>JAPMOQ010020853.1:3922931-3948350 GCA_026543055.1 Argiope trifasciata | reverse complement strand
AACATAAATACAATTCAATTACAAAAATACACAACGGAACAGCTTTGATATATAGTCATTTTCGCCAAAAACCTTTTGTCTCCAAATATTTGCGAAATGGCCGAATATGGCACGAAGGGAGCAATAGCCTTTCCAATCGTAAGTTTCGATGAACGCTGTATAAAATTAACGGAAATATAGAAAAAATCAATAAATGCAGAAAAATAGAATGCACGCAAAACGAATTTAATCGAAAGTAAAGAAAGTAGGCAGAAGGCATATGTACAGAAGGAAAAGATAAAGGGAAGATTGAATTACCTTAAAAGTAACATAAAAAATGATGGCATTGTAAACCGAAAGAAAACGTTACCAAAAAATTACCAACCTAGCAAAGCATTAAATGGCTGCAAATCAAAGCTTAGCTCACACAACTGACCTAAAAACAATTTATTTATAGCGTGCACCTGAAATAAAACAAAACAGAAAACCTGTTATTCAAAATCTAGTCCGTTGAACTTGAAAGTAGTAGGAGATTGGAATTTATAGCATCAATGGCTGTTATCTCCTGTTTCCAGATGAAGAGAGCAAAAAAAAAAAAAATTGTGTCATTACATACACACACAAAAGCAAATTGAAGATTCAGTCAGTCGACTGTTACAAAGCAGTTCCGTTGATGCGATTTAGTTCATATCCGAGATTCTAAAGTTGTAGTGAAAAGAAGAGGTACAACAACAAGAATGTTGATAAATTAAAGAGAAGTGCCTCAGTGCTGGAAGAGAAATTTGCAGATTGGTTTTGTTTGCAGTTATTTTACCAGAAACATTTTTGAATGAGATATCTTGCACATCTAACGGTAGAAAAGTCTTCAATATGTATACTTTTTGCAAGAGAGAATCATGTGTTCAGTATCATTAATACTTACATTCACAAACAGGATCATTTTGGAGATTAAAATTATTCAACAGTCCTGGTGGCTGATTAGTCTGGCCAAAACAAAATCAAATCCGTATCCGTGCAAAATGCAGTCGACGACAATCAGATCACACTGCGTAAGCGCGAATTTTCAACGCCAGTTGGGGTAACGCAAAAGAGATTAGAAATTCTTAATTTTCTTCCTTCTGTTATATTTTAATTCGAAAATATCTCAGAAGGAATCCGAAAGACTAATTAATTAACTATTTTTAATTTTAAATGCATCAAACACTAAGAAAATAAACAGAATCATTTGGAATAATAGTCGAAATGTTAAGCCTAACCACATTAGCGTGGGAGAAATACCTGAAGTCTTACTCATTTGGCGATTTTTGGTTAGAAATTTAGTTTTTAATTAATAAAAAATTAACCTCTCAATTAACCGGAACGAATAGTAGCCTGTTCCATTCTATAATCTGTGCCAAATTTCATTCAATTCCATTGAGCCGTTCTGGCGGGATTGGCCAACAAACACCCATCCATTCAAACTTTCAATTTAGTGAGTGAGTATTCACTAAGACAAAGGTTCTTCTGAGTTATGCGAACCAAAAAAAGTTTTTAAATGTATTCTTGCTCACCGTTCCAGTACAGATGGATTCGGAGATTTTGTAATAATCTTCTATCAGTTATAGCACCATGCAATTATTTTTCTATTCTGCAAATATTGGTGTGTTTATAATTCATTGTTACACCATTAAAACGAAGGTTTTATAAAAAAAACACCCAACATTTTTCGTTTATTTCTTATCAACGTCTTTGCATTTACAAATAAGCTTAAGATTTCTTCGCCGTATTTTTTAAAATTATTAATTCGTTCTAAAATTCAAATTAATTTGTCAATGCATACGTTATGGTAGAAACTAGACAACTTAAAGCTATGAGGCAAGGCTTTAAAAAATGCGATTCTTGAAGGTAATTCCCCGACAATTGCTTGCACTTCTAAAGTCGTCTACCACAGCTATGTTTTGAATAAAGCAGTTAGTATCTCTTGACAACTACTAGAATTTTTCACCACTTTAATAACCGTTCATCGGAGCAAAAATGCTGTAATGACTTGATTTTTTCCGATCAAATAAAAGAGTAGAATTTCAGACAATTCTTTTATTTACACCCATATCTACACACATGAACAATTTTTTCCATTCTAGGATTAAATATTTGATATTTACACAACAGCAGAAAGTTTATCGTAAAAAGAGTTCATGAAAATAGCTCTCCATCAATTCGGTAAAATAACAGCAAAAGACACTAGCAGGGTGTTAGTCGGCACGGTTACTCCAGAGTGGAGCGTAAAATGCAGTAGTTAGTAATCCAAAAACACCTCTTCAAAGAAAAAACTCGCACTTTATCTCCGTATAAATTCCGCCTCTTACTTCCCACTGGTCCATTTCTATCGCCCAATAGCTGTCCAGAAGACTTGCAACCATTTGAGGATCCAATCTGGCGTGGGCATGTCCATCAATGATGCGTCCCAGCAACTGACCGTTCTGGAATACGTGTTAATGATAGTTCCTTCACAATAAGACCATTTGTCATCCAGATGAGTAGACACACCTTTCCCTTGAAGGTGCGAGAAGTTCCTCCCAAACAATGAACTCCACGTGTGGTCCCTCAAATGAGCACTAGACGACAAGGAAATCTCCCACCTAGCAATCTGAAGACATTTAACAATGGAGGGTTTTAATTGGTGGTGAGCAGCTGGCTGGAAAGGCCGCTGATCGTGAATGGAATAGGGTGTAACGTTCCCCTGTCCTATTCACGATTAGCAGCCTTTCCCGACATCTGCTCACAACCTATTAACGCTTCCATTATTAAATGCCGCCAGCTTTCGAGATGTTGAATATTCTTATCTTCGACTGAACGTATCTGACCATTAGACCACACGTGAAGTTCATCGTGGACATGGATCTGTCGCTTCCTTTGAAGAAAAGGTGTCCCACAACTGGATTCTGGGCGGTTCCTTTGTGATGGAATCACTGACATAACATAACATAACATAACGCCATCTTGAGCCCCCGGTGCCTATAACATTAAGTTATCTAACCAGTTAGAAGGGCACAAAATGGAAGGGAAAAAAAGGAAGAAAGAGATAAAAAAATAAAGAAAGATAGAGAAGACAAACCATCCAGGTATCTCCAGAGAGAATCCCATTGGTGTCGAATCTTACATGACTACTTTCAGTTTTTGGGTGAGGTAATAATTACATGGGGGGAACAAAAATAAGTTACACTTTTGAAGTCATATTTTTGGCTCAATATGATTGGCAATTTGGTCTCAGCTATTGTATAATCCTGATGAGGTCTTGGTATTTATGGATATGATTTATTATGGAGTGGATCTTGCTGCGTGAATTGGTGTCTGATGCAACCCTCCTGTACCATTCTTCCTCAAAACGTGGCTCTGGCTTTCTCATGTGCCATGAGAGTGTCAGTAAGCATTCGGTAGCATAGTGAATTGGGGATCCTATTTCCCCACAACTACAGCAAGGAGAGATGGCCAGATGGAATCTGTGCAGGTATGTTGCGAATGGACCATGTCCAGTGAAGAAAAGGACATCCGCTCTGTTCCAGTTGGTCGCGTAGAGAGAAACTTTCGGTATTATATTGAATGTGGATCGGCCTGTTCTGCCTTCTTCCCACTCCTTTTGCCATCTTGACATCATCTCGGTTTGGAGGATGTTCTTCAGATGACATTTTGGAAGCTTCATTGTATTATGATCTTGACTAGCGCTAGCAGCTGTTTTGGCTAGTTTATCCGCCGCTTCATTCCCCTCATAACCTAAATGTGCTCTGGAATCACTGACACGTGTTCCAGAGCGGAATAGCAAGGGCGCGTCATTGATGGACAGTCCGACGGCATGAAAGTTTGAGGCGACAACTGAGGGAAATTTTTGATGGATGATTGGCCGATGGAAAGCTGACGTGGGCGAATAGAACTTGAGGACATGGACTTTGGACAGCAGAAAAGTGCCGGTTGGAATTGAGAGAAGAGAGTGAGACTTCTGAATTACGAACTGCGATTTCGACGCTTCACCCTGGGTGCAGTTCTGGCTAATACCCTGTTAGCATTTTTCTTGGAGGACTCTTATCCTGAACTGTTTTTCCGATAGACCTTCAACCTACAACTGTTGTGTAAGTAGCGAATATTTAACCTAGATTAGAACACATTCCTTTGTAAAATTATAAGGCTATAATTAAAGAATTTATCTGGAATTCTACTCTTTCACCTATCAAGTCATTACAAAGGAAACGTTGCAATGCGCTAGTGTGTATAGTTACTAGTTTCTCTGGATTTTTTTTATTAATTTTTAACTGTTCAGTTAGTAATCTTATTTCATTATTTTTAATACAATCCATCAGATTTTCTATTATTCTATATAATGATAACAGAGTCTACATTTCGCAGCAGTTTGTTTCCTTGCATGCGATATGATTCTGCAGGCGACCATTATGTTTGAGAGTTAGGTTGTTCTTATTATAGGATGATATTAAACACTTTTGAAGTACTGCATGTCAGCTTGTAGGAATTTGAGTCAAAATTGATTATGCCCCCAGAAAATGGATAAAAGATATTTCATGGGTGGAGTTTATCTTAAAAGAATTTCAGATTGCCATCACTCCATGTACAACAAATCATGTCTCTTTATAATCCTCGTTGCTTAAAATGTCTTCAAAAATCCAAAATACCAAATCGTCATCAATCCATTGAAATTAAAGAATCTGCAACAATTCAGTTACTAATGCAGCAAGGAGATAGAAAAAATGTTAATGCTTTTTAGTTAAAATGATCAAATATAATAACAAGGCAAATTCACAGAAGGGCTACCTTTTTTTCTTAGAATGTCAAATAAAAACTGCATTTCACCACGATTTTACGAAGAATTAAAAAATACATACTGATTTATCCGAAGACATTATCGTTTTTGCGGCTCCATCAGTCATAGCCAAAGGACAGGAATATAACCCAGATGACGGATTAAACATGTATGATTTGCATATTTGATGCAGCCGACTGAAATATAAAAATTATATCTTGTTATCAAGCCTCCAATCGGCGATTCTATCACTATTTTAAGTTGGCAATTGATCCAACCTCCAGTAATCTAGCTTCCGTTCGTAGGGAATGGCCACTAAGCCTTCTTCAGCACTAATCGAGTGCATTTTCTTCCAAGCGGAACATGTCTTGAGGTCGTCGACCCTTCTCCCCCAGACATCTTGAGTTTCCAGCGCAGGTGGATTCAGTTCACACTCCCAACCAAGATCATCGATTTCATTGATTATTCGCTGCCCAAATTGCTTAAGATCTTGAGATATTTCTATGCTAACCTGAAAAATGGATGAGGAGTTTAATAAATTCTTTAGAAACAGTTATCGCTAAATATTAATAATAATAATTCAATTAAAAAACCCATCATTTTAGTAAAAATAGAGAAAGAAAAGTATAAAAGTAAGTGCTTAAACTTGCCAGCAATGAACTCTATTTAAAGTTGGTTTTTTAATAATTTTCCTTATTTTGCAATTTATTAATTTTAAATTACAGAATAAAACTTGAAAATAGCATAATCAAAATGAACATTCAAAGAGCTTAGAAATATTGTATATGCCTATTTCTTTCTCTGACTGTTGCGAGATATAATCACAACAGACATGCCATTACAAAACAGAGTTGTTTGCTCAAACAACCCTCTTTTGTTGTGCATCTCTGCCATTGATCAATAACATCGCTTATGTAAACGTAATGTGTGCATTCGGAAATACTAAACGAATCTTATTTCTCACTTTTGTTGCATTTTAGGTGTGTCATTAGCTTGTGCCGATAATATGGTGCAATACAGCAATGAAAAACATTTTGAAATGCTAATCATACATAGACTATGTAATCATACAACTAACAAAAGTACCGGAAATATTAGCATGCATTTCTCTATTCTGAGCATACTTCTGGACAATTTATTTCCTGATTAGTACAATTAATACGTGAAAAAGTAAGCATCTATCCTATGACTGGATCGGAAGGTCCAGACTTCACTCGGGGCCGCGGTGGCCTGGTGGTAAGGTCTCGGCTTCGGAACCGGAGGGTTTTAGGTTCGAGACTCTATTCCGCCGAAGAACCGTCGTGTGAGGGGGCCTCTTGCACGTTAAATCTGTCAGGCCAAACGTCCTCCCACTGGTGTGGTGAGATGTGGAGAGGGGGGTGCCAGTTCAGGTGTTGTCCTCGTCATCTGCTCTTGGTTCAAAATTACGAGGTCCGTCCCAAAATAGCCCTCGTGTTGCTTTAAACGGGACGTTAATATAACTAAACCAAACCAGACTTCACTCATCTGCTGAAATATTTTGTCTTACTTTTGCTGTCATACATAAAGTACCACTGCTTCACGAATGAACCTACATCGATAAGGAGAATACTGTGGCGAATAAATGACATCTGTTTAACATTTATGATGAACAAGAGCAACAGCCATCTATTATTAAGGTTGTCCAGATTTTTCAATCAAGCTCTTAATCAAAAAGAGGATTTCCCTCTTTCTTGAAAAACATAATTTGGATTGCGTTAAACAAGATGGATGCATAAATACTTAGACTGAGCATTTCATCTCTGCTCCAAATCTATTCGTGGTACCTGATATTCATTATCAGAAACAACAATTTTCTGTAAATATGTAGGAGAAATACACTGAAGTGCCAGAAAAACTGGTACACCAATCGGATATCGTGTAGAGCCCACACGAGCACGCAGAAATGTTGAAACACAGCGTGGGATGGATTTAACTAATTTGTGAAGATATTCTGTACACATCCTCATGATTCCAGTCCTCAAAACCATGGGAGATTGAGGTGGAAGAGGGCATCAAGTTGTAAAATACACCAGATATTATCAATACTGCTCATGTCAAAGCAATCAGGTGGCCGAGAGAGGGAACTAAATTGAGAGGAGTGCTCCCTCAAGCCACACCTGTGGAGTGGTGCATTATCCTGTTGGAATTTCCTATGTCCGTCAGAATGCACACAGGATATGAATGGATCAGAGAAAAAATTTATTAACCGCAGAACTGTCATGGTTGTATCAAAGGTCCCATTTTATGCAAACAGCCCGCTATAACATCACAGAGCCTCCACCATCTGGAACAGTTCCTTGTAGCCATGAAGGATCTCCGTCCAACCGATACAACAGTAAACAAGACTCGTCAGGCCAGATAACGTTTTTCCATTCATTGAAAGTCCAATGATAGCGAGCGCAGAGCGTTGTGCCGCAGAGTCAACCAATGGTACATGAAACGTCTGCGAAGGCCCTTATCAATTGCACATTGCATGACACTTGTTGATGAGCCTGCATTCAAATCCGCAGCAATTTGAGGAAGTGCAACGTCTTTCTCGAGTAACGATTCTTTTCTATAAATCTTTTTCTGGCCGCACCGCTGTCGGAGATTCGAAGTTTTACCGGAAACCTGATATTCATAATACATCTTTGAAATGCAAATTTCATTGCTACCGCAAAAATGAATAGCAGAAATTAATAGCTACGTACGAAGAAAGCTAATTTTTAATGAAGTAAATAACTATAGGCTCTATAACTTAAACAGTTTTGAAATATATATTATTATTCTAGATTTATTTTAATACTTAGATTTATTAAATATTACATGACAAATTTAACAGAACTTTGAAAAGAGCTTGACGAGATTTTATTCCAAATGCGGTCATTCGATCTCTTTTATGTAAAACTGTCAGATTGTTTGGAGAAACTTCCTTTGATTCGTTACCTAGGTTATGTCACTGATTGTGTGTTCTCTCATACTTTATCTACTCTAATCGTGATACTGGGAAAAGTAAGCAATTGTTTAGGAGCCCCGCGAGGTTTTTTTTTTTTTTTCTTTTTCTTTTTGCCTCTGCTTTATATTAATTTCATTTTGTGCTTTCATTGGATTTATAAGGGTAATCTACACAAATTTTTATCTGTACCAAAAATCAAATATTGTTTTAATGTCTGAACATTGAGGTTTTTTGCAAGTTTCTGAATACACATAGCCCTACCGTTTTTACAATAAACTTATTGATTTACAAATCAACAGCGTGTTAGAGTATTTCTATTGCGTTTGAAATGTTGTGCATTTTGTTTCATCGTTTCGTCTAAAAACAATATGTTTGAAGATTTGAATGAAGGAAATATTCAAAAATGACATTGCCAACTACCGAACTTAATTTAGTCTTGTATGAATTGGAATAATCCATCAAAACATTCTTAAAATGGTTATCTTTAAATCAATTTGGTTTAGTTTAGTTATATTAACGTCTCGTTTAAAGCAACACGAGGGCTATTTTGGGATAGACCTGACCTCTTCATTCTGAACCACGGTCAGATGTGGAGGACGGCACCTGAACTGGCACCCCCCTCCCTCTCCACACCACACCAGCGGGAGGACGTTTGACCTGACAAATTTAACGTGCAAGGGACCTCCTCACACGACGGTTCTTCGGTAGAATCGAGTCTCGAACCGGAAACCCTCCGGTCCCGAAGCCCAGACCTTACCAACAGGCCACCGCGTCCAATCTTTAAATCATTAGATCCGGTCTGTAAAAAAAAAAAAAATGTCAAAGCTACTATCAAACCTGCAAACCTCTTCAACGATAAATGTACAAATTGCATACACTGTTACCGATTATAATACATCTGGAGAATGTATTGATATATTTTACTAAATATTTTAACCCTTAGCCCTTTGGTGTCTCTCTCAGGCACCATTCAATACAATGCATTCTTTTGTCATATTATTTAATTTTTTTAAAAATCCTGACTGGTAAAAACACTTAAGAGGGGCACAAATATGTCGATTAATTTTCCGGGAAAATTCTTGTAAGTTAATTTTACGGAGCAATGAACAATCCCTCTTATTCGGCAAATATTTATGCATCGAATTATTCTTCGAAGTGCTAAAGGTTAAATACTCTTGTACATAGAAGAGGTCATTTCATTACAAATTAAGAATAATGATGAACGCGTATTTAATTATTTAAAAACAGATTATAGAAAAATTATTTTAATTCATACTGAAAGAGCAACTATCTGCATATTGAGTTCAAAATTTGAATTATTTTCTTATAAGTTGAGTAACTAATATATTAATATTGCTAATCAATATATTTATACAATATTTCGAGCCTAAAATTTATTTGTTCAAAGATAACATATATTTATGCAAATTAGAGCCGAGCTATCTAATAATCATACAAGCTGTAAATTTGAGTTTTTAGAATCAAGAAATTGAAATAAACTTCTGTTAAAAATCTTAATTAAACGTTAACAGTCAGATGACAGGCTTATTGAAAAACATAAGATACAAATTTTTAAAAAAATTACCTCCTTTGGAACATAGTGGTTTAAAAAACTCTGCAAAGGACCATCTGACAAGAATGGATTATTTAAAATCGGACGCTCTTGATAAAATTGGCCTGCTTGGCACAGTTTGATATCAGCTCCTTTACTTAAGTGTTGTTTCGCTTTGATCTCCTCAGATTTAGCAAAGCTAAACCTTACAGGTTGAAAACATAAACGGTGAATATAACAACTTGCACTCCGTTTAAGCAAAAGACTAGCCATTTTAGAAACCCTTTCTGAACTTCAGAGCTGAAGTATTACGTTAGAATCAAAAGAAACGTCAATTTGAAAATAATCTTATCTTTGTGATTATCTCGGAGCCTTCAAATGCAGAGCATTACGAAATAATCAGTAGTGTAGTTTCGCCATTCGGGAGAATAAAGGAGCTCTTACATTAATGAATTTGGATTCAGTCAATTTCATGCGTATGCAGGGGAAAGATGGAGCAGTTCGCGGTGCATGAGGCTACAGGTTCTGAATTATTTTGACGTGCCTTCAATTCTATTGATGACCAGAAAGCATCATAAAGGAAATTTATCATTATGCTTATTATCTATTAGTTATATGATTTGGAGACAGTCTCTATGTTTTTACTGTCACATATTTCACTTTTATTTCTTTTCATTAGTACAAAATCGTTATCGATGAAGTTTTTAAATTGGAGAATTTGTTAAATGACCATAGAATCTTGTATTTTATAATATATATCCGCAAATCTGTTATCCATTAGTCAGATTTAGTCAGCTTGAATACAAGTATAGGATAAAAAATATATATAATACGTTTATATCTTCATTTTTTATTCCGTAATCTATATAAAAAAATGAATGCTTGTCTGCATGTCTCTTATGCCTTTCTAAACCGTTCATCCGATTGCGATGAAACTTGGTCAGCTTATTGTTTACACCTACGGGATGGTGATAGGGATAGTACAATGATCTAAAATTTTTAAAAAAAATTCAAATCTCAACCGCATATATTTTATCAAGGATTCATCTCCAAATAACTCGCCGAGGAGATATATTCTGAAGAAATGCTAAATCCAAATTAAATGTTAATATTTTGTAGCCATAGAATGCAAATGTCATGTGTCATTCTCATTCAGCAACTTTATTAGAGATTATGCAAGAAAGCTTTGGGGAGACCAACTCTGGGGGTTTCAAATTAAAATTAAATTTAGGGTTTTTTGCAGTAACTACCAAAAATATTGTAGTAAGAATAATTTTGCATCATCTTAATTTTCAAAAATTATCTCTTCAACTAAACTAATTATTTATGGAATAAATATATTTTCTATGTTTAATTAATTTTAAAAAGAAATATTTTAATCCCATTTTCTGATATTAAATTTGAGAATTCTGAATGAATATTAAACGAATCACGAAATACAATACCATTCTCAAAAAAAAGTTTTACAATTCTAAAAGAATACGCAAATCTAATACATAAAAAGGAATATTTGTTTTTTCGTATTTTATATGCTGCCATGCCGTTCATCCTATTTCGATAAAGCATTGCCAAATTATTGATTGATGGCACTTAATATTATTTTTTTCGACAACGCGCCGGGTACCAGCTAGTTTATTAATAATGAAGAAGAAAACGACAGTGATTTCTTTCTGTTTTTACGTCTATGTAAATAAGATAGTCTAACAAGGCGTTCAAATTTTTTAAAATCAAAACAAAGGATAAAAAATAAATAAAATAAAATTGAAAAATGTATCAATTTTATGTTTCTGTATTTCGATTTACAAAGAATTCTGGAAAACTCTTTATTAAAGGTTTTATGCCCTTGCCTGCCTTAAATTTGTGGGCCTTGAGAATTCATTTTGAGTTCAGAATTCATTTTGAGAGACTCGCATCTGAAAGTCTGTACTTCGCTGTATAACAAAGAAAATGTAATATTCAATTTGAAGGCCTTTTTTTGCACCGATTGAAACCAAGATTTGATACAGAACTACAATTTTAGAAAATATCACAAAATTTCATTTAACTAGTTACATCTTTGAGTAGTCGCTTTGATATGCATATGCAGACAAACAGATACTTAACAATTTGACGGATTGGGCTCAAAATTGATACTTTCTTTAAACGTTAAATCTGTATACAAAACCTCTTCTACCTACCTCTTTAAGGGGATCATGGTGGCAAGGTTTCAGGTTCGAGACTCGATTCTGTCGTGCCAGCTCAGGTATCGTTCTCGTTATCTGACTGTGGTTCAAAATGACGAGGCCAATCCCAATATAACCCTAGTGTTGCTTTACAACAGGACGTTAAGATAGCAAAACTACCTCTTTAAGTTTTTTAGTTATCTTGCTCACTTATACTAGGAAAACCTGACTTCTAAGGAATGTTCTTTGTTACATATTTTATAAAAATCTACAAATTTGGCAAAAAGCGCACCAAATTGTAATTGTAGCTTAAAGCAACTTCGAGCTTCTATATTCACACACAGACCCATTGTTCTTTTCAGCTTCAGAGAGGTCTGAATCGCAAAATTTGTCAAAATGTCGACCCTCCCCCCTTTTATTTTGATGATTACTATATTTTTACTCAAAGACTGAAATACAACACAGTAAAAGATTGCTTTTATTTCTTCTAAACTGGAAAATTATAATTTTTGTAACATCATTTTTATACTGCATTATCTTCAATGAGTAAGAGAGAACAAATTGCTTCAAACTATTTCGCAATTCATTCGCATTTTCGGAAGGAAAAAAAGCATTTGTTCCACCGGATTTCAATATGGAGGAAATTCATTTCTGTCATACAGCATTTTTCATTAATTCTGCTAAAATATTCTTGCTAATTTTAGTAAATTCACGAAAATGGAAGTATCGGGTTTGAGCAACTATTGAATATTCGAACATAAATAGAGTCTCTATAATACCGGTTACACATTTTCTCAGGAAAAATGCATTAAAGAACCGGATATCGACGGCTGATATCAATGAGTTTACCCAAACTCTATCCCTTTCTCGTATGAACAAAGGATTAATTGCTTGATGATTTTGACTTAAAAAAACCAATAATATCTTGTTTTTTTTAAATATTTTTTTGTCTTTTTCATGTTTTAGAAAACTACCTAAAGACTGAATGCTTTGAAATTAATTTCTTTTTCCCATTCTTCCAAAGGAAGATTAGAAGGAAGAGATGAAATTCGAATCAACTGCTTCGAAGAGGATGCCAGTTCGGAGAATACTATGGATGGATTATTTTAAAGACCTGACATTCAATGGTGGCGGGGGGAATCGAAGAAGTACTCGTTTTTCCTCTTTTTATTCATTATTTTTCTTTCTTTTATGGAAACTATAACTGAAGAACATTCTGGGGATAAGGCTGACATGTAGAAAATTTGCCGTCTGCTCAGCACTACAATATACAGTCAGTCAAAAAAGCATTGGGACACCCCAAAAGTTCACAGATTTTCATCATGATATTTCACTTAAATATACAAATAAAACCAAAACAAAGAAGTGAACATTATTTTGATATATACAAGTCATAATACTTCAAACAAAGCATTCATATAAACGTAATTATGGTTATAATTGAAAATGAAAGAAATCAGATAAAGAAAACGTGCTCAAAAAATATTGGGACACTTCCCAATAAATAAAGAAAAATAATGCCAACTTAAAAATCAATATCTTGATGAGCTGCCTTTGCTTTTTATGACCTCTTAAAGTCTATTTGGCATGGCTTGGATTAATTTTTTGCAAAATAATCTATCAACTTTGGCCCTCCCCTCTACCAAATGTTCTTTTAACTCCTGCTTGTTAGAAATTTGATGTTAATAAAGTTTTTACTGCAGATAATCCTACATATCCTAGATGGGATTCAAGTCTGGACTTTTTACAAAAATTTTAATAACACTAGGACAGTAGTAGAGGATCCATTACTTGCTAATATTAGTGATGGGTCTTCTATGATTTGAGTCATTTTCTTGATACAGTTTAAAACGTCTTGAAATTCCCAGCTTGCTCGCACTTTGCTTTGAATTTCGCTTGAGAATGTAAAGATATGTTCAGTCATTGTATAATGATAGATATGTTTAGTCATTGTATAACCAATAAAATGTAAGTTCCTGGCACCAGTGTTTGTCATACAACTGCAGACAAATTTAGTTGCCATCTCCACATTTGATAGTAAGCTGAAAACTTTTGTCCTGTATTTCATTATTTGATTTCCATCAAACTTTTTGCTTGCCATCCTATCTGAAAATGTTATATTTGCTTCCATAAACGAAAATTTCATCTTCCAAAATTCTTTTGGTTGCTTTGCGTACATTTTAGTAAATACCAGCCCAGCTCGTCGATTTGTTTTGCTGATGTAGGGCTTTCTTTAAGGTACTCTGACATGATATTTATATTTCCTCAAAGCATTTCTTACAGATTCAGGATGTACAGATTTTCCGAACTTAACTTTTACATTGCAGAGTCAATTTTATTGCACTCATTTTTGGATTGAAGTGAACTTACTTCCTAATCCTCTTCACGTTCATTGAATGCCCTTGGACTCCCTGATGTTTGATTGTTTTGTTTTTTTAAACCAGTGAATAATAAAAATTGTAGATCAACCCATTTCAAGATACGTCCTGTACAGCTCACTTATTTTCTATTTTTCTAATGATTTATTACAAAATTTCCACTTATATATGTTTCTCGCCCTTTTTTCTATAACTAATCTCATTTATTGAAAATTTTATGTTTAAAATTATAGCTTAAAAATGTGGTAATAAATTCCCTTCTGTTGATGTGCTGAATTTCAAAAGTACCCCAATACTTTTTTTGACTAATACTTACCTTTGAAGGATCTTTCAAAAGCGAGATCCCATTATGATTCTGGAATACCAATAAAATGTTCCTTACAACAAATGTTAAAATATTTTTTGATTCATTTTGTTTTATCCTGATAAATAGTTTTCTAAATGGCTTTGTAGTTCGAACTTTTTTGAATGACTGTAATTTGAATAAATTTTCTGGCCATTTGAGGAAGGTGTGCCCACCTCCAACACCTGTACCCCTGGGAACAGCGTCAAGTAGTACCTGTTTTTGTTCATTCTTTCTGTGCAGGCACATCTTAAGGCTGAATTCATGTCAATCAGCGTTTAAGCTGAATTACATATAAAAAGAAAAAGGGAAATCCTGTCTAGACAATGACAATTTTCTTCACCTGTGCATATGTGATATGACTGACGTGACAATAAAGGATTACTGTTTAACTATTTTTAAATAGAAGTTCAATTGTTAATACAAATACATGTTTTTTGAAAACAATTACATTGTTTTTAAACTGTGAGCATTAGAAATGCATCGGGCTTGCCGTATACAATTCAATTGCAAATTAATTTGAAGCAAGAGCTACAGAAGCAATTTTCTGAAAAGAAAGTATGTAATTAAGAATTTATTTTCTGATATATCAATACAAATCAGTCAATGTTAAAATAAACTCTATTCACAAAATGAAGTTATCTCAATGTCAATAATTTTATAAAATCTAATAAGCTCCTTTGATAACTGAATGAATTATTTCTCTCTCTACATTTCTGTACGGCATTGTAATGTATCTTTTATTCTTTATCTTGAACCTAGATTAAGATTCTCTTTTGTCTAATGTCTCTAAAAATTGTTATATTTTCTCTATTAAGATCTGTCAACTTTTCCACTGTCATTTGCATTTATCATGGATGTTGGTTAATGGTTTCTAAGTTTCCAATTTATCCATGCACTTCTGTTAATTAACAAAGATTAATTACAAATTAATTCGAAGCAAGAATTACGAAAACAATTGTTTGAAAGAAAAGTGTATAATACAGAATGTATACAACCTACTTTGGCGACTAGTTGGTTCGCTGACCAACTAGTCGTATTGTTGATTGTATTTGCATTTAAATGGCTCTTAAGCAAAATGTAATGTTCAGGATTCTCTCAAAAAATATTTTTAAGTTTCAAACCGTGACAGGCATTAATGTTGTGTTATTTTATTAATCTTATACCTGTTTTTCTTCTTTTTTTTTTTTTTTTTTTTTTTTTTTGCTTATTAGAACTATTCTAATAGAGTCGAATGACATTCAAGTTGTTCGATTCTTTTAATTTAAGCGGTACTGTGAATTTATTTTCTTATTCCTTATGTAAACTACACAGATTTTAAACAGAATGCATCTTCTTTAGTTTTCAACAGTGGAAGAAGCGAATATGTATTTCGTGAAACAATGAAATTGTTTAACATTTCAGAAGAGTAGTGAATAAGCAAAATTTTGATTTTTTTATTTATTTTAAATCTTTGCAAACAAAATTCAAAACGGCAAAAATTCGGAAAATTGTACGACTATTATATTCATATCAATTTTTTAATAAATTTTTAATCCCAAGATATGCAAAAATCAATTTTGTGCAACAATATTTGAATCAGTTATTGAGGAAAAACATTAAAATTTCGCTTGCGTTTTAGTTAATAAAAATTGAAATTTCTAAAAAACTGTGATTCTACATTCTAGACCTTTTCTGAAATTGGTAGCTGTAGGGTATCTGTCCTATAAATCACCGAGATACCCATTCTTTTTTGTGGAGATATAAATGTTTTAACATTGCATGCATTCGATAGCGCGTCCGAACTTTGAATGTTATCAAATCCAGTTTTACTTTTGAAGATCAGATTAAAATGTTGCAGGCATTTCCTCCCCCGACTTTTGGTCGAATAGAATTGCCGAAAAAGCAAGTCCTTATATCATGTGATTGAGGTTGCACAGAGCAGCAACATTCATTCTATGGATAGGAGATCAAAGTAGTAATATAAAACACACATTCGGTATAAATAATGGGATCATTTCCTTTTCTTAATTACTATATATTAAAAAGCATTAAACAGTAGATACTTTCTTGGCTTCTCCATGTCGTTGGCGAAACACTTGAGCATATCAATCTATTATTCAACAAAGAAACTTGCTGACCAGATTTAGTAACAAAATATGAGTAAAATCTTTCAAATATAGAAGACTTGTTTAACCCTGTTAAAACGCATGATATCAGACTAATCTATAAATAAAGACATAAAGGAAACAGAGTTGCTTTTAAAAAGTATTATATTGGCACTTCAAAGGAAAATAACTTTTCCCCCTTCCTTGCAAGTAAAACCACAAACAAAACTGTCAATAATAAAAGAAGCTAGTTTTTTATTTTGTAAAAATATTTGCAAATCGTATTTTATTTTACTTTGCTTCTTATTTTCTACTGTCATTCTTTAACTTTCATAGATACGAAAATGTTAAAATTCCTCATCTCATTTAGCTTCCATACCCAAAATGCATGCATTGGGGACGATTTTTTTAAAGTGTTAATTTCACCATTTTTACAAAAAAAAAGATATGGTTTAATGTTTTAATACATGAACATCATTTCCTATTAGATAAGATGTGTTAATTTAGCTGAAAGACGAATAAGTAATTTTCCGAAAAATGTTTATAAAATATTTATATTTCAAAGATAAGGATGAAGGCAAATGATCAGGGATGGAAATCTGAGACAGTTTGAAATTAATAGCATAAAATTTTAGTAAATTGGAGTAAGTTAACATAAACAATTTTATTACGTAGCATTACTTCAAATTTAAGTTTCCGCTGTTGATAAAATAAAAATTAATTAATATTCTAAATAATTTGTTCGCTAAAACAAAAACGCTGCTGTGTTTTAATAATTTTAAACTGAGTAATTTCTTAATGTAACAAATCTTAGTGAAGAACTCTGAAGTATGCAACAAATATAAGTATTACTTTTGACAATTTTATGAAAAACAGCATACATTCTTTAAGCAGAAGAATTTTAAGATAATCATGTCAAAAATAATACCTTATTTTGTATTGAAATCCAGAAGATCAAAAAGAGAAACCTACGTTTTTGATGATAAAAAAGCTAAAATAATTGCAATATATTTTATTTTCTGGAAAGTTTCAAATATTATCATTAGTTCCTGGTTGAGGGATGATGAAAATGAAATAAAGATTTTTGTTTTAGATTTTGTTCAAATCATCAGTATTAATATAAAAGTATATACTGATACATGTATGTAATGATATTTTAACATCCAATTTAAATCCAAATTTATTTCTGGGTTTTTGTCTTGATTTGGCTCATATCAGTCATTCTAAAATATTCTCTTATTTCCTGATCCAATTCCCTTTTCTCTACTTAATTAATTCAAGAGAAGCTTTGCAAAATGTTGAATCGGCTAAAAGCCCAAGATGTTCCCACGCTGTGAGTGAAATGATAAAATTTCTGACCTAAATAAATAGTTTTATAAAAAGATTCCTGTGTTAACCCTGTTTTGAGAGTCCCATGGGCAGAAATCCCCATGAGAAACTCAATAAAGCACTGTAAACAAGATTTTCCCTACCAAAATAAGCTATTTAAGACAAGGATAAAATGTTCGAAAGCTTTTCCTCATTCCTCGGTCTGTCATTCTGTGTTCGTTGCTCTTCGCTTGTACATAGACATGCCTGCTTTTCTGTGATGAAATAAAACGAAGCAACAATATCAAAAGTTTCTTCAATGCCTACTTCTAAAATTTTAAATCTTTCCGTGTGGTTTGACATTCAAATTATATAGAGGTATTAGAACAGTCAAGTTTTTAAAGTTAAAATAAATCTAAATCTTCATTTCAAATAATACCGCTGATTGTGCACTGTTTCTTTATATTATTCATACATGTATTCTTCAAAAATTAGAGTTCTATTTAAAAATCGTTATGAATGAAGTTTCTGTCATGTACTTTTCAAAGATAAACATCTACATTTTTACTGATTAATTATACTTTTTTTCATATTTAAAAGAATATAATTATTTTCAATTTCAAATGAATTCAGAGCTGTTCCAAACTTGCCAGGGACCCTGAATGAATGCAAATTTCGAAGCCCCTTTTTCTCTCCAAATTCTTTATCGATTTTAATTTAATTTTTATTCAGCAGTTTTAAGTTGAAAGTTTTAGAAAGCTTTTCTCACCAGTCCCCTTCTAAAAAGTCCATTTCAATATTTCATGTACAAAAAAAAAAAAAAAGAAAAGAAAAACTGCACTATTAAAATGTAAACTTATCTTTAAGAAAAATATTTAAAACTAAACACAACTTTCTTTAAAACACTCTCAATGATATAGCAAAAGGATGGAACATTTTTTTTTACTGAAAATATCCAAATTTTATAGAATTACAAAATAGCATAAAAAATAACTTGTAAATGGTAATTAGGAATTCCCAAATTTAATTTCATCAATACTTTCTTTTGATAAATTTGATTGCACTACCGTCTGTCATTAAATTAAAGCATAAAATTCCCCCCTAATTAGAATTATTTAAACAATCTCTTTCAATTGTTGGCATTACAGTTCTCGCACTGTAGATTTAAATCTTTTGGGAACTCAATCTTATATATTAGAAATTATTTTAAGGTTTCGATGTGCCCATTCGTTTCCGACGCCCTTAAGCAATGTTTTTTCATGAAAACTATGCCCTTGTTGCCAACATTTTTCTATACAAAAAGTCTGATTATCTCACAATGAGCCTATAATTTGAATACGTACAGACAAAGTAAGACTTCAAGAGTAAATGAATTTAGAGCATTATTTTCTTTATTAAAAGAAATAAAATCAAACTTCTATTATTGTCTTGCAGGAAAAACTCTTGCTGTAACATTCTAGAAATTTTAGATGTTTTATTTCCTCTAAATTGCATGAGCTAATATTATTTTTTAATTTACTTTCAACCATATTACAGAACTTATTATAGTATTAAAAAATTAAATAACTTTTATTTCTATAATTTACATTCAACCATAATGTATGAAAATTTGATTAGATATTCAGTATGCTTCCGTTGTAGAAATTTGTAATCATGTTATTAAAATGAAAAAAATACTTTCATATTAATGTATTGTTAAAGGGTAATGAAAATTACAATGGTTTCCAGAAGAAATCGATCTTTCAAAAACCTTATTTATTTATATTATGATTTGCATTTGCCCAATTTCCTGGTTTTCCATCCATAATTTATGAGCATAATATTTATTTTTTCAGTTATATCATAGGTGAAACCAGCTATATTTTAAAACGGAGGCATTAAAAAATGTCTAACGTTGTTTGATTCTAAAATTAATACTGATTCGTAAATGCAAAAAAAAATATAAATATTACAAACATACCTAATATTGAAACCTACTCATCATGGAAGAAAATACCTAATCTTCTTTATCTGGTCACAGAAAAAAGAAGTCAAGATGAAGCATTCGGGTCAAAGGTCTTTAAAACAATGAAATATATTGTTTCAAAATATGTTTAAAATATTTTAAAAATTTATTAAACATAAATAGAAAATTGATGCAGAAAAAAATTTGGAATCATTAAAAGATAATTTTTTGAAAATCCTTCCGAAAATTACTTTTCTGTAATCCAAAATACACATTTGCCTAATCTAATAAGCATAAGCCTGCTTTACACACAGCCAGCACATAACCACTGAAACAAACAGACATAGGGAAGTTTTTTCCTTTTGTTTGAGTACCGAAATTTCGTTAAAAGACATTTTATCGCCAAATACTGTTGTTAATATATAACACGTTTTTAGCAAATCTAGACACATCACTTCCTACCTCCCTTTTCAGAGAGGTACGCATGATTTATCACCTTTTAAGACCCGTATGCAAATGTTACTACGCATCTATCCCACTGCCTTCAAAAGCAGCATCGCAGATTTGTCGAATGAATTTTCTGTTATAGTTATTGGTTCCCATAACGGTGGGTAGAGTAACTGTTTTAGGGCTGGCTACCTCCTGCCAATGACGGAACGCATTTCCTGCGGAAGATGATGGCCCTGAAAAATCTACTGCAGCTCCCACTAATATTATCCTGCAGTCCAAATCATTCGATTCTGTTCGTATGCCTGAAGGGGGTGTATCTTGATTCTATTAAATTTCGGATTTTTTTAATAAAATTAGCTGTACTAACATAACAAATATACTTGTTATACTTATGAAAAAATTAATTTCGAATGGTTTTTAAAAATCGTTTGGTTTTGTATGAAAACAGACTGGTTATCATTTTGATGAGTTTTAAAGCCAAAATCTAACACAAAAAGAGATATTTCAGCAAAATTTACAACAATTTAATATCTTTCTGGATTACTCCAAGAAATGGTATATATTTTTGAACTTTTTGTCATCTTCAGTAATAGTAACTGAATTGGTGTAACCTTTAAGTAAATAGAATTTCTAGGGATTCCTTAACATTATAAGGTGGAAACAAAACATAGTATACAGATTTTGATTGATTATTTTTTTATTGTCATTGTTTGACACTTAAGAATGATATTATCATTTAATACACTTATAATAGCAGTAATTCTATGTAAATACAGCAAGAATGAAAAAACAAACAAACACGAACCTTTTTGGATATATTGTCAGTATAAAGAAAGATCACTGTCAGTATGCATGTATGTAAGGTCCACATCTTACAAAAAATTCGCTGCATTGAAATCCTTTATACACACTTATTATTTCAGGGTGATTAAGAATACTGTCAACTTTTCAGTCCAAAAAAAATCCAGTAATTAGAAATTTACGAAATTTGGTATTTTTTACGACTTGAACTATTTGATTAGTATTTTTTTTAAATTGTCGCTTTTGTTTATCTTAATATTTTAAATTATAGGTATTTTATACTAATCTTATTCATTCTCTAAAACGAAGATATCCCTTTGACCAATCGACGTGCCTTCGGAGCCAAGCTTTTAAGGCATCTATCTCTTAAACCGTGAGTTGCGGGTTCGAATCTCGCTGTGGGTAGTGTTCCATTTTTGTCCCCATCTTCATTAAGCACCACGCATTTGAAAATAAGTTTTTTTTTAATGGTGTGTAAAGCAATGATTTTAGGGGTGCCTTTCCTCTGCGAATATTCCAGTTCCCTACCCTACTTCTTTTAGGGCAGAAAATCTGGCAATACCATTTATTCAGGCTGCCGCGTACTTAGGTTAGACAGTGTGATGTCCAGTGACAGTGCGAACTTCCAAGAAGTTTCAATTTCTATTGCTTTTGCTAATAAGACTGTACTTCATAAAATTTGAAAAATGATGTTGCGTTTGTAGTGTGACTATATATTGACTAAGATATATATATTTTTTGAACTTTTCGTCATCTTAGGAAATAGTAATGAGATTCGAGTAACCTT
Organism: Argiope trifasciata; assembly: GCA_026543055.1. Taxonomy (NCBI): domain Eukaryota; kingdom Metazoa; phylum Arthropoda; class Arachnida; order Araneae; family Araneidae; genus Argiope; species Argiope trifasciata. The sequence continues at coordinate 3,926,816 of JAPMOQ010020853.1, read as the reverse complement.
TAAGTGAAAGAAATTTCTAGACTTTTCTTAATACTATATGGATGAAATGAAACATAGTATAAAAATGTATGGAAGTTTTTTTTTCTTTTAAAAAACTTATATGACACATAAGAATAAGCTTAGCATATTCGCCGTGAATACAATAGGAGACAGAAAAGAGAAAGAGGGGAAAAAAAGAAATCAAGAGGTTTTATATATATATATATTGTGATTATAGAGAAAGATCACTAGGGCTATCTATCTAAGTATTTGTCCACACCGTCTTTTAAAAAATAAGTCGAATCGAAACAAATTTTGTGCACTTATTATTAAAGAATGAGATAAAATGTAAGTACAAAAAAAATACAAGTAATTAGAAACGTACAAAATGTTTTCTCTTTTACACTTTCAAACACTTTAAAACTATTTCTTCTATCTCAGTTTGCCTCTTGATAATGCCTTTTTTGGCCTTAAAATTATCAATTATACATATTTAATACTAATCCTAATTCATTCTCTCACGTTTTTATGACATTATGCTAAAATCGTTACAATTATGGAACTCGACACATCAATTATGGATATCGCACGCGCACAACACAAACAAATGCGCAATACCATCACAATCCACTACTTCGCAGGACAATTAAAATCCATCTCCAACCGTATCGCTTCGATTTCTCGACTCAACTGACTTACGTCGCGTCGACGCACTCGTTTTATATGGTTAAAGAAGGTTTTAGTCTAGACTCGAAGTGGTGGAAGATTCTATCGTTCTCGACAAAAATAATAGGATATTTCCGCTTGCTGCTAAGACTTTGTCTTTCTCTCTCGCTTTTCTAGGCACGCCCTCCTTAAAAGTACTTATAAACATCCGTAGACTTGAGAGTACGAGTATTTAAAACATCCGTACAGGAATCGAATGAAGTCTAAAAGCTCTAAAAAACATGATTCTTCTTTCTGAGACACATTGCGATTGCGGACCTTATGGATACGGCCCAGGGGCCGGAAGCGGCCCGCGGGCCGTATCTTTCACATGACTGCCCTAAGCTTTTACTTGAAATGAGCTAATGTATTTTTTTATGTTAAAATTTTTCAAATAAACTGTTTTTTGCAAAATATTAAGCACTTTGTCTGAAATAAGATAGGAATCATATTAATAATTCAAAAAATAAATGCTGGTTAATTCTCAGAAAGAAAAAACATTTCTATTAGAAAATGTTGATAATTACTGATATTCCTTCAAATTTGAAATATATTACCTCATTTTCTGGCTAATTTACCGTCAGACAATTATACACAATCCGATGTACCATCAATCGACATGTAAATGCATCTATAGTTCTCCATTAAAAAGTTTAATTCTCAGATTCAGTATCATGATCTAAAGTTTTATTCGCAGCTAATGTAGTAGCAAATTTCTGCCTATTTTCTTAAACGCTGTCAATGATTTATTACTATTTTTCAATTTGTCTTAAATCTATATATGATAGAAAGCTAAAAATAAAATATATTACTTTACATTTTATTTGTTCTTTTTTCGCTCCTAAATTTTTTGCCAAAACTATAGATTTATATAGATTGAGAAATTAGAATAGTAAATATTCAAATATTTGGTATTAAGATAAAAATAATTTTGCAGCTATGTTAGTATGGTTTCTAAAGTCACTTTTTCTTCTTCTAATAAAGCATCAAAAGGGTGCTCTAAGAAATAATATTTTTTAAATATTGCATCTAAACACTTCGAATTGCAAAATTTCATTAAATAAGGTAAGCAATTGTACGAAAATTAATTTTTATATATCCATCATAATTTCAAGTATGAATTAGTACAATTTTTGTTTTATTTTTATCTATACTTACAAAATTTCACGTTTCTATCCAGAAAATTTTGAGAGATATGCTTAGTTTTAAATTTCGAAATACTGGTCACAAATGTGGAAGAAAGCGTTTATTTCGGAATGCAACGTACATCATCCAATCATTATGGCTTCAAAAAAATTAAGAATCGTGCATAGTATTGTTTACTTTCATTGTTCGGCAGTTACACAAGGTCTTTATAAAGAAAAGAAACTTTTGGTTATGATGACGATTTATTTTGTAAGCAATCGTAATGCTTTTTTCAAGTTTTAGAAAAATACAATGTCGTTTTCAGTTCCAAACATTTTAATGGGCTTTGTGGTATAGCTATTAAAAATTATAGGAACAAGCGGAGAGAAATAGTGAGAATGAAGTGTCATATATGTGATGAAAAAAAATTACATTTCTCTATATTTTTCAGGTTACCTTTTTGTTAGATTAAGGACAGGTGGTCCAGTGCTCAACATTTAAAAATAGACAAGGTTGAGAATACTTCAACTTTAATAAGTGGCATTCATACAGAATATAAGATCGACGTCTAAAATCAAACAAATAGGCCATTTTTTTGCAAAATGAAAACTTATTTTTTCTTTCTGATAATTGTTGTTTGGGGAGACAAATGTTGCTTTGATCTAAATAGAAACATTAATTTTAAAAAAAATTAACGTTTGGAAAAATGAAGACAATTCATCACCATTGGCAGTTTTTTGTCCGCATGTTAGAGCTGTCGTTTTTAGAAGTTCTTGAGTTAGTCTAATTTTCTACAAAAATAGATTGTATAGTATATAGATTCAGTTAATTTTATTGGGATTATAGCTGAAATAAGTAATGAATTAACTTTGTCTATGAATGCTTGATAAATCTTCGCTGATTCATTTAAAAAGCCGGTCCTCATGTCCCATGAACTCAATCACATATGCCGAAGTATTATTAAGTTAATTTAATTCTACATAGGTATTGGAAGCGTTAATTTGGAACAAATTTTTAAACACTAAATTAATAGAATACCATTCAATTTTTAAAAAATGTAATGAAAATTAACAAATTTTATATGTTTTAGCAAAGTAAGAATGGAATTTAAACCGCTTGAAATTAAGCAACAAAACATATCCTTCGAGAGAACATTTTACTGACCATAGTTTAGTATTTATTATAATATATTGGGTTGTTCGGAAAGTCATTTCGTTTTTTTTAGTGAAAATGAAAGACGATTTTCGTATAATGAATAAGCATTTTATTAAATTATGTATTGGCCATTCTGATCCAACACCCTTTGCCATCTTTCTGGTAGTAGCATGATTCCACGCTCATAAAATTTTTGGTCTTTGCTGGCAAAAAACTGATCCAGGTGATTTTTGGCATCTTCATTTGAGGTAAAGGTTTTACCGTCCAAAAAATTTTGCAGGGACCGGAACAAAAAATAATCCGAAGCCGCCAGATCTGGAGAATATGGTGGATGTGGCAGTGTATCCCATTCAAGCAGTAAAAACGTTTGGCGAGTGACCAAACTTGTAAGAGGTCTCGCATTATCTTGGTGGAACACTACACCTTTTCTGTTGATTTACTCTGGCCTTTTCTGTTGAAGTGCATCGTTCAGTTTGTCCAGCTGATGACAGTAGACTTCGAATTAAATGTTGTGTTATCCTGTAAAAGCTGTAAAAAAACCGATTCCTTTAAAATCCCACCAAACAGACAGCATCACTTTTTTTTGATGATATTGGCTTTCGAAATGCTTTGAGCCGGTTCATCTTTTCAGCTCCATGATCATTTGCGTTTGACATTGTTATATACAACGCATTTTTCGTCCCCAGTAATGATGCGCTTTGAAAATGAATCATTTTTGTGACGTTTGAGGAACGAATCACAGACATCAACGCGACGACACAAATTTCTCTCCGTGAGAACATGGGGAACCCATATATCGAGCTTCGAGGTTAATCCCAGGCCTTTCAGGTGGTCATAAACAGTTGAATTCGATAACTTTAAGATCTCACCGATATCACATGTTGTTATTCGCCGGTTTGCATCAACTAATGCCTTTATCTT
>JAPMOQ010020853.1:3900739-3912931 GCA_026543055.1 Argiope trifasciata | reverse complement strand
CATTCATGAACAGCATTCAAGGGGGTGTTTTCCAACAGGATAACGCTTGGCCTCATACCGCTGTTGTAACCCAACATGCTCTACAGAGTGTCGACATGTTGCCTAGGCCTGCTAGATCACCAGATCTTTCTCCAATCGAGCACGTATGGGACATCATTAGACGACAACTCCAGCGTCATCCACAACCAGCATTAACCGTCCCTGCATTGACCGCTCAATTGCAACAGGCATGGAACTCCATCCCACAAACTGATATCCGACACCTGTACGACACAATGCATGCACGTTTGCATGCTTGCATTCAATATTCTGGCGGTTACACCGGTTACTAATGTACCAACATTTCACATTTGAAATGGCTCTACCTGTGATCTTGAAACTTTAATCAATTAAATATGTTACCTAGACAAATGTATTCCTAAAATTTCATTACTGTACAAGAATTTTTTCTTGGTGTTGGGATTTTTTTTTCCATCAGTGTAAGATAATGATAGAATATTTCAATCAGACTGATTAACCCTCCGAGGGCCCAATTATTCTGAGTATGGCTTCTCAAAAATTTATCTCAATCCGTCAATAGGTTACTTCAAAAAAATATCAGCTTCCCACGAGACAGTGTCCGAAAAATAAAGGTTACGTGGCTAGAGCGGACGTGGCCAGAGCGTACAGTGGCTACAGCGGACAAGTAAATTGAGCTGGGTGGGCAGAGCGGACATTCTTGCATGTATTGTGCTGTTTCCCTAATCAGTCATATGTCATCTATTGTGTAGTTTCGAGGTTTGCACCTGCTGTAGAGATAGCCGATACTTTTGAGAGAGAAGGCCTTTCTCATTTTCTCAGTAGATACGTGATCCTTATGAAGTGTGTATGTCGTTTTATATCGTCGAAAAAATCTGTGATGGAACCCATAGACATTTCAACAAAATTACTCTCCAAAAAAAAGGAAAAGAATGTTTAGTTGTAGATGATTACCCACACCGCTTACACCGAAAAAATAAATTAGGAATGAGTTTGGTATGTGTGAAAGAAAAGACACATCATTGTAAAGGAAATGTAAAGACAAATTTTCAATACGAAGTACTGAAGAAAACTGAACATTCCTGCGTGCCCAACGTTGCTGAAATCGAAGTTAAAAGGAAGTTAGAGACTTGCAGAAAAAGAGTCCGAGAAGAAACATCAGTTCCCGTTCCCCAGATATTTCAAGAAGAACTTTCAGAATTATATCAGAAAGGATATGATTTCGTAACTAAAATACCGACATACTCCAATGCCAAGACTGTTTTATGTAAGGAGAGGAGAAAGGCTTTGGGAGCTACCCAAAATCCCCAAAATGCTAACGACATTCAGTTTTCTAACGATGCACTTATGCTTTTTAATGGAGAAAACTTTCTTCGTTTAGACTTTCAAAATGACCAAGATAACAGGATTTTAGTATTTGGAGGAGAAGAATCTCGGTACCTTTTGGAAAATGGAAAGACCATTTTCTTAGATGGAACATTTAAAAGTTGTCCGAAACAATTTGCCCAAATATATACAATGCACGTCGACTTAAGGAGTACAGCAACAGAGACCAACGTTTATCCAGCGCTTTTTGCATTTCTACCTGATAAGAGACAAGCAACATACATTGCAATGTTTCAGGAAGTGAAACGTTGGTGCCCTAAGTGGAAGCCGGACATTATAAAATTGGATTTTGAAGCCGCAGCCATCAATAGTTGTATCTTAGAATTTCCCAGTTCGACTATTTCCGGTTGTAACTTTCATTTTAATCAATGTTTGTGGCGTAAAATACAAGAAATGGGTCTAGTAAAGGAGTATAAAGAGAACGAAGATATAAGAAATGTCTGTAGAATGATTTCTGCATTAGCTTACTTGCCAATGGAACACATAGATGATGCTTGGAGCATTGTATGGGAAAAAGCTTTTAGCATTGACAAACTTACCACATTCATTGATTATTTTGTCGAGCAGTGGATGGACAATCCAAATATGCCCATTAAAGTATGGAATGTATATGGACAGCGTCATAGGACAAATAATTCTGTTGAAGGGTGGAATTCTAAATTAAATGCAATCACTGGCAGAAACCAGCCCAATGTCCACTTATTAGTTAAAATACTAAAAGAAGAAACACAAAAAGTGTCTTTTTATTTGAAATCCAGAGAATTAGGCGACCCTGGAATAAAAAGGAAAAAAGCATATGTAAAAGTGGATGAAAGAATTGAAAACATCCTAAATGAATTCGAAATATCAAACAATTTAGAAAAATGTCTAAAATCTTTAAGTTTTGTAACTAGGTTGGACTAAATCCAATGGTAAATGATATTTATTAACTTATAATAAAGGTTAATTAGTATTTATTTACTTGTATTTATTTTTCTTTTATTTACTTGCATCTGTTTTATATATTTTGCTTCTAGTATTTATTTTTACTTACCTTAATGAAACTAATTAATTTTATGGCAGTTGCACCTGTTCTAATATTTATTTGACTCTAAAATACAGTTTTCCCCAAAATCCGTGAAATTCGTTTATACCCTTCATTATACTGTTACTTACTATTAATTTTTAAATATTTCTCTGAAAATTATTTATTTTTATTACATTTCGCTATGTTTAAAATGTATTCGCACTATAATAGTTAATAATTAAGTTAACAATTTAAGATAAATAATTAAACTTGATTGGCAAAAATGTATTTATCCTTGTAATTCAATAATCGAGTGCAAAAACAGAAAACTTCTGTAAAAAAAAAACGTTATCCCACGTGAAAGGGATTTATTTACTTATTTATATGCACCCTTTACCTGTTCTAAGACGGAGGAAAAATGTGTCCGCTCTGACCACGATGAGTTTCGAGGTGTCCGCTCTGGCCACGTTCGCTGCAACCACACCACCGAGCAATTTTTCCCTTCCCTTCCTTCCCAACCGCGGGGTTCCCATTAACCCAGTGGGGAGACTGGTTTGTAATCTATCTGGTTATCTTATCTTACTGATGACCACTTCCCTCCCCTCCCTTCTTCACTCACCAACTTTTTTTTTTGTAGTTTCAAATTAAACGTCTATATGAATTCACATCTTTGAAAGGGAAAAAAATATTTTGCATGGAGGTCATAAATTTATAAACTGAATTTTTTGTATTATTAGATTGACTATCTCATATCTGTATTTATTCCAACATTTTTACAAAAGACACTATGCTATAAATTATCTTTTTATTATATATATATAAAGAAGAAAAGCATTTAGAAATATAAATGTGATAAAATCTTGCTACATATTTACACTTTATCTGCATATAATATAAGTAATATTTAGTGCAAATAAATATTATTTTTCCGAACGCATATAATTTTCAAAATATGTGTTTCCTACGCTTTATTTTTTAGAGACGTAATTTATGTTCTCTTTTACACTGAGAGGTGAAAAATTTACATCTTAATTTTGACATCTCACCAATTAATGTCGTTGTTCTTTCATAGAGGCTTCGATAATTCTTTGACAAACTTTTCAAAGCTTCATTTTAAAGCTTTTGGAATTAATATAAGTGTTTGAAAAAATCACTTAAGGCGTTATTGCATTTAATTATAGGATATTTCTGTTTCTAACTCAAAATTGTAAGACAATTTTCAAAGGAAACTGAAAGGAAAAAATAAAAGTTTTGCACTAATTTTTTAAAAAAATTTCCAATCGATGAAATCAGTTTTTAGTGAGATATGAAGTAATATTAATTGCAATTCACTCACAGTAGTTTTCGTTATTTATTTTATATGTAAAGGTCTTATAGCTTTAGTTATCTAAATATTTGTATGAAATCAAAAATTCTTTGTAAAAATAATAAATTGTGATTTTTTTTAAATACAGTTTTTAAAAAATTCTATTTTAATATATTTTTGCCTGTTTTGAATAAAAAGTTATTTGTCAATTTTAATACAATTTTGTTTTTAAATCAAACGTCACTTTTGCAAAAAAACGCTTTTCAGTACTTCAACACAATCTGTCTTAGAACTGACCTATCTTTTGAAAATATCTGCGTTAACAGATAGGTACATTTTTTTAAAAGTTCTGAATGACAGAATGTGCAAGTGTATGAATCGAATATTCCAAATTAAATAATTTCGTACTTGGCATATTCCTAAATGAAATCAAGGCAAAACAGAATATAAACCGAAATTAAGGCTATTGGGAATGATAACAAGAGCATGCTTGTAACAACTAAGCAACTTTCAAAATTAATTTTACTAATATTCAACTAAAATTTTTGGGTTGATTCCACATACAAATTTTTTTAATGCTTTTCCAATTCAAAGAATCTGATCGTGAAGAAACTGAAGTATTATTTGAGAATAAGTTCCACATATTTAAATACTATTTGTTTAATTTATATATTGTTAAAAAATCCACAGCTTATTTCAGTGATTTATTAATAATGTACTGAAGGCAGAAATAATACAGTGATTAATGAATAGAATACGGTACATTAATCATGAACAGAATCAGGTATAAATCCGAAATTAAATTTCACCATGTAGTGAAAATTTAATTTGCTTTGATCATTTTATTTCTATTTTTAAGCCAGTGTTCATTTGGTTATAATCATTGCGCTCACGATTCCTATTTCTTCATGATACTATAGAATGAGTCACTAAAACGTAAGGTTTTTTTTCTTTTGAAAATTTAATCTTAGCAAATATTTTGAAACTATTAGTATGATATCATTTGAAATTCTAGAAACATTTTTAAATAGTTTTAGACAATTATTATTTCAAATTGGGATTAGTTGCAATGTATATAAAGTATCTCATATGTCACATTTAAAAAATAGTTTCCTAAATATTTTAAAGTGCTCATTAAAACATTCATTCTTTCATTCATCATCAAAGTCTTAATGATGTCGTTAGTCTGGATTTCAACAATTATGTCATATCATGTGAAAGATTCGTACATCGTGTTATTTAAATAAGCCATTAAAAAGTTCTTAAAAATTTTAAATGAATTTACTGTTTAAAAAAAGCAGATATTTTTTCTCATCGTTAAGAAAGTAACGACGGAACGTTAGGGTAAAGTAGCAAAATTGATTTCAATTTCATTTCTATAAAAAAGAAATGTTACAAATCGTTTCTAAAATTCTGAATTGTTTATAAAATCTGAAGAAAAATTGTCCTGAAAAAGAAAATTTTGTCTTTAGAAAGTTAATCTTTTGAATTTTAATGTGACACAACAATTGCCAATAAGCTCTTCTGCTTGATGAAATTAAAATTAAGATTTGATAAATAAGAAATTAGTAATTTTTTTAAAGATTCTAATTATTGAATATATATTGGTCAGGAAGTAATTATATACCAAATTTTATAAATCTAGAACCAACTGTTTATGTGAATTTTTTGCTTATTTTATTTTCTAGCTGTTTTCTATTTAATTTTTTTGGTGATTTTTGCTTCTCGCGATTTACAAAAAACGTATTTAATAGTATGGCTGTTATAAATATATTACAATTTTTAATTTGGAATTTGTAATATAAATTTACATTACAGAGAATTAAATTAAATATAACCCAAAAAAATAAATTAATTTAATTTAAACACAAATAATTAAATTAAAATGTGAATTTCCTTAAGTCCTTATGCCATATTTTAAAAAAATTAAAAAGAAAATTGAAATATCCTTACGTCGAAAATCAAATTTTAAAAAACAGTTCAGATTTCTTAATTGAAAATCTATCAACGTATTCATGTCATGAATTTTGGGGTAAAGTGGTTAAATAAATATGTAAAATAAATTCCTTTTATTTTTGTTATTCTTTTGAAGGCGTTAAAATTATTTAAAAAATGTTTAATAGCAAAATTTTACGAGAAAATCTATTAAAAAAATATTTTGCTTTATTAAGGAATGAGTTCTTAAGTTATTATTTTGGTTAGTAAAATTTAGTGAGAAGATTATTTTTCTAATAGGTTTCCGAAAACCACATGGAATACTTCCAACTTAAACCATTTGACGATGAGGAATTCTTTTATGAGCGCTAAGTGCTACTCGTAGTATCGTAAAGTAATCTATCACTGCCAAAAAGGTCATTAAAGGAAGGGGGACGGCACAGAAGAAAAAACACGTCTTCGCCCATTTCGACGCTTCAATTGAAAGTAGGAAAAAACCGTTTGCGCCCGTTTGGGAAACAACTGAACAGAACGAAAAAACACGGTTGCGCCAGTTTCGGAGGGGATGTGTTTTTCAGAAAAAAAAGTCTCCGCCACTTGGAGGGTTAAATCTTTTGACGACAAAGTCTGGAGATTATAGTAGACATTTAATTTGTTACAAATTTTAAGGGTTAATTTAAATATAAAATGCATCAGTTTTTTAAAAAATCTGATATTATTAGCTTTTTATTTGAAATCCCCATTAATTTTTTCAGCATCATGCTTCGTATAAAAGTTCATTATCTAGATTCGGTAACTCTGGATCTTTATTGTCCCGAAAAGAAGAGATAAAAACCATTGTGACCATTTCAGTAACTAAAGGTTGGTAATTGCTTATTTCATATTCAAAACACGTCTTAATTTATTTCTAAAGCAAATCTGTATTCTTTCCCAGAAGTATCTTCTTTTTCAGTTCTGAAGGAAACACTCTCTCTTAATACTTTTTCATCAATTTGCTAATCAGTTATGGACACGAGGAATAAACAAACACTGAATAATAATAGATTCACTATAAAATTAAATAGTCTAGTGTGTAACTGGCTAGAGGATTTTTTTCCTCGACAGAAAGAATGCAATGCATTTTCTATGTGTTATTATTCAAAAGGATACCATAAATCTCTATAATGCTCCGTTCACCTTTTAGTGCGCAATTTGTGTCATTCCTTATTGTTATATTTCTGATGCTTAAAAAAATCTAAGCATCCGTGTCAAGATTGTATAGATACAAACTGACCCATACAAATGGATTTTAAAGCTTTTAGACTACACGTCCAAGAATATTAAGTTATATATTAATATCATGACATAGATGCTTTGTATAAACTACAGCTTCTGAAAGATCAATCTTTATTTGCCCATAGCACAGCAGTCTTGGAATTGAATACCCTTCGTTCGAGCAATAATGTCTTTCCAACAGTCATTTATGTTCAATAAATATAAAAGTTACAATAAGTTTAATAAAGTAGTTTAAAAACCAGGCTTTTATAAACTTTATCAAGTATTTATTTTTCAAAATTTTTTCATTCATTTCTATTATTTAGACTTCAATTGATAATTCATTAGTTTAAATATAATGAAATTTTGATTTTCAGTTTGGTAGGGGTTCAAATAGATTGATAGATATCTCGCATGCATTTGTAGTAAGTTATTTCACATGTATTGAGATACCGTTTACCTACAGAAGAGCTTGATGCGCCTACAAAATGCTATTAAAGTACTAGGGAATAAATGGGATAAAGCTCAAATTGATGAAGGAAAGTCAGTGGATTTCCAAAAGCTCATAAAATGTATTACCATTATTGTCATCCGTCTTTTATTCAACTTTCTTTGCCATTGTCTGAAACCTTAAAGAATCTGTTTAAATTCGTTAAATCTGGAAAAATTCAATTTCAAACCAATTCAGATCTATTTGTTAATTAAGAGATAATCACATTTTTTTCTCCTCAAAAACATTTTAATGTGTTTATGAAGAATTTTTTCTTCCTAAATAAGGATCAAATATAACTTATCATTCGAGTGAATAAAATATAGACTTTCTTAACCATAAACCGTTACAAAAGGTACATATTATAGCCTGTAAAATTTCTCCTTCATTGAAAGAAATATTTCTTAATCTTTCGAGGATACACATTTTTAATCTTCCTGAGTACATATTCGTATAATACTCACCAAATTTCTTCGTTCATTAATAAAAACTTCCCAAGACGTTTTAGATGATACAGAATCCCTTTTCTTCTGCTAAATTTCTTTAGTACGGAAACAAATTGAAAAGCAATGGTAGCAATTATAAATTGAAATTGATACCATTTATCAAAATTTGACCCATTTGTAAAACTATATTATACGTAAGAGGAGCAAAATTTTGCTATTTCACTGTTGAGTTGCCATTTCTCGTGCATCTTAAATTAAGATTGCTTTAATAGCTTCACTTAGGGGAGTGTAAATGGGGTCAATTCACGGTCAAGTGTCATGTACCAAACACGCAGTTTGTGTTCAATTTCCAACCAATCTTCGCTTGTTGGGATGTCTGCATGAAAGCGCTGAAAATAAATGCCACTCTAGCCGAATAATTATCAGAATCAGTTGATTTTTTGTAAAGTAATATTTTAAATTATTTTCTCCAAATTTTCGTAATAAAGTAATTTTACTTCTTATATTACATTTTAATTAGTATTTTCAATATAATAATTGTTTTGCAAAATTGATTAAGACCGCTTTTTAATTAGTTTGATACTATTTTAGTCTTTCTTTTCAAATATCTTTTTTTTTAGTTCAAAGAATATATTTTGACAAATGACTATAGCAGTGTTTTTGAAAAATTACAAATGTTCTCTTATATATATTATTTAAATGTTATTGAAAGTTGAATTTTATGAATGTAGTTTTTTTATATAATTTTTAATCTTAAATAACTTAAAATTTTAAAGTTTGCTAATAAAATTACGGAATTTTTTTGCATATGCAACAATTTTTTTTAGGATTGAAATACAAGTTTTCAGTTTGCTTAGAAGAAAGAACATGAAACTCATCTATATAAGCAAAAATGATTGTTTGTCTGTATGTATTTTATGACTTCCTAAGACATTCATCCGATTGCGATGAAACTTGGTCAACTTATTGTTTAAACCTATGGCATGATTTTAAGGATAGTACAATTATCTAAAAAAAATATTTTTTAATTTGAATCTCAACCGCATCTATTTACCAAGGATTAATCTCCAAATAATTCACCGAGGAGACCATAGTTAAGTTATATTAACGTCATGTTTTGAAGCAACACTAGGGCTAATTTGGGACAGACCTCGTAATTTTGAACTGCGGTCAGATGACGAGGACGACACCTGGAGGTGACAATAGATTTTGTAGAAATACTAAATCCAAGTTAAATGCTAATATTTTGCAGCTATAGTGCGGATATGTCATACAAGTCATTCTCAGAGGTATCAATTTTATTACAGATTATGTAAGAAAGCTTTGAGGAAACCTATGTTGGAGGTTTAAAATTTTAATTAAATTTTAGCGTTTTTCGGAATATCTACCAAAAATACTGTAGAACAGAAAATTTTGTACCATCTTAATTTTCAAAAATTATCTTTTCAACTATATTAACGATTTTATGGTATAAATATATTTTCTATGTTTAATCGTTTTTAAAAGAAAATATTTTAATCACCTTTTTTTAAATTAAATTTGACAATTCTGAACGAATATTAAATGAATCACGAGATACGATAAATAGTTTCTTTCAATCTTCAATATAATTTATTACATTTCTTCAACATAATCTTTTCTTTTCTACCATTCAAAAAGACAGCAAGCTTTATAATTCTAAAAGAATACACAAATCTAATGCATAAAAACGAATATTTGCTTGTACGTATTTTATTTACTGTCGCACCATTAATCCTATTTCGATGACATTGCCAAATGATTGGTTGATTTTTTTTTCGGGGGCGGCAACTAGTGTTGTATAACTTCAAATTCTACAAAAAATCCCTTTTTATAATCTATGCAACTAATGAATCGGTTATTTCATTTTAATGTGTAAAAATCATTAAAGAACAAACAAGCGAAATTACACTTTTATGTTTTTTATTGACACATTACAAAAAATATAGAAAAAAAACGTATGATAATTATTTGAAAAAGTATGATCAAATGAAAGTTTCAATGTAACCACCTATTAAAAATAACTCAGAAATTATTTATTATTCTAGGCATTTAGAAAGAATATAAACATTCTAGATACTAAAAAAAATTTTATCACCAAAAAAACACAATGTCGAGCAATATCCTTTTAAAACAGAACGTTTCTGAAATGCATTTTTAAATGCTTAAGTTACATTAATAAAAATTACATTGAATGAATATCATAAAATAAAACATGCAATACAGTAAATTTAATAAACACAAATAAGGTCACGATAAATATATATACATAATGACATTAAATATGATATAAAGACGAGTTGGAAGAAACACTTTTATGCCTTTTGCAGAATTTTGCGATTCAAAATTGATATATTAAGGAAACAGAAAGAAAAAAAAAGCATCCGCGGTGCAATGAAATAGGAAATAAAAAATATATAATAAATGATATGGAAATTCATTTTCAATGAAAATACCAAGGAACAAAAATGATAATTATCAAGGGGGAAAACACTAATGAGAATAAACAGATAACTCTTTTGTTAGTAGACATGATTACCTATCAACTGAATAAGAAGAATTTATAAAAGATAAAGAAAACTTTATGGTTCATAGTAAAACTTCATGATGCATTTTATTTTAATGCCATCAACTAAAAATTAAATACAAAAATTATTTGATGCTACTTAATGGTCTTTGAAAATTTTGCAACATTCCAGTAATAAAAAATACTGAATTAACATTATATAAAAGTGTACATAGGAGTGAACCCACACAATTCTTGAAATAGCTCTTTCCACCGCGGCACATTGGATAGTTTGCAGTTATCAATACTTTCATTGGTTGAAGTGTAGCACGGTGTGCCCCCGAGTTTTTCGCCAATATGGCAACCCTACGGAGCTTTCTTACAGTAACCCTAATTCTGTTTTGTTTACTACTTTTTACAATAGTTGATAAATAGTTGTTCATGAACTTCTACTGTTTTATAATAAATTTAATATTTAAAATATCGATTTCAGATTATTTAAAATTTTGTTTAATATTTTAATTTAAAATTTATTATACAAAGAAAGTTTAGAATAAAATTAATATTAATTAAAGTAACATTTATTTCATTTTTAGTGTTAATATTTAATATATCGATTTCAGATGATTTAAATTTTGTTTATTATTTTAATTTAAAATTTATTATACAAAGAAAGCTTAGAATAAAATAAATATTAATTAAAATAACATTTATTTCATTTTTAGTGTTAATATTTACAAAAAAAATTTCGTTTTCCCATTTTTAATTAACACTATGCGAATTCGCAAATCGTCTGCGTTTTCGTATTAAAAGAACTTTGCCATGGAATTATTCGCAGTTCTAGTAATTCTTTGGTACTCCAACGTTTGGTTCCCTCGAAATATTATTATGTCTGTAATCGTCCAGGAGTGGATGTCTGGTAGTTGGGATGGTAGGCACTACTTCGAACCTGCTGAATGGATGAAGGGTGAGTGGAATATGTTTTTTATGAGTTGAGGAGGCTTGGAAAGAATGCTTTGAGTGTTTTGAAGTGTTGAGTGTTTATGAAAAGATTAAATAAAACAAGTAAGTACATTAAATATTAAAAATTCTGTATAATATTCGTTCCTACAGCATCCTTTATTCTTACTTGTAATATTATTATGCACTATTCCTTAATCCAACCTTCCATCTGTTCAATTTGCTAGCGAAGCTACTGCATTCATGATCCGTAGGAAAGCGAAGCCCTAGGATGTTTTTTTTAAGTTAAAAAATACTGCCTGTTGCCTTCTACAGACATCTGTAGAAGGCACTGGGCAGTATTAAACAAATAATTATAATTAGTTAAACATTCTAAATAAAAAGGCGGAAAATGGCAACCGTAACTGTTCGGCGGAATAGTGTGTTTATTTTGTCCACCATCTTTGTTGACGACTTGGCATCCTTGGGCACACTATTCTACAATTTTACCCTTTCATTAATATTAAATTTAATACAGTCAATTAAAAATTTAGATATTTCAATTGATATCCTTTATTGTGGCTCTTGTTCAAGTTCTAAACCTTTATCGCATCACAACACCATTCGGTTCTAGTACATCAATAAATAATAAAAAGTTGTTTGTCAGATATACTGTCAAAGTATAAAAATTACTTACACACCATTGGTTTCAGATTCTTATGGATAATAAACGGGCACAGTTTGAATGAAATCTTCAAAATGATCGTAGTAAATAACCGACTTCGAAGATGGCTTACAACCTTCTATTCCAACGCAATTCAGGATTGTTGAAAGGAGACTTAATATATATATATATATATATATATATATATATATATATATATATAT
>JAPMOQ010020853.1:3882593-3900639 GCA_026543055.1 Argiope trifasciata | reverse complement strand
ATCACACCAGTATTTTATCTTTTAACATATAATAAGAGGAAAGGAAACTATTTAAAGTTATAACTTCAAATGTAAATAAAAAATCCGCTTCATACTTGGCGGATAACGTTAATGACAAACTCGTCAGCTAGAGCGTTGTGAATGACGGTTTAAATGTTATGCGCCTCCTTTCTTAAATAAAAAAAAAGAGTTAAAACTGGCGCACATTGCTTAAAAAGTAACCCCCCCCCCTTTTTTTTTCGACATCTTAGTAAAAGAATACCAAGTAGAAAAAAAAAGAGTTGTAATATTCTGCAGGGTATTCTTTCAGTTCCAAAATTAAGGCTTCTTATGCCCTTTCTTTTGTGTTCAACTCGATCAACTTTTACTTTTTGCTTCAAGAATTTCTAATTTGTGCTTTGCAGAAAAAATCTTATTTATAAAAAATGAGAGTGGTGTAATATTAAATGATCAAGTCTAAATCGTAGCAGCTTCGATTCTAAATTTAAAAATCATATTCAATTAGAACCCAGTCAGATAAAAACAGTCGTTTTATTATCCAACATGGAAATGAAAATCTCCCTTAAATGGTCATTTAGAAATTTTAATAAGTCTGTATTAACCTCATAGTCCCTTTGTATCATAAAAGTGAACATGTCAATTTGATCTAACATATTTTTAAGCTTTATCAAACTTGTTTTCCACTATGATAGTATTGAAACCGAACGTTAAAGCGAAAATAGCCCTTAAAAGGCCCTTTGGAAATTTTAGTCAATCTGCTTTAACCAAATAATCTTTCTTCTTACCTTAACTGTGAGCTTATCACTTTGATTAATAATAGTGTGTTACTCAAGTAGTGCAATCCTCCTCAATTATTACGTATTTTTCTGTTGGCAACCAAACATTTATTTTCGTACGGACAAAAATTGCGTAACGACTGTTTGCACATTTGAAAATTTTTAAAAATGGATGAAATATATTATACAGTAGCTATCATCGCTTTAATTTTTGGATTATCTCTAGTAATACTTTATGTTATTCTGAAGAAACAAAAGCGGAATTGTAAATACAGTCGATTCCGGTTAATCGGACCACATCGGGACGCGATCATTTTGGTCCTAATAACCGACTGGTCCGATAACACGAACATGCCCTATGTTACAAAACGAGACGTGCTATACGTTACATATTAAAATGTCATTATGACCTTTATTATGCGGCACACGCGTATGGCGAACATACAAACTAGAACTACTGTTGCTTGTGAACTTTATTCATTGAAAAATAAATTTACAAACAAATTCTTCGAAACGATCTACACGATACCCAGCATTCGAAGCACAATAAAAAAAAAGTTCTTATCGAATTCCAGTCAACGTTTGAAGAACTTACTACCGAGCTGCCCGTTCTAAGAAACTAAGTGCTTGCTCACCTCTCGCTGGTTCTTTTCCCTTTCGGATTTCCTGCTGTACACAGGCGACTTGTGGCTTCTTTTTCATCTTCCCTGCCACGTTCTTTGGTCCGTTTAAACCAGAGTTTCCCAAACTTTTTTGTGTCGTAGATCCCTTGCCATGTTTTTCCGTATTGAATAGACCCCCTACTTACCTGATATTGATTTCCTGTAAATTTCTAACTGTAGTGAAGTTTACTGTTAAAAACTTAAAGTAAAAACACATTTTAATTTATACATTTATTAATTGAATTTAAATTTATACTACTCAAAATAAAATTTCGTATCTGTTATGTAAAATCTATGTAACATGAAATAAACATAAAATAAACTAACATAAGCAAAAAGTCAATATTTTTAATGAGAAGGATGAGCCTGATGCTTTAGCTGAATAAGCTTACAGCTTACACAATTTTATAAACATATATAATTTTTTTTTTACTTCATAGGTACTTTTATGAATAATGTAAATGTTTTGATATTATAACATAATATGATGTGAGTAAATAGGTACTATCAGTGTATGTGTTGAGATTTACTATCGTGGATCCCCATTTTCATTTCATGGACCCCCAAATTTTTTTTCGCTGACGTAGACCCCTTGCAGGTTGTCATAGACCCCTAGGGGTCAATATAGACCACTTTGGGAATCACTGGTTTAAACGGAATTTTTTTCAAATAAGCGAATAATATTAGGCTTATGTGCATAGGATTTGTTTCGGTTCTTTAAGATTCGGTCCGAATAAGCGGCTGGTCCGATTATCCGGTGGTCCAATTAACCGGATTCGACTGTATATATTGATATTGTCATTTGCCTAATAGTATGCATATAGTCAAGGGTATGCTTATAGAGCTCCATCATATGTACATAGAAAAAGGCAAATTGTCGCCAAACCTCGCCAAACTTGGCGATATATTGCCAAATTTGGCAATAAAAATTAGTCGCCAAAAACAATGACAGCTTAGCGATATCTCGCCAATTTGGTGACTTTCCCATAGGAACCCATACTAAAGCATTTGTTTCTTCCTATCTCAACGAGGGACTTAACCTATCTCGATAAAAGTCTTGCGTTACCTAATTATTTACTTTCTGAAGCATACCTTGTCAGATCTAAGTCAGCTACATACCATATTAGTAAGGATGTACATAATTTTGAATATTATACATGCCATTTAAGCTTAAATTGTTCACTTGTTGTTATATGGTTGTATTATGTTATACGTTATCAAAGAAGCTATTTATAAGATAACTTACTGTAAAGATTCTTTCAGCCGTCAGCATTGTTAAAGAAGATATTAATAAGAATGTTTTATAACAAATGATATGTTTCAATAAGTTTGTAAATTTTTGTTCAAAAATTTGAAACGACAATAAGTTTGCATGGAAGTGTTTCAACTTTGTCATATTTGTGTTCCTGTTATCAAAATATTTTCTGTCCCAGTAATCATTGTGTGTTAAATATTCTCTTTAACAAAATATCTTTTTCAGAAAAGGAAATTCTCAAGAAGGCAACATTTATTACGACTGGAATGAATCCCTACCTTCTACACCTTGTACAGAATATACGATTTCTGGATCATCTTCGTATTCTGGACAAAGTACTTCTACTGCAGAGGAAGAGGGTACAGGAGGAGCTTTAAGTGAAAGCCTACTCTCTTTGTATAATTTAATAATGCGCAGCAAGACTATTGACCATCAAGATAAAGGGGAAAATGAAGAAAAAAATCTTGATGATGATGGAGAAGCCACCCAAACACCTTCATCACTCTCAGAATCTACTATCTTAGGCTCCACTTCTTCTGATCCAAGTTCCACTACAGAGGTAAGGAAAAAAAGGTCTAATTTTAAGAAGAAGCGTACTGTTCCTACATAATTTAATGTTGCAGACCAAGCCTTCCGACTCTGAAAATCAAGAAAAGGACAGGGAAGGACCAAGATCACCAACACAGAGTATAAATACTGTTTCCAGCTCCACTTACTCTGGTCGTAGTTCGATTTCACAGGAAGCGGGTGCAAGAATACCTTTGGCAAAAAGCTGGCGCATATTGTATAAATCAGCAATGGATACCAAGCCTTCTGAGGATCAAGATGAAGCAGGAAATAAAGAAGGAAAATCTGAAGAGGATCAGGAAGGATCGCCGCCATCTACTGAAACTCCTGGCAAAGAAGAATAATTCTGAGATCCAATAATTTTGTATGACTGATACCAAATTTTAAGTTTTAGCATTAAGTTTTATTAAAATTTAGATTGATGTTATTTACAGCACTTTGATTTGATTTCAAAAGCCATTTAAGTATTTAGGTCCATATTCTGAAATTAAATGTTAAATATAAGGCAGATGAAAATTGAAGTATGAAGATAAAGCTTGCAAACTTCTATGACACTGTAAAAATTAAATGAATAAAACTTGACTCACTGAAAGAAATGTTTCTTAATCTTTTATGAGTACATTTTCTGAAAATATTTACCAATTTTCTTCGTTCACCAACAAAGACTTCCCAAGTCTTTTCAAATGATACAGAATCCTTTTCCCTCTGCCACATTACTTTCATTCTGAAACATTTAGTAGAAATTCAGATGTAAATTCAAATCCCACCCCCTTTATAACACTATATTTTAAAAATAAATGTAAAATGTTTAGCTTTACCCTAGAGACATATATTTACAATTAAAAACTATGGATTTTTTTATTCTGTCTCATTTCCAAAGCAGGAAGAACAAAGTTTTGTTATTTCTCTGTAGAGTTGCCATTTCTTCTACAATCTTTAAATAAGATTGCTTTAAAAACTTCACATAGTGTGTAAATTGAAATAATTACCCATGGACCTCCTTACTTAAGAGGATAGTAGACTCTATATAATTTTTCCTTCAAAATAAACCAAGAGATATGAAATTTTTTTCACATAATCTCTGAAGTATAATTACACTAAATATCTTTCAAAAATATTTTTTTATTAAATTTCTTTTTAACTTTCCATGTGTTTTAACTTTTTTAATGTTTAACTTTATTCTATGTTACTACTAGTAATAAAACCGTATCAAATACATTTAGCTGTTTTTTTTTTACAATTTCATTTAAAATTTGATTTTTAAGAAGGTTTTTTTGCTCGTATGTATTTCATTTTCATTAAAATTTTAAGCCTCTTCAAAATAAAACTATCTGAATTAAGCCAGAATGTAAAACGGATACAAAAATTTATTTCATTACATGTCAGGATTCTGTATGAGAAATTTTATGAAAATTTATGCCAAAATTATGATACATTGAACATTTTAAAGATAAAACTGATAAAATATAGTTTTAAGAAAGAGGCATTTTAAAAATATTTTTAAACTAATATTTAAAATTTGCTGTTTTGATACAACTAAATGCTTATTTTATTGAACAACAAACATATTTATATTTTATTCTGCAGTTCAATTTGTATTTTTTGAGAAAAAAAAAATTACAATGAAACAGTGCAGTTTGGCATATTGAGATTTTCTGAAACAGCATAGTTCATTTTACACAATAAAAAATAATTTATTCTTTTAAAATAGTAAAAAATATTAAAATTTGCCAGCACCATACATTTTCCCTTCTTTAATATTTTTTGTAGTTTTACTGATTTAGATATTTTTTGTAATTCTTTTCTTTTTTCATACATTACAGATCCGATTTTGACTTAGAGCTATATATCGTTTGTCACGTTTTTGGGCAATATCTAAAGATGCTGCATTAAAGTTCATTCTGTTCTAGACTAATATTATGAAACAGGCAAAATTAAATTCCCCCATAGAAGTAAATACTGCCATTTCTAATCTTTTTTCAGATACAAAAATTTGAAACAATTTTTCCAGATACTGCGGATGCTTATATTTGCATTTTTTGTTTTACTAGAAGCACATCTCGCTAAAAATTAGTTATTAGCAAGCCTTTGTGGTGACATCTTAATAAGCCAGTAACTACCACTAAACATTGGTGGCCATTTTTGTATAGTGGATAAGATACTGGAATTCAAATCTGAACATCGCAGGTTCGATCCTTGGCGGAATTCAACCTACGTATTGGCACAATTCCGCCAACACCTACGCCAAACCTTCAATATATGAGTATTTTTTCAAATACCAGTTCTGATAATTTTGTTTCCATTGTTGAATGAGATTTCGGCTCTCGATTGTTAGCCAGAGTTTTCTAATTAAAACACCATGAAGTACAACCAGAAGGGAATTTACTATGCTTAGGTGTTTTATCTATTGATGAACTAAGGAACAAAGAAGCGAATATTGCTGATTTCATTTTCTGGATATTGGGACATTCTCCTTTATAGCTTTTCTATAATAGTTTGTTAATTTTATTACCCTTTACTTTGACATTTTTTATGAAGCCCTGTACCAAGTCTCTTTGCCACATGGTTCAGACATTCTTTCTTGGTTAGTTCTACATCAGGAATGAGCAAACTGTTTTGGTCGCAGGCCAAAAATTTAAAAAAAAAAAAAAAGTTTCGCAGGCCAAGAAAATTTTTTAAAAAAATTTGTAAACAATATACAAGAGTTACAATTTACATATGTTAATGAGAAGAATGAAACTGCAATTTCATTTTTAAAAATTCCTTATTTTCAGGTTTGAAATGAGATGTACTGATTCTAAGGAACAAGAAAATGTTAATCTGTCAGTCTACTTAAGAAATAATTAACTCTAAGGTTAATGGTTGAAAACACTTTATTATAAATAAGATAAAGGAATCATAGCATTGATTTTCTAGATGTGAGATATTAACTTTCGGAAACTTACTTTCGATAATGATTTGTGAACTTTAACTTTGACATATTTAGAAACAACTGCTTGGGAGGATTGTTAGAAAGTAAGTCAATTAATTCAAACTGAAAATATGACCTCACTGCTTCACAATTTATAGTACTGGGCACAGTAAAAATATCCAATTCTGTTTGAAGGGCACTAAATTCCTGTAATAAGCATTCGAATTCATAATAGTTTTATTTCAAGCCAGCTTAGTAACTCTTACGCTTCTCTTCATCAAATGAGGGAATTTAATTTAACCTCGTGAAATGAAACAAATTTTGGAGTTTAAAATACACATTCTGCCACATGTGAGGTCAAATTCACCTATAATGGATTCCCATATGTCTGCTACTTGAGAAAAAGATAATGCTTGTTGGCGCCAATCTACAGTTATAACTAACAAAGAAATTCCACTTTTAGCACACTCCTGGTTGAAAGTTGTCTGTACTTGCTATTTCTGTCAATTTACATTTTGTATAACAAAAATGGAGAAAAATATATTTCTTACAATTTGTCCCTGACAGGTAAATTAAAATTCTATCTGCAGACTGGATAGAGCCTGCCAATGGACCAGAGTTTATCCATCCCTGTTCTACATCTTCACCATACACATTACATTTCATCCCATCAGACAAGATATATACATATCACATTTTTTACAGACCTTTTCCAGAAAATTTCAGCAGCTTTCATCTCCATAGAATTTGATGATGGCAGATTTATACATTTTGTACCAAACCAAAAATTCTGGACCATTTGATTGAATATCCAATCAGTATATGTCACATTCATTGAATTTTATATTTGATAAAAGAGAACACCAAATGTCATTGTACATTAATGACACAGGAATTTTTTCTGTAACATTTCTAGTAGATGAAGATGTTGATAGAAATAATCCTAACTTTTTAGCGCTAACACGTTAAGATTTCTTATATTTATCAGTAGAACTGTTTTAAAGTAACAGAATCTTCCACAGATACTATATTTTCAGAATTCTCTGCAAAGTTCTTATTCCATTGCTTGCTAATACTAGCGGAACACATACACTTTTTCTTAGAAGGTCTGCCTTTGAGCTTTTGAAAACCCCTATTGATAGTATCTGTTATTGAACGATGTAAACAAAACTGAAAAAATTATTAATATCTTTTACAAATCCGAAAGTCAAAAAATAAACTTGATTGGGTGAATTATACGGGAAAATGAACAGAAGCAGACAAAAAAAAAGTTGAAAAAATTTCGAAATTCAAAATAGTGGAAAATTAAAAATAACGTTTTTTCTGCTCTGTAAAACACGACGTAGAAGTAAACAAAACATTAGAATGTGCAGTCAGAAGTTACAGCTAAGGCGAGCAGCAAAGGAAATGTAAAATTATTAATCCTAAATTAAGATAAATCATGACAGCTCTTTGTTTACATTTTGAGACTCTTTAAATTTTACATCTTCTGCCTATAACATTTCTATAAAGCTTAAATGTTTTGAATAATTTTAATTAGACATTAGCGGTTTTTCATATTAGATTCGGTAATATAACTAATATAAGTAAAATCATAGTAGATTGAAATATATTATTCAATATTTTTGTAAATTTTCGGCAATTTAAAGTCCACAGTCCCCTTAAATTAGAGAGGAGTTCCAACTAACCCAGACTTTGCATAAAGGGCAAGTAATTTTTTTTTCTTTACGAAATTTTGTAAAAGTATACCAGAAAGAAAGAAAAAAAAAAGAGATGTAATATTCTGCAGTGTATTCATTTAATCCATAGCTTTCAGATCCAAAAATATGGCATCTTGTGCAGTTTCTTTTACGTTCAACTCGACCAAATTTACTTTTTGCTTCGAGAATTGCTATTTTTTGCTCATCACAAAAAATATTATGCAAGATCTTATGTTTTTGTACATTTACATATGTTCTTTTATATATATTATTGAATGCTGAATATTATGAAGACAGTTTCGTATAACTAATTATCACCTTTAAGTAAGTCAACAGCTTACTAATAAAATTATTACATTTTTCTTATGTAATTATTTTTATTAATATTGAGATTTTGAAGTTTTCAATTTCCTAAGAGGGAAAAAATAATGTGAAACTCAAATTTCTATATATTGAATAAATTATAGTTACAATTTCAAATTATGCAATATAAAAGGTAAACATACCATTTTTTAAATCTATGCAACTTAAGAATGATTTATTTCATATTAATTTGTAGAAATCATTAAAGAACAAACAAGCAAAATTGCACCATCATAATTTTTATTTACACATTACAAAAAATATAGAAAAAATGCGTACAATAATTATTCGAAATATGATTCAATGGATGTTTCAATGTAATCGCCTATTAAGAATAACTAAAAAATTATTTCTTATTTAAGTCATTTAGAAAGAGTATAAACATAGCATAACAAGAAATTCAATGAAGTGTATGAAATCAAATTCATTAAATTGAAACATTCTTCAAACGAAACATAATTTTTTACCACCGATAAAAACACAATGTCGAGCAATATAATTTTACAGCAGAATGTTTCTGGAAAGCATTTTAAAATGCTGAAGTTATATTTATAAAAATTACATTGATTAAATATCATGAAATAAAACGAAAACCTACAATATATCACATTAGATGAATACGAATAAGGTCATGCTAAATATATATTCATATAGAGAAGAAACACTCTTTTGTTTTTGCAGAATTTTTAGATTCGAAAGTGATATATAAAGAAACGGAAAAAAAAACATCCCGGAAGCAATGAAAGGGGAAATATATAATAAATGCTGATATGTAAATTGATCTTCAGTGAAAATACGTGCATTTCTTAAAACAGAAATCACTGAGGTGCTCAATGGTACATCATGATATTATAACAATCAATTTCAATTTAAATCAAGAAACAAAAATGATAATTTTCAAAAGAAAAAAAACACTCATGAGAATAAATAGATTACTCTTTGGTCATTAAACATGATTACCCAGCAATAACTGAATAATATGAATTACTAAAAGATAAAGAAAACTTTAAGGCTCATAATTAAAAAGTAAAACCTCACTATGCATTTTATTTTAAAGCCAACTAAAAATCAAATACAAAGTTTATATGATATTAATTAATGTACTTTGAAAATTTTGTAACATGCAAGTAATAAAAAATATTGAATTAACATTATATAAACGTATACAAGGGGGTGTCCCAGCAAAATACTTGTACATTTTATTTCTTGAAATAGCTCTTTCGACTGTAACCCTTACATTGGATGTCTTGAACTTATCAATTCTTTCAGTACTATTAAAACGAATACAGAACTTTACAAATATTAGGACATTTCAATAGATATCATATTTTTTGTAGTTCTTGTTCAATTTGGAAACCTTTATCTCATGTCATTATTCGGTTTTCATTCGTCACATACATTCATCAGATGGCTTTTAATAAAAATGTTTCTTGTCAGATATGTTGTTGCAGTGTAAAAAATATTGGAACGTTTCTTTGTTTACGTCTGATTTTAAACAGCGATTTAAATCTCATTATGCTCAAAAGAAGGAAATCCAATCTTGGCCGGAATGCATTAAAGGCCAAATCTTCGTTTGTTGTGCTATAAACGAATATCAAAGAAAGAATGCCCACACTTAGGAAAGGAGAGTCTTTTGATGAGCGAAATAACCGTCTATCTTTAAATAGCATTGCAACTGAATGGCGGAGGTTGATTGTATCCGAATGATGAGTTCCTGAGGAGCGAAATCATCACCTGTCTACTGACATAGAAAGGCATTTTAATTTGAGATAGAGTAGAAGTATTAAAATAAACATAAATTTTAAAACAGCTTTTCTAAAGTATATTTTTAATGGCCTATTTTGTCTACTGAGATATCATATTTTTATCTTTTTAACAGTTTAAATATTTCCCAATGTGTTCGATAAAAAATTGTTTTGTATCTATTTTTGATAATTTCTAAGCATATTTTACGTTTCTTAGATGTTACACAACATCCCTATGTCATATCGGGTGGAGGCTAGACTTCAGTTTAAAGTTAATTTTTCTTCGATTCTATGCTCTGGCAACTCAATGTGAGTACTGCTAATTTAATTATAAAATAAAGTCGGATTACTTGTAGACTAAATTAAAATATTGTCGTAAACGAGACGATATTCACATACACTTGCGAAAAAAAAATACAACAAAAAGTATGTAACAGGGCAATAATCAAGGTCAAAGTAGAGATGCATAATCCATGATTTTTTAATAACAAATATTTTTGCTATTGTTATTTTTAAATATTTTTTCAAAAAGACTGCTATTTTAATCACATTTTTAATTAAAAATTACTAATTAGAATTAATAATATTTTTTAATTATCATTAATATTTCATTTATCAATTTAAGTAATGTGGGGTTGACAATTTATCTATTTGAGCTAAAGTTTTAAGCTTGATTTTTTTTTCACAACCAACTAATTAATTCATTTATTGGATTAAAGTATTTTCTGAAAAAAATTGAAATTAAAAAGTATCATTTCTTTGAAATTTTTACTTTAGTTCTATATTCTGCAAACAGATGGCGCGTGCAAAATGAATGCCAATAGAAGGTCACTTCATGGGCAATTAAAAATTATCTCTATCGGATACTCATATTATCAAGCAAGAAATGACAGATACTACAAAATAAGCAACTGCTGGATTATCTTGTTAGAGAGCAAAATACACAAAGAGAGGAGAATATTTTTACAAATTACGATCTTTAAAACTTTTATGGTTTTTTGAAGAGTATTTTGAAATTATATATTTCATTTAAAATATGAGATCAATTCTGCTATTTTATATAACTACTACTTATATTAACGAAATAATACATTAACTTTAGTGTTAAGTTGTTCTAACTCCAATTACTATATAGTTTTGAGAATCACAAATATCGTGTTTTGCTGTACCTTTCTTATACACAATTTGTAAAAAAAAATTATATGAAACATAGTTAAGAAATATGAAGAAATTTTATTAATTTAATTATAAAAATTTATTAAGAAATTTTTAAAAATAATTGTATTGCACTTATTTTAACATTTAAAATTGGCAATCTGAAGATGCTTTTATTTGCTAATTAATGAAATGTTATGATTTCGTAGCTTCGATGAAGGGGATGGGGCATTCTCTGAGGACACGGGAATGTTTTCTGTTCCTGGTATTTCCTTTTCTTTCCCAGAAGGATCAGGGGTTCAAATGATACCCATTCTTATCTTTCAAAGGTGTAGGCTAAGGTCACGCGAGTCAAGTTGGGAAGTTGCAGTTTAAGGTTGAAGGGAATCGCGATTTTTTATTTATTTATTTATTTATTAAACTTGCAACATATTTGCCTTTCGTAGATTTTACATGAATACTGGACAAAAAAAGAAAGGAAATATACTGATTCCTTCGATGTCTTTTTAATACATTCACCTAAGAATGATTGATCATATATTAATTTTTAAGCATTATGATTTATATATATAATATCCATACTGCGGAAACTTGAGATTCATTTTACTTACATTTGTTGTTACAGTTTTTGATAATTCTCTCTCATTTCTGTGGTTTTTAATAACGAAGTATTGTCTTAGTGTTTTTCATGCGGTTTCATGGAAAATTAACCAGATAATCATCAATTTTATATTAATAACAAGAAATTTTCTTTTTTTAAGTTGATTATTTTCTACGTGTTATACAACAAAAAGATCTTGTGACTTTTTTTTTTTTTTTTTTTTTTTTTTTTTTTGCTTAATATATTTTGAACAAAATGCTATGATGCAAACTCTTCTCATACAAAATGCATGCTTTCATGGATGTGATTTCACAGATCGTTTAAGATAAATCATTCATTTCTTTTATACAATTAAGAATCATTCGAATAATGGATTATTCTAAGTGTAACTAATTTTATAATTTTTTATAGGCTTTATATATTGTATATCTTTAAATCTAATTTTTAAGAATGGATAACGTAATAAGTTTATGCATTGCTCTGAAATGCAATTCTTTTAAAATTGAATTAGAGTTCTATTACTAAAACCTGTAGCAGATTTCCGATAAGGCAAACAAGGCAAATGCCCTAGAGTCTCTGAGATGAGAAAAGGCCACAAACAGGTCACATTAAAGAATTTCATTTTTCTAGTTGCATAATAAGTTACTAAAAGATACAAATTCTAAAAATTACAAATTACTAGCATAAATAATACTTTATCATGTGTGTCAGTCATAGTTAATTTCTCATACTTTTCATTACACTCACTTATTTAATGGAATATTTGCGACACTTAAAATTTGTCTCAATACTGTTGTGCAGAGATGTGAAAGCCGGAAAATCTGGAGTCATAAGAAATCAATAAATAGAATTATATTTCTATTTATTTAATAAAATAAAAAAATTAACCTAAACAAAATAAATATGAAATTTAATTGACCAATTTATTAGAAAAAGTGGTCTCATTCTGTTTATTGCCTATGACTGCGAAATACCTAAATTCGCTATTGATTAAAAACCGAATTGGATTTACTGCCTGGTAGAATTCTGGTGGAATGATAGAGTTAGCACTAATAGTAATGAGTTTATTTCATATTTTAAAGCAAATTATTTCGGGCAGTTGATGACTATGTTTCAGGTACCATTTATTCTTTTGTATATTAGTCCACTTGATAATTTTCACTAAAAATTAGCATTTATTGTTGAAAACTTGGCAATAAATATTCATTTTCGCTTTCTTGTGTCTGCGTATTTCTATCTATACTTATAATAAAGCTCAATGTGCGTGTGCGTGTGTTGGCGCTCTACAGGCCAGACCGTTGGACCTACAGCTACCAAATTTGGTACATATATACCTTGGAGGTTGGGAATGTGGTCCTCAGAGCCCGTTTTTCAAATTTTTAATTAGAATTTGAATTAATTAAAATTTAAGTGCAATTTCAACGTTTTTCCATCATAACTTCTGAAAATAGTGTCGCACAAACATGATTTTTACATCAATTTAAAAATTAAAAAATTAGCTTACTAATGATATCAGTGTTTCAATGTATAACTTAAGCTTCTATTTTTAACGAATTTTTAAAGAAATATCTCAACTACGATTTTTTAACAAGTGACTGGATAAAATAAAAGAAAACAATAACGGAAGTTCAAATTTTAAAAAAAAACTATCATAGCAAATTAAATCTAAACAAATGCAACTTTTAGTACGTGACTGGATAAAATAAAATAAATATAAAATGTGATATTTTCTAAAAAAATAAATGCAAAGCAAAGGTTTCTATAATCGTTTACAACATCTAAATCATTTATTCAATAATTTTTTTCCCTTTTTCGCTTTCTTTAAAAGAACATATTTAAAATTTTGGCAACCTCATCGAAAAAAACATTTTTAATTTCAGTCCAATCAATGCCCGGAATTACTTCAAGGCTAATGAATATGTGATTTAATTGAAAATTTTAAAAAGTATTACTCATGACGAACCCGCTGGTCGCCAAAGGCGGCTAGTACTTAATATGTAGACATTTGCTTTAAGTAATTTTTCTAGTGTGATTTAAAGTATTTGAAAATATTTGAGGAAGCCTTCAATTGGAAATTCTAGAATATGTACAATGGCATTTTTAAGCGAAACGCTAGCGATTGGCATATATTAGTGACAAATTTAACATTATCATTAATAAGCATTCACCCAAATGTAATTTAAACACAGTTCTTAAGAATAATTTATTAACTTTATTACATACAATCGTATAGTCGCTTAAGACCATGCATTTTAACTTTATTGTTATTCATTTTTTTTTTACATTACGTCATCTAAGTTATGTTTTAAGGATAATTTAAATTTAAATCTACAATAATCACAATTAAGATTTGTGAATCAAATATATATGCAGAGGTTTTTAAGACATTCTTAAAAAATTATCAATTTAAGATATGGTTAACAATAAAATAAGATTAATTCAGGTCACAATTTTTTTAAATTAAAAACAAAAACTTGAAAAGCCGAAAACAAAATAAAACTACAAATATCAAAAAAAGTGGTGTGTGAAAAACATATTGAAGCCTCCACGTGTGTTTAGTAATTGCCTATTTAAACTAAAGATACTGATCCTCATTTTCAGAAAGTGGTTTTTCCTGGAAGTCGAGTCATAAAAGGTGGTAAAGTGCCCAGTAACTCAGGGGAAGGGCGAATAAAGGACGGACCTCTCAAGTTCAAATCATCTGCTGATTTTATGTAAACCTTTTATCCACACGCCGATTTCAATCAGCAGGCATTTTAAAACGTTACGTTGTTAACACACTTCAAAAAAAAAAAAAACTCTGCTTTACTTTAAATAATATTTTTCTACTGCTTCCACATTTTAAATCTTAATTCTTATAGAAAAATTGTCTTTTT
Source organism: Argiope trifasciata (assembly GCA_026543055.1). Classification (NCBI taxonomy): domain Eukaryota; kingdom Metazoa; phylum Arthropoda; class Arachnida; order Araneae; family Araneidae; genus Argiope; species Argiope trifasciata. The sequence continues at coordinate 3,886,028 of JAPMOQ010020853.1, read as the reverse complement.
AATTCTATAATTCTATATGAAAAACTGATTTTAAAAAGTTATTTTTTCTATATCATTTCAGACGGCATCATTTCTAACACTTCAAAGTATTCCATAAACAAAAAATAATTCCAAATGTCTTATGAATCTAACTTATAAAAAAAATTTCAAAGTCATTGTTTTGTTTTTAATCACCCAAAATTTTTATTAATTAATATGCAAAATTCCAATGTTTTTTTCCCGTGCATTGTTGTATAAATGAAATTTCATTTTTTTTTCTTTTTGAATTCATTTTGAATTTATTAAATAAACAGTATGAAGTAATAGAAATTATTAATATGCTTGAAAATTCATATGTCTATTTAAACTTATAAGTGAAACCGAAAATGATAGAACACGTAAATTTTATTACTATTACAGCGACTTTACATACATTATTGATCTGAGGCAATTTCAGGTTTTCAGCAGATATTCTCTTTAGGATTTCAAGACCAATTACTTTCTTTTGATAGTAATCGGTTATCAATCATTGATATGCCGTTTCGTCAACTAATTTTATCGGAATTCAGGAGATTGTCTCGTTGAAAAACGTTCAGCCGATCAATGAAACATTTGATAGTAAAAAAAAAATTATAAATAATTCGATATTTTGTTCTTTTTATGACAGTCATCAGGAATGACCTAATATTTTTTGTGCTTAAGATACAAAAAAAAAATTTAAGCTTTTTGTAGTAAAAAGATGAAAAAAAAAACGTTTTTTTATTTATTATATTTTTTTAATCTATTTTTTTATTAATCATTTATTGACACTGACTAGACCGGATATTTGAAGGGTAGGAATATCTTAAATGATATTCTTTTTTTGTTGCTGTTGTTGAGTTAAATTAAATTAAAGTATTTTCTGATTTATTATTTAAAAAATTCTACAGAAGAGAGGCTTTTTTTTTCTTCTTGAAAATTATGTAGAAGCCTTAAGATTCATGGAGATTTTTTTCAATTAGATTACCTTGATAATCCTCAATCTGGATGGTTTCATTCTACATGTGAAACTTCTGAAAAGCTAGGGAAAAAAACTTATCATAAAAACTTATCGGTTTTCCAAACGAGATGCACTGCAAACGAGTTTGGCGAATTTTTGTTTACCAACAAATTTAGGCGGGGTCAACAGTCTCTAAAGGTGGGTTCAGACGAGGCTTATTATTGTCCGCAAACGTTGCCTCTCTGCTATTGTCCCGGCATTGTCCTCGTGTGAACACTTGAGACAACGCGGACAACGTTTGTCCCGACAGGACAATCATTTGCCATTGTCCCGTTGTGGTCACGGGATTTTCTGGAAGTAGGCGTGATCTTCTATTGCGGACAATAATAAGCCTCGTCTGAACCCACCTTAAGGGCAGGGCAGTTACCGCTCATTCAAGTCAAATTTTATCGCTTTCGTTTTTTGTGCACTACTTCAAAATCTAAGGGATTCTAAGAAAAGCGAATGAGAAGACTGTTGTTCTGTTTAGTTAAACCCCGACAGCTGATAACATCACTTTGCTAATCGTTGCACGGAGAATGGTTTCTTAACTTTTGCTAGGCCTTTTTAGCAAAAATAAGTCAGAAAATTGGTTGGATAGATAAAAAAAAATGTATTAAGAGTCGCATAATTGGCTGCATAGATAATAATTATCCAGGTCCTAAAACATCTCGTAGCTGTTTTATCAGAATTCAATATTGTTTATAATCATTATCCTCATTGAAAACTAACTACATTTTCGTTTTAAATGATTCCAAGTAATGATATATACAACTTAAAACCTTATGGATTGTACCAATGTAAATGCATATCAAATATATTTATACAGAATTTATTTTTGGTGTATTCTTCTCTAGTGATTTTAAAGCGTTAATAAAATTTAAAACAATCGACATTTTATTGTAATTTTTTCTCTCATCTATTTCCAACACTTTCAGTTCACATTCAATGAAATTGGCATTTTCAAAAATATTCAAAAGCAGCTGAAATGAACAAACATTTCTTTTAAGATATTATGCAAGATTATTTTATTCCATATAAATTTCGGTAAGTTTATAATGTCTATAATTTTCTTTTAAAAAGTACGAAGAGCAGGTGATCATTGATGACATATCTGATGATCAAAATTTTAAATATGAAATGAAAATTTACAGAATAGGTTATAAGTGAACATGATACCCCAAAACAAAAGCAACTAGATAAGTTAAATGTATCCTTAATTTTATCAAAATATATAATTGTATTAACTTTTTGAATATAATTTGTAAAAGGAATTATTATCCGTCAGTCTGTCTATGCAGGAGTGTTTGATTAATCATTTAAAAAAATGGATAAATGAAATTGCTTTGCTTTGACATCCTTATTACAAATATGTATCACATTTTCGCTCCAATCTAAAAGGATGGGAAGACGTGCTTCATTCATACTTCAATCTATTCAACAGTACAAAGAAATACGGATACCGCTGCATTGCATAAACATATGCATAGGAGAAAGTAGAGAGGTAAATACTATCATTGATCTTTATCTTGATTGCAAAGATATATGGTGACATTGCTTTTAATAATAATAAAGTATTGATAAAAATTGCTTTCCAGCTTTCAACCCGCAAATTTTAAGGTCGAAACTGCAAGAATGTGTGCAGTTTATGTAGTTTTGTTTCATAAGTAACACGCTTATCAGAAACAACATATGAGTGAAATAATATATAAACCTTTACTTGATATGAAAAAACAACCGATTCAGATTTCAAGGCATAACTATGAATGCTATACTTTTGAATATTCAAAAATAATTTATTGAGAGCATCATTGAAGCATTTATCTGGATTATTTTGCATTAGAATGTCCATAAAAACATGTAACTAAAAATCGTGCTGCACTTTACACAAAATTCATGAAAAGCTATCTCATTTATTTACACAGGTTTTATCCTTTAAAGAATATTCTCATTAGCAAATAAACAAAAAAATTGCTTCAAAGTATTGTAAAATAAATACAGAACTTTTGAAATTCCTTTTTTTAAAGATCTTATAAATCTATTGTATTATCTAAGAAATATATCTTCTTTGATAAACTATTTAAAAAAATATATGAAAAGAGTTTACGGTGTTAAAGACTTTTACGATGTTAACAATCTCTTAACGTTTCTAATAAAATTATTCAAAAATTTAATGCAATTTATTGATAAAATTGATGTTATGTAAACAATATTATTGATATATACGTGTTGCCGGTATTTATATTCTCTATTATAAATTTTAAAAAATGTACACCTATTCCTCGATTTACACGGCACTCGGTTTACACAATTACTCGGTTTACACGTTGTTTCTAATTCATCTAGCATCGAACTTGAATCGCATCAACCACTATCGAGTGATGAAAGTGATTGATGCGATTCAAGTTCGATGCTAGATGAATTAGAAACAACGTGTA
>JAPMOQ010020853.1:3871349-3882193 GCA_026543055.1 Argiope trifasciata | reverse complement strand
CAGATTGAAGAGCTTCCTGGGATGACAATAAGGACTGCGATGGACCTGTATTATCATCATCATCATCTTCATCATTGTTTCCTATCTCATCAGTAATTTCAGAGAGAATATCTTCATCAGTAACTCCTGCGAAAACCATAAGATCATCATCTGCTGTTAAATAGTCTTCTATACTCATTCCAAACTTTTTACCGCTTGTTTCTTCAAGTTGGGATACGGATTTTTTGATGTGCAAAACACATTCTTGATCATCTGAGAGATCATTGTCTATGGAATTTTCCTCATTATCAGATTTCTTATCTTCCATAACACAAAGACCAGCCTTTTTCCAGCAATCCCGAATGGTTTTTTCTGTTACTTCCCACCAACTTCCACAATATCCACAATGAGTCTTAATAGACGGAAAAAATAACAAAAGAAAACGAAAAAAAAAAAAAAAAAAAAAAGAGCATTTGAAAATCAAAATATTATTATAAAGGGAGAAAATAATACCTAAATTTAGATAGAAAAAATCGTTTTACAGAGGTTTATTGTTCTAGAGAATATCGCAATATTGAAGGGAGATTAACATTTGTTTATATGCAAAATCACCGGGACCACAAAACATTATTGTAGTAGAGGGAGTTATTGGTTGTATCGGGAGGAGTTATATATATATATATATTTGCGGAGACTTGAGTGCGAAAGAAATCTTGTTTTCACACAATAAGAACAGCCGCTCAATTGCTTATCTTCCGCTCTTAGCCGCTCAATTGCAATAGTCATTATCTTCCGATAAGATAGGAAGAGCTCAGAACTATGTCTCTTTGTGAAATGAGAAACTGTCTGCATGTGATCAATAAGTTCCATTGCCTGCCCGCCCCTCCAGAACTATTTGTGGGAGGTCTGTTCCTCGAGCATGCATCATTGTGTAAGGGACTTTCCCTATCTCTATGAATAATTGCGTTTTTGTTTGAGAGCTTCCATTGGATAGATCGTATCTATTGTAACTTTCTATCGAGATTACAAGAGCTGTTGTTGAAATATCACCAATAAGATCATGTTAAGAATTCTTTGAAAAGTATTTATCGCTTGTATTTGTGACTTTCTGATATTGGTTACGTAATAACCATTCTGAAAATATTCGTCATTCCTAGTTATTCATAGATTACAGAATCATTCGAAACTGCATATCACTGTAATTGGTGCTATTCACAGGAAGTGTTTGTAAGAGTGAAGTAATTGCTTATTTTGTAGTATCTGTCATTTCTTGCTTGACAATATGAGTATCCGATGGAGATCATTTTTAATTGCCCATGAAGTGACCTTCTATTGGCATTCATTTTGCAGGCGCCATCTGTTTGCAGAATATAGAACTAAAGTAAAAATTTTAAAGAAATGATACTTTTTAATTTCAATTTTTTTCAGAAAATACTTTACTCCAATAAATGAATTAATTGGATGGTTGTGAGAAAAAAATCAAGCTTAAAACTTTATCTCAAATTGATAAATTGTCAACCCCACATTACTTAAATTAATAAATGAAATATTAATGATAATTAAAAATATTATTAATTTTAATTATTAATTAAAAGTGTTATTAAAATAGCAGTTATTTGGAACAAATATTTAAAAATAAATATAGCAAAAATATTTGTTATTAAAAAATCGTGGATAATGCATCTCTAGACGATAAACGCACCCTTTGCAGTAAGCTTTCTGATTAGTCAGAAAAATAAATGAAATTTACTTTTTTTACTCAATATTAATTAATCTTAGTAAATACGAATAGGAACACTGCGTTTTTGATTATTTATAGTCTGTTTTTTATTATCTTTCAGTAGCATTACCATGTTACGATAAACGAACTTAAATAGCAGCATATCTTCTGCCTAAGTAGTATATATGAGATTTTGGATTCGCTTATAAGTTTATTCCTGTTTTTCAATGTGAAATTTTTAAAATGTCTTTTGTGTTCTCACAAATTAATAGCTACATTGCAAGCATGTTCAGAGAGAAATAGTACTATTTGAACAGAATTACGTTTGTTCGTGTATACTCATGGAAATTTTTTTCCTTCTAATGGACTTGTGGTAGCGGTTGTGAGTTCTAACTGTCAACTTATTGATGTTTTGTTTATGTCGCTCAAATCCAGCTACGTTTGTTGCATTGCCGGTTATTCGCGTTAATTTTCCATACGGTCAAACTAATTTATAGTATGCTGAAATATACTTAAAAGCTTCATTTGATTTATATTGATATTTTGATGATATTTGCCATTTTTTAGTGGCGGCTTTTGTGTAATAGGCCTTTTTACCAATGAATCGAGAATATTATCCAAATTTCATCTCCAAAAACACGTGTGAAAAGTAGGCATTGAAGCTTATTTTTACTTTTGAATTTGTACCAATTAATGTTTTAATTCCACATGGTTGAAAGGTATTTGAATGAAGAGTTCAAGACATGGTATTGGAATATGAGTTCAACTCTTCTCCGACTAAGTAAGTTTCACTGACATCTACTAATTTCTGTGTTGTGTTGTCTTTTTCTGCAGGAAAGTTTGCCTCCATTATGTTTTTAAGAAATTATAATAAATCTTTACAATCAAATTATATTTTTAAATATTTTATATAGAAAATGTTAATTGCATGCTGATTTGGATTGTTTCAGCCCTTTTTGAATGGAAATCGCATTAATGTGACTAGAAATGAACATATTCCAAAATCTGTGCTACTGCTTTTCTCTCAAATTATTAACAAAATATTACTGATTGACAGTGATATTTTCATCTTGATTTGTATTATGTTAAAATGAAGTAGACCTGTGTTTATAAGATATGAGCATTGCAGATATTTTAAGCTGTATAATGGAAATGCTTACACTCTGAATCTTTCTTCATAAGAGTTGTATTATCAACAGAGCTGGAGAGGGGAATAGAGTATTTAGTTTTGCGATTAAAGCTAATTTGTTTTCTATAGTTTTTAATGTAATGAAAATGATTCCAGTTTTTTGAGTTTGTTTTGCTGATTGTATGATTTAAATCTAATTTATTGGTCCAGACTATGTTTGATATTTTTTAATTTGTAGTGTAATGATCTAGTATGTAATCATTGTAGAAGTTTTTATAGTTTCCTTTAAAGTGGAAACTTTAAATAATCAGAATCTTTGTTATGTGAATAATTGATGCAGTTGATTGGAAAAAATCCGTTGGAGAGGGTCTTAAAGAGTACATATTAAATTTGATCTTATTATCTACAAATAAATTGTTATATAGAAATTACTTATGAATTCTGTAAAATAAGGTTTCAGATTTAACGGGGACAAATTTTCCCATATGCACTGCTCACTTCTTGTCAGTTGTTGCAAGTTTTATGGAGTGTAGATAATATTTTTAGGAAGCAAAAAAATGTCATTAATCAAGTATCAAAAGTGAAAAATCAAAAAGTACAAAATGTACTGAGGATTACAGTTGTTTTCTGCTGTCTAGAAAAGATTGATATCATTGATTGAATTATAGTTTGCCTTTTTTTATGTGTGTGGTAGCATTTGTGTGATCAACTTATTTACTAATGAATTGGAAAAATATATCTTTATTTCTTTCCAAAGAAACACAGGTGAGAAATGAGCATTGATACTTGATTTTTGTGTTATAATTTCTACAGATTTATCTTTTAATGTTATTTGGCCTGTTTGTCAGTTTGCTTAGGTATATTCTGTGTTCACTCTTGAAATCAATTTGTAATTATTTTTAGCTCTTTTTATGGAATTTTAAGGAGCGAATATTAGTGAACTTTCTCTCTTCTATCTTTAATTATAAAATGCAGTTTTGATTTGACTGACCCAGCCTAAAGCCATAATTTCAACATTTTTAAAATTTTGTAAAGAATATTATGACACAACATTTTAAAAGTTTTATAAAGAATATTGTTAGTCATTTAATATAAAATTTGACTTGGGAGTGTATATTTTCCTAAATGTGGGGAATATGTGTCTAAAATTTGATGATATATTAATGATTTATGATAATATAAAGAAATATCAAAAACAAAAAAAATTTAGATTCTGACCAAAGAAAAAGTTATATTAACAAAATGTGTGTATCCTTCTATGTTTAAGTTATTTGTAAACAAACAATTATATTATATATATATATATATATATATAATATTACATAACGGTACGATAAATATAAAAATTATATTTATTGCTAAAAAATCTGAATAAAAGACTAATTTTTCTTTTCAAGTTGGCTAACTCATTTTTGGTAGAATACCGATGAAAATGTTGAATCCCAAATGCTCACATGTTATTTCCATCTTTTTAGGCTTATTATCTGACTTTGAAAATGACTTGCTTTTTCTTCATAAGAACATATTCCATAGGAAAGCATATCAAAGCACCAAAACAAAAAACTTGAGGAAGTTTATATATTCTGTCTATGTTGTTTATTTATCTTAAGAATATTTTAATAGAAAATACAAAATGGTTTGTTCAGAACGCAATTACTCGTGAAAACAATGAATTCGAATAATATTTTTTTATGTATCTAACTTTATTCATGTTTAAATTTGCATATAATATTATCTAATAAGTATGAAAACTAATGTCTAAAACTATTTGTGATAAAACTATAAAACTATTTGTGATTGTTTTAACATTATGGGACAAATTCAAAATTTTAGTAACATCATAATTAAAATTACTTTTTCTTAATATCTGACTAATTTATCTATAATTTTTTTTTGCAAGATTGTTATAAAATGAATAATATGCATAAAAATAAATATATAATGGGTATTTTATAGTAAAAGTAAATATAAAGTTTTCATAGATAAAAGATAGATCATGCAGTCCGAGTCAGGCATAATAAAGGGTTAATACAATGAATATATGTATGAATATTTTTATTCAGCAGATCATGTTTGAACTCATTCTTTGAACATTTGCATCATTAAATTCTATAAATACATGTTTTATATCAATGTTTCATAGTCTTAAGTACATTCATAGTCTAAATAATTTCATAGTCTTACAGATAAATCTGTAGAAATTAGAACACAAAAATCAAGTATCAATGCTTATTTCACACGTGTTTATTTGGGAAGAAATAAGTCATTGCGGCTTGGTTTATATTTTCCCCATCACCTTCTAAATGTAATTTTTACCAAACTTTGCATATTTATTCTTTAGAACATGATTCAAAAGTTAATTAAGTCTTCAATTATTTATAACTAATTCTTTTTTATAATTTGATCTGTCATGAATTTTATCTCTTTATATGATATTTTCAAACTTGATAATGTTGAAATCACCTATAATTAATAGTTAATGTAAAATCAACATTTACTTTTATGCTGACTTATGGGTTCAAATGAATATCACTTTTGAGCAGACTTGATAATACATGAAAAGAAATTAGGTGTTTAAGACATATGATTAAAAAAATTAATTTAAAAGAAGCAATGTGTAATAATATGAAAAGCCAAATTTAGCAAAAATTATAGTATTAGAAGGCTTCTTTCTATTGAGATCTTGATGAAAAATTCACTTTAATTTGCCACAAAATTTTAATTTGCAGTTGAGTTCAGTATAATCTGAGTAGTTACTCTTCAGTTACAAAGATATTCTACATTGGCACTTTTGGGTAAATTAATAATCATACATTTAATAGATTCATATTTACATAGCGATGAAAACCTAATGGCAACTAATTTTATTATCAGCATTTCATAGATGAAAAGAAACGTGGTTACACAATTTACAGTATGCAATTATTGCAGGGAATTTCAAAATAAAGGAGGAATATTATTTTTTGCAATATTTCTCCTAATGATTAATTTTACCTTTATATGTATATCCCATCATCTTCTAAATATAATTTTTACCAAAATTTGAATACTTATTTTTTAGGACTGCAGAAAGAGTTGGGATATTTTTTCTTTGTTCAAATGTTCATTATTCAACATTTAGAAATCAAACAGAATTTTGTCATTTTCTACAATGATTTCAAATTCCCTTCTGTGTAATTTTAATTTAAGTATGATTTAATGCAGATCCAGTATCTATTTTACTGCCATTTTTTGAAACCGGTTTCTTATCATTTGGAAATTTTTTATTACTTTAAAGTAATTATTTAATTTAAAGTAATAAAAGCACCTAATGAAACAAGAGGAAAAGAGAAGTAGTGGCTGATGTATCTTTGAAGCAATTACAAGTTGCTAAGACTGAGAGGTAATCAGTTAAATGGGGTAATGTAGTAAAAATATAGCATTTTCGGTAAAAGTGTAGTTTTGTGTGCCCCTTGCTGCTCCAAGCATGCCAAGGCGTCAATAAAGAGGGCGCACAAAATAAACACTTTGGTGAAACAATTACCACTCTCTGTATTAAAATTGTGATCTTTACTGAAGTGTTGTTTTATCTAAGATTTTGATTTATTTATTAAATTTTTTGACCTATTGGGATTTCTATTGCTACTTCAATTTTAAACTCTCTGGCTAATCTGCCCGCAGTTTCCACGGGCAATTCAAATTTAGCAAAATCTGCTCATCCCGCTATTTCCGCGGGCATGTGTTTTTATTGAAGAGTGCATCCCGTTTCCCCCGTTTAACGAATGAAATAAATTATATATAGTATTAGAGGTTTAATTTGCGTTTTGGCCAACAGATATGAGCTGTCCACAAAATTGCGGCATTTGAAGCTGTAATACCGCTCCTAAAATGTAACTTTTTTCCACATTTTTCTTACAGAAATGGCTGCTTGAGGGTATATTCCTGATGTCTTATCAGATTCTGAAAGTGATTTTAGTTTTGATAGTGATATAGATTTTTCTGACTACTCCTCAAATAGAGATGACTCTGATCAGGATTCAATAAGCTTTCTGAGCGTTAGGCAGTGGTGCCAAATTGACATGAAGAATATTCCTCCTCCTCCTTAAATTTTATGCTCTTTACTTTTTTTATTTTGTGCAATAAATAGAAATTAACTGCAATGCAACTGATTTTTTTTTTGAGATAACATTTGAATTTTTTTTTTTTTTTTTTTTGGCAGTTTAGTTTCTCATGATAAAAATATCTATAAAAAATATTTCGAGAAAGAAAAAAATGCATTTTTCAATTCTCCAATATATATAGTCTTAAAATATGCATGCACACACACACGAATTTGAAGCGATTTCGGTATACAAATTCGGCAGTCAGAGGGTTAACAATTTTGAAATAAAGAAGTTTTTTCCGAAGCAGGAGCAAAAAATTTAGAGTATGTGATGCCTTCGGCATCTGAATTTTTCAACTTAAAAAAATATATAACCTACGGCTTTGCTAGCAGCGAGAATGTGAACCTAGTACCTCATTGAACATAAGGATTGTAACTGATAGGAGCGGTACATTTTCAAAAGGAAAGAAAGAACGGAGAAAGTAGAAATCGAAACTTTCTCCATACACAATTTCAAACAAGTATCTTTTTCCTAACTTCATCAACTTGTAAAAATATATATATTCCACTCATCCATTTTGCAGGTTCGAAATACACCTATCCCCCGATTTACACGGCACTCGGTTTACACGATTTCACTTTTACACGGTTTTTAAATTTGCACCGACCCGGAATTCATCTAGCATCGAACTTGAATCGCATCAACCACTATCGAGTGATGAAAGTGATATCATACCAATCAGGAATAAAAGATTGAGAGTCTACGAAAGTGATAAAAGTAACTAAATTTCTGATTAAATTTTTTAATTTATATTTCTCGTTTCTATATGTAAAATGAATTACATAAATATACCTTATATTTTTGTTATTTTATAAATATACAGTTATTTTTATGTTTTTAAGATATATTTAGTTTTATTTTACGTTGAAATAAATGACTGAATTATGCACATTTTAGTTTGTTTTCGATTTACACGGTTTTACGTATAAGAATCAACGATTTCGATTTACACGGTTTTCTAAGGAACCTATCTTCAGTGTAAATCGGGGGATAGGTGTACTTCCACACAAACAAATTCGACATATCAAATCCAAAAGCGTCAAATTTAATGTCCGAAAATAAATCGATTTCCAGGTGTTTTCTCTGCTCGTTAAAAAACAATAATTTAAAACTGAATTTTTATGGGCATTAAAAGTTTGTGCATTGCATTTGCCTTTTAAGGCAGTCAATGATATATCGGAAATATCTTCACATATATTCACCGAAAGTGAAATAGCTTAAAACTGTACGTTATGCCTTACAAAAATGCCTTATTTGTTAAGGATTAGCCTTATGACTAAAAAATCTGCAGAAATTCATGCAAAATTACATGAATTGGCAAAAATGAATAAATAAGAAAAGTAATCTTGCTATGTAATGTTTTATTTATTTTTTTTTTTTTTTGTTAAATGATTTGTATCTTGATAACAAAGATTTTTTATTTCATCCGAATCCTTTATTTCGCGTGACTTACAATTAAAGCGCATTGGTGGTCTTGTCCTTCCCTCTCCTTAGTGTATAAATAAATCTATCTCCTTATTTACCATCAAATTTTAGATAGTAAATAAGGAATTTATGTCTGTAAATGTAAACCCTTTTTTTAAATATGCTATTATTTCGAATAATGTTAAGCTTTTTCTTCCTTTCGTTATTGTTTTCACTCCTTAAAACCGTATTCCATTATAACTCGCACATGAGTGCTTATTCGCGCATTTTCTCATATCCTGTGTATACGTACAATTAAAACACACGAAATTTTTTCTCTTCATTTGAGTGATGACCCTGATTAAATTTCATATAACTTGATTTCTCAATAGTTTCTTCAACAAAACATTTTTAAGCTTCAAATTTTGTAGTCGTACAATTCGCTCATACTATTATGAAGGCTTTAAGCCGATCTATACAGTGTATCACTGTCTAAATTTCTGCGAGCTCCCTTAAAATTTAATTTCTTATAATAAAACTTAACTACCTTAAAATTAAAGTGGAAATGATTAAACTTCTATCTCTTTGTTTGTCTGTCTTTATATATATATATATATATATATAATTATATTATTAACATCTAATTTAAATCCAAATTAATTTCTAAAGCTTTATCTTAATTTAGCCAACTTCATTATAAAATATTATTTCCTGATACGATTCCATTTCTCTACCTGATTAATTCAAGAAATGCTTTGTAAATTTCTTTAGTCAGCGATTCTCCCGGTGAGAGTGAACGATAAAAATTATTGATTTAACAAATACTTTTTAAAAAAGGTCCTGGTGTTTCCCTTATCATGTGATCGACATGTCTCAGAAGTCCTTATGAGAATCTTAATAATATATTGGCAGTATAAACAGTATTTTCCCTATCAAGATATGTTATATAAAACGAGGGAAAATTAATTTTTGTCCTTTTCTGTCACATCTGCTTGCCCGCGTTGCTTATGAATATGCTGCCTGCGTCCGGAGGAAGAATAAAAAAAAAACGAACTTTAAAATGAAAAGTCTTCTTCAATGTGTCGAATCTGCCATCTACTTCTAAAATTTTAAATAATGTTAAATAATTTAATTTTTGTTAATTATATATATATATATATATATATAATTAACAAAATAAGCCAAGCAAAAAGGAACACAACCGAATCAAAACTATAACCAATAGAAAAAGAATCCGGCTTGAAAACTTCGTCAAGAGCCACTTCCAGACAAGGATTCAAAATAAGGGATTTTTTTTTTCTGTAAGGCATCGGTGGACAATGGTCAAAAGTATTGACACCTCGTGACCTGAAAATTACGGCAAAAGTGACATACCAATTTAAAGACAAAAACAAAGCAAAACATTAAAAAACATTACCAAATGAAACACAAATATATATAAAAAGTTAAAACTACATAAGAATATTCTACCAAATTAAAACGAATAACACAGATTAAGAAAACTAAAAGAGAAAGACCAAACCGCCACAGGAAAAACTACCGATCTACCATTCTAATTATAATACAGTGTAAATAAAGATAAAGGTAGTTTATGAGCTCCATCTATTTCACTAATATTTCATCATTTCTTCTTTTTTTTATTAAAATATTGATATTGCAGTAGTTTTTGGGGAAATCATTATTGTTTAAATTTTTAATAAAACTCTTTGTTGCTTTTATAAATGAAATTTTGTTATTACAAATTGTTTTAATTTAATTTTCTTAATTTGAGTTATTCGTTTTAATTTGGTTGAATATTCTTATGTAGTTTTACTTTTTATATATATTTTTGTTTCATTTGGTGGTGTTTTTTAATGTTTTGCTTTGTTTTTGTCTTTTGCTGTTTAAATTGGTATGTCTCTTTTGCCGTAATTTTCGGGTCACGAGGTGTCAATACTTTTGACCATTGTCCATCGATGCTTTACAGAAAAAATCCCTTATTTTGAATCCTTGCCTGGAAGTGGCCCTTGACGAAGTTTTCAGGCCGGATTCTTTTTCTGTTGGTTATAGTTTTGATTCGGTTGTGTTCTTTTTTGCTTGGCTTATTTTGTTAATCAATTTAGATTCATTTATATTTTAGTTGTAGCTGCATTTGCGCTCACCAAATACAATGAATGATCTAAAAGCTTTTTAATTCTTAAACTTGTTTGAATCCGTAGTGATTTTTAGTTTCGATTCCGGTTTTGGTTTCGTTTCCGTGGTTAGTGCCGTTTCTGTTTCGTTTACATAATTCTATTAATTATAGTAGTATGGATTTGTTTCATTAATTAGTTCTATTTCATTTACCTTTCATTTTGTGAACTTTTAGCATTTAATTCCGAATTGAGTTTTAATTTCGATTTTGACCTAGTTGGTTTCGTTTTAAATTTTGTTGACCAGGAAACGGGTTTTAATTGTTTTAATAATTTTATGATTGTATATATATATATAT
>JAPMOQ010020853.1:3854091-3871249 GCA_026543055.1 Argiope trifasciata | reverse complement strand
ACACACACACACACACAACTGTTCCAACTTAACGTGGCAATAGCGTATATTCTATGATGCATGACGAATCGCAGTCGTCAGAGAAATGGGTTACTTTCAAGTACAAAGTTACTAGAAATGCAGGTCGCTGGCGAATCTATCTCGTTAATTTTTCGCCAAGTAGTAAATATTTATTAACTTTCTGAGAATTAATCCTTTTCTTACTTTCATTATTTAATTCAGTATTATTGATACATTAAATTAATAAATCATTAAGTTATTTCATTTCGTCATTATTCAAAAGAAAATTCCAAGTCTTTTAATATTCTGTAAAGTTTTCAAAAAAGTTTTTTAAGTTTTTTTCGAAAAATTTAGGGATTTTTCGTCGAATACAGGATAATGTAAAATAATGTAAATGTAAATTAGTGATAATTACGATTCTCATAGGGACTTCTGACACACGTCGATCACATGATAATGTAAATCATACTTCTGTAAGTCCTGAATGTTTTACCTACTGAGCCTGGTCGCTTCTTTCCAGGGGTACTTAAAGGATTGGATGCCTTTTTTTTTTTTCAAACGTGAAACTGTTCTTTCGAAACATATGCAAGATGCAAAACTTTATCAACGATTTGATTGATAAAATCTTGAAGGTTTTCTTCTCGAAGTCGAGAATAAACATTTAAAGTTTCTGCTTGCTTCACTTTATATTGGTTTCTCTCATCTTGAAGGTGTGTACAGCGTAGATGGTGCGAATACCTTTCACTTTTCAGAAGTGCATAGAAATGGCAACGAGTAATATTCAACAATCGAAACTAATGAATACTAATGTGATTAATATATAGCATCGAAATTTTAAGCTAGTGAAAAAGCGAGAATAAAAGTACTATTCATGATAATAACGGTTGCGAATTAATTAAAGCAAAATTGGCTGGGACGTACAAGAAAAGTGCGCCAAATATTTGACCTTGAAGACCGGTTCCAGCCATAGAGCTGATATATAAAGTATCCCAGCTCTATGGTTCCAGCCAAAGTGGAATCCATTATTCAATCTTTTGCTTTTATTCGTTCGCTTTATTTACAAAATATTTAACAGGTGTGCACTTCAAATTTGTGAACACTTTTAAATACAGGCTAATAAAAAAACGATTTATGGTATAATTTGATAAATTTCTACGCATTTTAGTTATTTTAAAGTTGATGAGGAACTCTTTCCTAATGTGGAGCATCACATTTTCTTCCATGTACAATACTACCAAATTAGGGTGAAATAGATCTGCCAATCAATCTTGATACAGGCGAAGTGATCGAAAATTGATCGTTTTCATAAAATAGTGTTATTTAGATTTTCGTAAATCAGTCAGTTTATCGATTGATTTACTTGAATGGAATGCAACTTTTTTTATTTAAAATATTAGTGTCCCAAAAATATTTTGTAAAATATGATTCTGAGGGCATGTGCAAATTTTAAATTCGTAATTCATCGGAGCATTTATTGACTCAAGTTAAATATAATTATTTAATTCTTTTCGGTAATTTTGTTAGAAAATTTATATATATTACTAAAGGCTTACAAATTAGTTTCTGGGCCTTGCTTAGAGTGAGTCCAGTACCTGGAATTTCTGGAAATTCGTAGAAATACAATTCTTGGAAGCATGAACTCCATTAATTGTATTCACTGATTTTATAAAAAATCTTCCATATATGTTATTAACATTGGTTCTGTAATTCTTCAAAGAGGTCACTTACTTTTGTGAAAACTTGCTCTATCACAGATGTTTAAGTGTTGTAGAGTTATGTGATCCAAAAATTGTTGCTGCAAAATGTGAATAACGTGTGGATTAAAGTTAGTGCTCCTCTTCACTTAATCTCCTGTGTTCGTATGCAACTGAACTGTGGCGATAGCTATCTTCTATAACTTCACAGTTTTATGGCCAGTGGAATCCTCCACCCTCATTCTGATAAATTTCTGGTTTTGGGGTAATCTGAGATGTAAGATGTACAAATCAAGTTCACAAAATTTGCCAGAATTGAAAAATGCCATAAAATGTGCAGTTATACAAATTCGTCCTGCCATATTATTACAGGGTGTGTAGCGTCATTAAAAGTTATTAGAAATCTTATTTTTTATGGTCCTTATATAATGGCCTTAAACGTGCTTATTTTACTCAGATCTCATTTTTTTCCCCTGAAGATAAAATAAATTTTACAGAAGTTAGATTTGTCCTAATATAGGAATATATTTTCTTTGTTTCGTCACATCCTTCAGTGAAAAGTGCTGACCGTAAATGAGGAAGTGATACTGCTTGCTGATTCATTTGCAGTAATGAGGCCAAAGGCTGAAATTTTTTTTTCTCCGATGATAGTATTTGGTATTTATGTATGCATGCATGGAGATTAAATACCTCTTTCATGAATAATCTCCCCACCCCCTTCTATTACTACCGCTGATAAGTAAAAAAATAGGGGAGAGGGTTAGTTTTATGCTTTAACGGCAAATACGTTTGTCAATTGATTTAGCTGATATTTAAGCTCATTAATGTTTTTTTGTTGTTGTTCCGCGGTTACTTTTTACAGAATATTTATTGTATTTTTACATTTTTGCTGCATGCATTTTTTGGGCAAAAACTGTACTCCCCCCCCAATTTGCTGTAAAAATGCATATGCAATTCATTCACATGGGCACAAAGAATGTCTGAAGATTTCTAAAAATAAATACAATCGGAATGCTCATTGTGCTCTAAAGAATGTAATATTTCTAAAATGGGAAGAGCAGCTGCAAAACCATACATGAAAGGTTAGACTTTATTTTATTCTTTTATTTAAATTAGAAAACTATTGACTAATTCTTATGGATTCTGTTCAGAAAATTTAAACTGGTTCTTTGAATTCGTATTCGATCATTTCAATATATTTGACACTACTTTGCTTTTTTTAAATATATATAATATAAACTGAACACAGTATTTTTAAATCATGTTCACCCGGAAAGGTGTGCGTTGGGCCTCTCCAATCCAAAGGCTTTAAATATAATATGAATTGGGTTTCCAGTGGGCACATTCTAATTTCATAGAAGCTGCATCCAAAGTTACTTAGAAGTTAATGACAGATGTTTCAGAAATTTCCCTCATTTTTTTCTTTTTTAAAACTAACAAAAAGATCTCTGGAGGCGATGCTCACGTTTGCCTTTCATCATGGGATGACGTAAAAGAAAGTCGTAATTAATTTTTTTTCTTCTTATTTCAAGTTGAATATATTTGCATTTCTGAAATAAATGTTACCAACTAAACTTGTGGCAAGACATTCTGAATTTGGAAATAATAATATTCATGCAAATTTTGTAGATAGAAATATATGACTTTGTGCTTATAAATGTTTTTGCTTATTATCATCTACAGATACCAAAGCATTTTTTTTAATGTTTCCCTACCTTGTACAAAGCAACTTAGCAACATTTAAGGATATAAATTATGAAATAAGATGCACTACTTTTTGGGATAGCCAGTCTGTCTAGGCGAGCAGGTCTTAAAGTTATCGAAACATTTTCTCTGTTGCTTGATGCGTTATGTATATTATAATGGTATTATCATTAAATCCAAATAAACCTTATTAGATTAAAGCTAATAAGTTGAATAATCCCGTCATGTATTGTCCTTGAAAATCGTCTTATAATATTTTATATATATATAAGGAAATTAGTTAAAGGCATCTAAAAAAATCTAGCAGTTTTATTTGTTTGTTTTTGTACATATACTTATATATAAAATGATTTGGCAGATTTGAAGAAGGATGATACTTTTTCAATGAACAATTTATTTTATTTAGAGTGACATTAGTTTTACTTACAAGAATATAAAGATGGAAATAACTGAAGTGTCTTATTTGTTTTTTTATGAGATTCCGATAGGGATTTTTTTTACATGTGGCAATTTAAGAGAATGTATCTTGGGTTATTTTTGAAATAACTGCAATAAGTGCCAGTTTTTGTGGATTTTTATCTCTTCGCTTGTAGAATGGGAAACAAAGAAATGACAATATTTAAAGTGCATATTGACTATAATTAAAGGAAAAAGAAGGATTTGATCATGAAGTAAGAGATGATTTTAGAATGAAGTGACATGAACTAATTTAAGACAAAAAATTAAAAAATTCATTAAAATTTAAATTAAGCGATATCATTACACATGTGTATTGTTTATTCCTCTCTTCTCCCAGCATATTTATTGAGAAATTAAAAGTTATTTCAAAAGAAAAAAAAAGCAAGATATTTCTGCTAGTTTACAAATATTTTTTTTATGATAGTATTTTTTTGTGTGTGTGATTTTTAAAAATATGTTTTTAAAAATTATTTACTTATTTCTATTTATTTCTCGTAAGGTTTAAGTATTACTCATATTAGAATGCATAGAAGGTTCCTTCTTTTTCTCTTCCGAGCCAAAGATTTCTGAAACAAATTCTTCGAATTTACCTTTACCATGATTTTAACAGATTCTATTGCAGAATCAAAAAATGTGCTTGATACAGAAATTCTATGGTGCATGAAAGTGGTTTACTAGCGCCTTCTCATTTAAATCAAACCATATTGGTAAAATATTCTCTTTAATGTTTAAAGGTAATACGATTGCACAAAGATTATCTATCAGCATAAGGAAAGTAGCCTATTTGTGTCATTTTGGCTTAACTCCATACTTTCAGATTATTAAGTTTGAAAAGTTTTATGAAATTTACATGTAAATCATTTTTCCCTCTCTTCGAAGCAATTCGGGATAAATTGATACCTGTGAAGCTTCTTTTTCTCACATGCGTTGTTGAGCATATTAAGCGGTTTCTACAAATGTATCAGAGTGATAGCCCACTGTTGTCTTTTTATGCATCTGTATTGATTAGTTTGTAAAAAAAAAATGTTTACATTTATTTTAAAGTTTTAGAAGAAAATTTATTAGTTGAAATTCCTTCAATAAATAGCTTATATAAATTTAATTTTTTTGATAGTGATACCTATTTGGCAATTGATAAAGTAGGTGCAGGTATAATAGGAAATAAATTATTGGAATAATTATATTCCAGAAAAGAAATATCTGATAAAAATTATATGCTTTTCAAGCATGCCTGTCAAAAATTTGCTTTAAAAATGCTGGAATGCATAATGATCAAGACTTCGATAAATTATGCTTTGGTAAGAAATGCTATATGTATTCTCCCTGTATACAAGACAAAAAAACAAAAAACAAAATGGAATGAGGTTTTGTGTGTTTGCATCAGAAAAGATGAATGTGATTCTGTTTTCTAAAAGAATTTGTAGATTTCTTGGGAAAAACAATTCTTGCTTGATTTCAAGAATTTTAATGTCAGAAAAATGAGATTGGATAACTTTATTTCATTAATTTTTTTAAAGCAATAAGTTTACAGAACTGGAAGATTTTGAAAATTATTTTCATTCATTTTCATGGACAAGAATTTGTTGAAAAAGAATTCAGCATTAATAAAAAATATTGAAGTGAAAAATTTGAATAAAATATCCTGTATTTCTCTGCATTTAGTGTATGATCATGTAAAGCAATCTGACGGAATCAACTGAATAAGAATTAATATCAAAGAATTCAGAATATTAACATCAGCAGCCCATTCAAAATGTCATCTATTTTTGGAGGAACAAAGAGCTGAAGAAATTGCTGCCAATGATATAAAGGAAAGACTGTTGGAATCTGATTCGTCAATCTCTTTATGGAAAGAGAAATCTCTTTTAGAAAAGAAATTGCTAAAATGGAATGTAATGCTAACGCACTTGCTCAAAAAAACTGAGCAAACCTGAGACTTTCACTGCTAAAAAAATCTGTGTCGCAAAAAATTATTTATGAACAGATTGAACACTTGAAACAGTTTAGTAGTGAAATTTCCAAAAAGAAACTGAAAACTTTCTTTACATAAAAAATAAAACTGTGCGTGTTTTATTTTTAATCACAGATTTGTTTACTTATGTTTTGAAACTTTTTTTCTATTAAGAAATTGAAATGTTAATGAAGTGGCAATGTAATATTTATCTTCTTAGTACAGACTGTGTTGTAAATAAAATATTTCGGTTGTGGATTGAAAATGCCTGAATTAGATTTTCATTAGAAACATGCTGGAAAACCTTTTAAGGAACTTAGCTTTAATGTTTATGAAAAATATGCATTAGTTACTTTAGTATTGTATTTTTCTTTTTTATTCAATTGAATTTTAAAGAAAATTATTCTAGTGAATTTCATCCTGACTTTGTTCCATAATCAGAACTACTATGGTAATGTTAGTCCTTAATTTTTTCCTCAGAGGTATTTATAAATTGCTTATTTATTTATTTGGATAAAATTTTACTTCTTATCCTGTACCACCAATTTCAATATTGTTACCGCCAATCCTTCTCATGTAATATGTTATCTGTAAACCTGTAATTACAATAAAAGCTTTTTTTTCCCCACATCTCTTCTTATGTACTATCAGTTCTCTACAATGTTCCTTGCAAATTTTTTACACCTACAGTTTTTGTCATATATTTCCATTTCTGTTTTTTAATGTGCTGATTAATTTTTGTGGGGGGGGAGTAGATGTTGCAATTTGAAAATTTTGAATTTTTTTTTTAACATTGAGAATGTATTGTTTTAAATTATCACAATCTTGAATATGTACGTGCAAATAACATCAGAAATTTATGTTCGATTGACGAGTGAATAGGACTCTGAAGTTACATATATTGAGGAGGTTTTTTTAAAAATTATTATTATCATCCAATATGTGTGCATGTATATATCTGTCTGCCATAATTTTAATTTATCTATACTTTAAAATAACTATTTTCTTATCACGCAAACTCTGACTTCGCTGACTTTTGTGTTTATATGGGCTCTTAATTTTCCCCTGACGACTCTGACATATGTGGAAACCAAAAATGTTTTCTCTGCATATTTCCATCCTAAAATTTTATAAGCTTTAAATTCTTTCTCATGGTTTCTTTTTGTTGCTTTTTACCTTCTCTGTTTTGTTCCAGTGGTGTCTTTTAATGATGCTTACAAAGAAATTTCGATAATAAATAAAACTGTACTCTTTCCTTAAAACAAAGAATAAAAAATATTAAATAACTCCATGCCTGCTTCTTAAATCAATGAATTTTGCATCACTATTTATTAACATTCCGTAGACATTAGGCAGTTTATAATATTTTTCTTTAAATGCATCGACAAATAATGAAATTCTGAAACCTTTTGCTGAAATTATCTGCTGTCAGTAATCTATTACTTTTTAATATTTCATTAATATTATAATTAATTGATCTCATGAATTATATTAAGAAAATTAATCTTTAAAATTGCATTCTAAAAGGGGCTAGTATCATCTTGATATTATTATTTTTTTTAATTTTAATTTTGAAATTGATTTTGCTCAACCCTAATAGTTATTAATCATGCTGTTATTTATTAAAAATTACTTTTTGAGAGGCATCAAAATGAACGAGTTTTTAATGTTTTTCATTTGTTTATGACGAGAAAAAATTTGTCAACTAATTATTTTTATGATCTTATCTGTTGTGAATTTTATCACTATTTATATGATAGTTTCAAACGATAATGCTGAAATCACCTACAATTAATAATTAATGTAAAATCAACACCTATTTTGTATACTGACTTATGCGTTTGAATGAATATAATTTTTTAGCAGGCAATAATATATGCAAAGAAACTCAGTGTCCAAGACATTTAATATTAAAATAAAATCAATATAAAAGAAATAACGTACAATAATTTGAAAAGCCAAATTTAGCAAAATTATAAAGTAAGCTGGTTTCTTCCCATTGAGATCTTGATGAACGATTCAATTAAATTCACAGCAGATTTTTATTTGCTATTGAGTTCAGTATAATTTGAGTGGTTTCTCTCTTATTGGAAGTATATTAAACTTTTGGGTAAATTTAATTGAATTCATATTTACATAGGGACAAATCAAAAGAGGTAACTAATCTTATTATCACAGGGTACGTAGCGCCATGAAAAGTGCTTAAATCTGAAAACCATTTTTAAGTGCTTAATTTTCTCAAGGAGTTCAAAGAAAATATTCATTTCGTTTCAGCATAAGATATTCCGTTTTGTTTCCGCACTCGATGAATATGCTAAATCGCTAACAGTCATAAATATTTGTTTACTAGATTTACCAAAAAAGAAAACTGACGAAAGGCGAGCAGCATTCTGTGACGGGATGCAAGAATTTTAACCCATGTTAAGACAATGGTTAATGAACTTTTTTTTTCAACATTGGACACCGAATGGAAATATTGGAATGGTTATTCCGAAAGAGCGAAATACGAAATATGCCGCACTGGTTGCAACTCGAAAAACGTTTGAACTTTTTTTACATGTAATGTTTCTAAATGGTCCCCTTCTGAAAGAGCTGACTTAAATTTTTGATGATGATAGTTTTTTTTTTTTTTTTTCATTTTTATTATATTTTTCTGTTTTTGTCAACCAAAAAGACATCATTTGTTTTACAATAGAAAACATTGAGCAAATATTATGAAAATATAGAAATAAATATTAAAATTTAAAAAATGCACATTTAAAATTAATGAAAAAAATTTCAATAAAAATGAAGCATTAAAATAAAACAGAAAATAACCCAAAATTAGAAAATACTTAGGTTTATATATGTGTACATGTACAAAGGTACTTATTTTATTTTATTTTTTATTTTTTTTTTTACCTATGGGGCTTCTTAAAAAGTGTATAAAAGTACTTAATTTTTGTAGTACTTTCTCACTATGCACCTATCAGTATTTCATGTACAAAAAGAAACTTGGTTGCACGATCACAGTATATTGGAGAGAATTTCAAAATAAAAGTGGAGTATTATTTTTTGTAATCTTTTTCTACATTAATCCATTTAAAGACATTCTCATAATTTATAAGGCTAAATTTTGATTTCAATGTGTTTGTTTAATTGAAACCTGCTAAATTCTGAATTTTATGGATAGCTTTAACTAGAAAATGTGGCAGAGGAAAAAAAGGTTTTTTTTTGTATACTTTTTGTTCTAACTGTAAGAACTGTTTAACTATATCATAAGAATATTTTAAGCTGTTTCATTTTTGTTGCCTAATAGTTCATGAAAGTCTCTATTATGTAGTTAATTATTAGCTTTACTCAATCAAGAATTGTAATTTTAAGTTCCTCTAAAAAACTGACAAAAAAAAGTGCAGAGATAAAAAATATGCACTGCATTATCATAATTAAAGTATTAATTTCTGGCATGCATTTAAGATCATGTAATTTCATATGTTTCAAATGTATAAGATATTGTGAAAGTAAAGTAATTGTGTAGTGTATATGCAAATGTGCAAGTTTTTATTTAATTTCTGGACAGGTTTCAACAGAAATGCCTGAATATCTAGGGGTTGAAAACATTGTTCAAGATTGATGAAAATATTTGGTGCTATCAGTGTTAAAAGAAACTTTCCCTGAAATTATTCTAAAGTTCTTGGCAGCAGTTTGAATGCATTTTGATTTTAAATGCTAATAAATAAAATATAAATTAATTAAAATATATAAAAAAATACTTAAGTTTTTTTTTTTTTTAATTTTGCAGATTTCTTGTCCACCTTCATTAATGGGGCAATTGCTAGCATGTCTTTGGAGCTCCTACCGTAAACATATTTTAATATAATTCTTTAATTCATTATTTTTAAAAAAGGTTTAGCAATAGTTTTTTCTCCTCTCTTTTTAAAAAAAACTTCTCTAGAAAGAAAAAAGGTATAACTGATAAAAGATTTGGCATTTCTTTTAAAAGGTAAGGTGTTTCTTTTTCAAAATTAATGTTTAATTTTATTTTGTAATGTGCTATGTACGGCTTCATATTTCCAAAATTTTAGAAAAAAATGTAGTATTTTATTTTAAATTGATTAATTCTAATTGTAGAGTGGAAATGAAATTAATTTAGCTTTTCTTTATATTATTATTAAATACTACTTTCGCTACTGCACTAATAAAACGACTTTTTTTATTTACAGTTAAAAATTCATGATGGATTGTCAATTTTTAAAATGAAACAGATTTCCTAATTTTAAATTAAGCTCTTTTGCATCTAAAACAGGGAAAGAATAATAATTAAAAATAGTAATAATAAATTTCTCTCATTCTGAGTTCTCTCTTTAAAAATGGAAGTTCAGCTGATCTTAAGTTGGAAGCTTGAAAGAATGAAATAAACAAAAAATATTTGCATAAATTAATTTTTATTTCAGAAATAAGATCTATATGTTAGTCTAGCAAAATAGAATATAGAATTAATTTAAATATCATTAAAGCAATTTTTTGTAAGTTTTTAAAGATGTAAATGTTGCTCTAGAAGTATTTGATGCTATGTTGGATCACCATTTTATAGAGGGGACACTCTGATTTTTATCTAGTGCAGCAAGAAAACAGTTTAAACAGTGTATTAGAATATCACCATCTGCTTCTGAATTGGTTTTAGATAATGGCTATTTTGGGGGGGGGAGGGAGAACTTGATAATTTTTAGTGCAAATATATATATATATATATATATATATATATATATATATATATATATAATATAAAGCCAATAATAATTGTATGAATAACCTTCTTTCTCAGATGTTTTAAAAATTGTGATAAAAGTCTCTGTTGCTCTTTATTTGCCTATTCAATGGCTTGTGTGCAACAGGGCAGGTTTAATAAAGATAATACTGTTTTTGCAACTAACTGTTTGATGTCTTTGTGAAGTGTGTATTTTAATATTGGTTGAACATATGAATTCTTTTGTCTGAATGAGATTGGTACAAGATTAAAAGAAGCAAGTTTTACAATAGGAAATTGAATCGATTGGAATTTGTTTTTAAGAATGCAGAATGGTTTTAAAATCTGACTATCTGCCTATTTATGGATGTATGGATTACAGTTACTCAGCATTGTGATGGATATGAAGAGTAATTTTTGATAAATGGACATTAAAAGTAAATTTCTATTTATTATTGGCACAAGATCTTTTGTCCTCAATTCTCTGGACAAATATCTAGTTGCAGCAATGAGTTTAAACGAGTTAAATGAACCACATATGCAGGAAGGTTGATTTTTTTTTTGCAAATCAGTTTGGAGCAAACTTGGTGGCATATGCTGTTATAATTATGGCTGGAATACATCATCAACTGTCATGTTGAACTAATCAGTTGGAGCATTTTCTCTACATAATCGGATATTAAATTTAGGTTGAAATGCTGCTCTGGTCAGAATTCGTATGAAAGCAAATAAGACTGGTTTCAAAGGCATTAATATATTCTTTTAGAAATGGGATGTTATTCAGATAACAGTGAATTATTTCTGTCTGAAAATCAAATCCCATCCAGTCCTAGATTCTATTTATGGATTATTGTGAACATAACAATTATAATTTCGATTTATTTTATATACTGGAATTCAGTTTTAAAGTGGCAATAAAGTTAATTTATCAGCATTTTTTTTTAGCTTTTGCAATTTTTTTATCCATTGATAATAAATTCAGCTTTTAATTAAAATCATGCTTATCAACTAAAATACTTATCATTTTAGAGGTAACTATGAAAGACAGAAGCCAGGGCATGAAGATATGAATAAATAAATAAAGACAAAATGTAAATTGATAGAGTATAAAAAACATAATAAAGAAGGATAACAGTCTTTTAACACAAAAATGTTGCTTTAAGTATAGATAAAAGCATATTGCTAGCACCAAATGCAATTATAAAATTTATTATTTTAATTTTTCTTTACAATGAATTTTGAAAAATGATTGTAAGTTGTCAACCAGCTGAAGCATATAAATTGGCTTGACTTTAAATTAATATTTTGTCATGATACATTTAAATTTATGTAAACTGTTTTAATAGATGTTATTTTGTTTTTTATTATGATAATTAAAAATTTTTTGGAATTATTCTGAGGTAGAGATTTTTATTTACCATTTAAAATCCTTCAGTAAATTTTTGTAACCCACAGTTTTTCTATAACTTACGAGGGTTTTTATTCTGTGCCACACTGAATATATCTATGTATTAAATAAATAATAAAAGTAGTGTTCAGTCAGAAATATTTGTAATATTGAATTATTGCAGCCATTTTTTATATCAATACTCATTACATAGTAATAAATTATCTTTTGCTGTATTACCAAATTTTTGCTAGTTACCTGCAAAACCAAAATTGTTTTGCATTGAAGCTGAAATAATAATTCTATTCTATTTTCAGTTTATAATTTTTATAAATTATTCAAAGATAGTGTTGCATTAAATTTCCGGGGAAATAAATTTTGAGAAGAGATACTTTACTCATTAGTATTGGATTTAAAATAAGCATGGCATAAAACATAGAAATGCCACTAATTGTGTCATTTTTACAATTAGAAAATATATATTTACTTAACTGGTGAAAATAAAAGTAATAATGAAGAATATAAATGTATTTAAATTTATTTACTCATACTGTTTATGCATTTTAAAATTTGACTTCCATAAAACATATTTCCTCTGAGGGTATATAAAAATTTTCAAGCTAATATGTTTACCTTGTTAAATGTGATGATTGATTTTTTTTTTCTCTTGTGATGTCCAACTCTTTTACAATGAAAGTTAGAAAAAAGGAACAAGTTATAAGAGCAATTTCTAAAAATCTATATTGATATCAAATGCAACTCCAAAATTTCTACAATCAAATAAAATCATGAAAAATAGTGAAGTGATCTCTTTTGAAACACACTCAAATATTAAATATCTAGTTGCATTTAAAAGTGTTATTTATGTCTTTAGATTGCATTTATGTTTAGTTCTGCTTTGAATGAAGTATTTTTACTATTGCAGAAATAAAATGCTTTATTTAATAGAAATTCAGAAAGTTTATATATTATTTAAATTCATAAATTTAATATCCACTCAGAAATTTGAGTTTTGTTTTTCCACTACGTTCCTAATTTATTATTTTCTTATACTTGATTTTATAAAAAACATCACAAAAGGTGAAATATTCTTTATGTAGTAAGGGAGGTAGGCCTAATATTTTCAATATTAATTATTTATAAATGGAAAATTTAAAAATAGACATATGTTTAAAGAATTAACTGAAGTTGAAATGCAGATCAACAGTTTGTAGTTTATTAAAGTGTGTATAATACTTTTCAGAAAAAAAGTAGAATGGAAAATTTGCAATTTTAATTATTACCCTGCGCAATGTTTTCTGTAGCTAAGACTAAATGTTTTGAGACCTATTAAGAAAGCTTATAAATTCAAAGAAATAAAATTGGAAAAAAGTGAGTTGTTGACTATGAATTGTTTTACAGATAGCTGTGTTGATTTCTAAGACTCTGCACTCTCCTGTATCACTATTGGGAAAATGGGTTGTATGCATACTTTAGGCTTAAAACACATGTAATCATAGTTTTTAATTTTGGTTACTAATTAATGTGAGGGCATTTTTTTTATAAGACATTAACTGATGATTGCAGCCATTAAAGAATTTACAAGCATCTAATTAGTTTTTGAAAGGCTGAAGGACATTAAAGTTCAATCATCTTCTCATCCTTCATCTCATCTTCTCATAATATTCTAAACCAGTATATTAAAATTTTTTGCAATTTCTTTTATATCAAAGCAGCAACAACAGCTATACAACATTACTTTATCGTCAAAGGGAACAATAACTTAAGCAGTTGATGAATCAGCTTCAAGTGTAATCAGTTCATCATTAAAATTTCAAATATGAAACACACATCAGTTACAAACTTAATATTCTTGTAAAAAGCACTTTTTCTCTTTTTTTCATAAATTTTTTTTGTTAAGTATTTATTTACTTCATACTCATGAAGGATATTTAAGGAAAATAAGCTATAAAACAGTTTAAAAAATAAACATTTATTTTTAAATTCCATGCACTAGAACTATCCACTAAGTAAAAATATTAAATTAAAATTGTCCTCTCCTTGCTTTTTTACTTGCAAGTTTGTCAAAAGTGCTATCTAAATTCATTTCTTCTGATATCCTCCTCTATTAACTAACACAGATTATGTAAACTAACATTCAATTATACTAAAACTTTGGCTAATGTGCTGAATGTGAACTGTGAATTATCAAAATTATCAGCCATGTGGACAATTCGTATTGGTGTATTTGCTGATTGATGAAAGCAAATTTTTTCTCACATACCAGTCACTGTATAAGATGCAGTATTTTTTAGGAGTCGTTAATTTTTTTATGTTAAGAAAAATAATTAAATGCCTGTAATAAAGCCTTGAAATTAGTTTACAATTATTCAGAAACCTTTGAATTTTTTTTATAAAGGCTGTAATAATTACTCACTGAAACACACTGGATATTATGGGAATATGAAGATATTATTTACATTCTTCATAAGTCCTGCACTTTCAATTCAGAAGCTTTTTTTTTCCTGATTTAAATAATTATAATTTTAAAATTCATGTATTATATTTAATCATGTGAGAATATTTAGGCATTTTTATCCTAATATGTCAAATTGTAAAAATAAGTGTATGTAAAACGCTATGTTGAAGAAAATAAATATCCTCTCTTTTAAGTGATTTGAATCTATTGTTACCTGAATAGGGATATTGGCAATAATCAGACATATAATCCTATATGAGGCATATCTTCTATGATTTTTTTTGTCATAACTTCTTTATGCAAATTTCATATGCATGTCAGCATTCTTTTTTATTTATACAATTTAAGGAGTTGAAAATTTCATTTTCTATACTATGTATACAAATTCACGAATTTTCAAATAAAAAAAAATTGCTATTTCCATTGTTTAATCGAAATTCTAGTTATTGAGTTTCATTTTAATCCATAATTGTTCTTATGTGTCTCATATTAGCAAAAAATGATGTTGAATGGGGCTTGCAGGACCTACTATCAGAGAGGTTTCAAATTCTAATATATATTTTAAATGTTGCAGATGTGTAAGTTTTTTTGTTTTTTTTTTAAATTGCTGTTAATTTGGAACTAAGCAAAACCAGACATTTTTGCAGTTTTTCACAAATAATGTCTGAGAGACCATGCAAATGTATTTTACAAAAATTATTATTCCATCTATGTAAGTTTCACTGGCATGCAGTTTTTGTATTATTGAAAAAAAAGTAGACAATGAGTCATCCTGAGCTGTGTTAGGGAAAAGGTTGAATTCTGAGTGACCAAAAAGGCTCTTAAAGCAAGAATACTGTGTCATGCTAATGTCAATACCTCTTGAAAATGATATAATTAAAAATATTATTTAGAAAAACATGAAAAAAAAATTTTTTAATGCTTTTGTGTAGTTTTTTTATAGATTTCCTGGAAGAATTTCAATATGAAAAAAAATTTTGCATCATTTTAAAATACAAATTTATTTCATAGATTGCCTTTTACATCTTGTTATTTTTGTAATTCTCGGCATTAACCAATTTAAAACTATCATCCTATTTATAGGACAGTTGTATTACACATCCATGGCTAAACTAAATACGTTATAAAGTTTTGTCTTGTTTAACAAATCAATATTCATCCCCAAACCTTTTTTTTTTTTTTTTTTTTTTTTTAATTTCAGCTTCCATTTGCCGTTTATTTTGCTTTAATTTATTTTTGAGGTAATGCAAGGATTATTATTTTTTGATATTAAAGAAATCTTTTACATAAATCTGTGAAAACAATTTTTGAAAATGATTTTCACCTGGTTCTTTGATGATTTTTCATAAATATTTTTCTTTCTACATTTGATTTTACTTGTGTAATCTTGGTGCTTTCAACATAATTAAAAAGAAAGTACTAGTTTGATACTTAAATTAAATCGTACATTAACTAGTTGTTAGAGTATTCTTTCCTAATCTCTGATTTTATCCAGAATATAAAGTGTTCGATTTTATTAATATATTATGTATTAATTTTAAAAAGGACATTATGACTTTTTTCTTAGTTATTTCATTTTTTTAATGTTATTTGTGTAAAAAGCTCAAGTATATTTCTTGCAGTTTTTGTTAAGAATTCAAGTTGATGCCAAAGTGGGATTTACAACATGGCTGGAGTTGGTGGAAAAGGTAAATTAATTATTTATATTAGATAAAATTTCAGAAATTTTTACTATTTCTATTCAATAATTATAATGATTTCTATTATTAATTATGTGTGACTTAATCGGAGAACTACCCTACAAGTTCATTGGGTGGGGGGAGAGGAGAGCACATACAAATAGAGAATACTGTGGCATATATTTAGAATGCTCTCTCTCTCTTTTTTTTGTGTGTATGTGTGTGCTATGTATTAGAAATAAAATACACTTTTCTGTCCTTTCAGTTTCTGAAATTTGCTATTAATTATAATTTTATATGACTGGACATTGCCAATCTAACATAGTGATTATGTTTCAAACTTTATCAGATAGTTTTTATCATCTCCTATTTTTTTAACTATATGTATTCTGATGATGATTAGATGTGTGCCGAAAGTGACATTACACCGGTAAAAAGCTCATAATTAAAATAAATATAAATAAAATTTAAATAGCTATCAAAGGACTATATGTATGGCATAACATGGTCAGATGTAGCTTTTGTGAGACAAAAGAAAAATTACATTAGTTTGGGCAGTTTTCATTAGTATAGTGGTTAAAGCTTAATGTATTGGATATTTTTAATATAATGAAATATATATTACTAATAGGAGTGCTGTCAATGACCTTTTTTTGTTCTTTTCATCTAATAGAAATATGCCACTCTATGAATGATTTTTTGATTGTTCAGTATTAAGTTCATTTTGCTGCATTACCCTGGTTACTTTTTTTTTCAACCATTGGCATCCCACATTAAATTGCAAAGAAATTTGAGGATAACTTTTTTTTTAAAAAATGAGAATGAAATTTATGTGAAATAATATACATTTCTTTCAGTTTATTTTTAAGGATAGCTTTCAACTTTAAACTTCAAGTGTTGTTAATTTTTCTGAAAAAACCCCTATTTTCCACATTGTTTTCTCGCATGTGTATGAGGTGCCATTTGCTTTTCTTACATTGTCGGATAGTTGTACTTCATTTTCAGAAGATTTTAAGGCACAGTATACACTATTGGCATTTAGAAAATGGCTGTAGAATATATATATATATATATATATATATATATATATATATATATAT
>JAPMOQ010020853.1:3805122-3854081 GCA_026543055.1 Argiope trifasciata | reverse complement strand
ATATATATATATATATATATATATATATATATATATATATATATTGTGCATTGGTTCATTCCCTCTACATTTGGTATAAATTATAAAATGTGCTTTCAAGAATAAAAGAGTTGAAGAAACAAAAATGATCACTAGGTCAGATGTTTGCCAGACAATGAATAGTCTGGGTTTTTTGAAAATCTAGGCATTTCAGCTTAACCCAGTTAAGAATAAGAGCAATTTCCATTAGATTAAGTTTATGCAATTATCAGCCAATTACAATTATTTTTTTAAGAAACCAATATTATTACAGCCATTTAATTTTCTTGTTTTCTTACTCATTTTGAACATTTTTAAAAATAAAAATTATTAGTAGAAAATATATTAGAGTATAGATGAGAAATATTTGTCTAATATTTCTCATCTATACTGTGAAAATTTTGGCAATTCCATCTTTTATTATTTTGAACTAATTATAATTTTAAAAGTAGTTTTATGCTTAATCAAATGTATTGATTTTAGATAATCTTAAATAATCTGAATATAATCTGAACTTATTTGAAATTATAAAATTCAATATCTACTAACTGTTCAATAAATGAAAATATTCAATAAATTAAGAAAAATACATCAGGTTTTATCTTTAACTTATAAATAGTGTTTAAACAATGGTCCCTTTCATTGTACAATATAATTGATTTTTAAATACATATTTTAATTTAAACTTTCATGTTTTATCATAAAGAATTAAGAGTCTCCTTAATGCTTAATATATTTTATATATTGTCTTCCACCACTTTTAAAAATGGAATTATTATTGTTGTCTTGTTTCAGAATAAGCACTTTTAGATGTTCTTCTGAGGGTGACAAAGAAGCAATATATATATATATATATATATATATATATATATATATATATATAATATAGTAAACAATCATAAAAGCATTAAATAATTAAAACCCATTTCCAGAGTCATCAAGAATTTAACTGAAACTAATTATGTCGGAATCGGAATTAAACAACAAAAATAAAATCTATTTATAAAACAAATCTAAATCAATATAATTAGATAAATGAAACTAATTACGGACACGAAACTAAAAATTATTTCGGATACGAACACGTTTAAAATTTGAAAATTAAAAGCCTATCATTGCATTTAGTGAGCGCAAATGCTGCTACTACTAAAATACCAATGATTCTAAATAAATTAACAATAAGAAGGAATACAACATAATCAAAATTGCAACAAATAGAAAAAGAATCCGGCCTGAAGACTATCTTTCTCTGCTTGACACTGTATTCAAATTGGAATACAGTGGTATGATATGGTGAGACTTCTTTGCCTGTTGCTGTTATGTTCTTTCCCTTTTTGTTTTCTAAATTATTGGGTGGATTGTTTTGATTTTTGGTTGAATATTCTTATGTAGTTTTATTATATATATTTTTGCTTTATTTGGTGATGTTTTTAATGTTGCTTTGTTTTTGTATTTTTGCTGTTAAGTCTCTTTTGCCTTAATTATCGGGTCATGAGGGGTGAATACTGTTGGACACTGTCCGATTTCCACACACACACAAATCGCTTATTTTGAATCCTTGCCTGAGTGTGACCTTTGAAAAAGTCTTCAGGATAGATTATTTTTCCAATATTCTATTTTGATTATGTTGTATTCCTTCTTACTTAGCTTATATTGTTAATTTATAAATATATATATATATATATATATATATATAACCAAAAATATTTATTAGGATGTATAACAGATTTTTTTTAATTTAAAGTTTGAAGTCGATAAAAAATTGTCTTTGTTGTCACAAATGTACAAAAAAAAAAAAAAAAAAAACTAAGTTTAAAATTATTTAGGACTTTCAAAATCGGCCTAGAATTTAAATTTCTTTATCTAAAACTTCGATTTTCAGTTTTAAAAGAAAGCATAAATTTTAAAAAATGAAATTTTTTTAAATAGAAATTTTTTAATGTAAAGCTTAGTAATGCTTTGCTTAAATGTAAAATTTTGAATATTAATTAGCTGAAAAAAAAAACGGATTTATAATTGATGTAAAATTTATGTCTCCTAGGTTAGCAGTAAAATAATCGATATTGCATGAAGTAAAGCTCAATTGTTAATTTTTTTATTTGCCTCTGGTCTACTCTTTTATTAATAAAAACCTTACAATCTTACAAATGAAAATTATTACAAAATTAAAATTTGCTTTCTAGATCCACTTCATTATTTTTATGTATTCAAGCCAATTTTTTATGTAGGGAAAATTAAAAAGTTTTATAATGAGTAATGCATAGCGAAATATTATAAATCATATAGAATGAAGATATAATAAAATATAAAGCAAATTTTTTAAGTACAGAAATGTAAAGTTGAGAACGTTAATTAACAACCAAAAAAATTGTACCTGTCATATAAAATTTTGGTCTTCCAGAATCCACATGAAAACATAATATATACATATTTTAATCAAGTATGTCTATTTTTGAATTTCTGACCCTAGTTAATATACATATATATATTTTAAATAGTGAGAAACTACATATCAAATATAAGTCCTCACATTCCTGCTTGACAGGTGTTTGAAAATCTACCCTGTTTTTCTTGAATCTCTGACTGAAGAGTCATTTCCAATATAGCAGGAAGCCTTCTATCTAGTGCTCTTTTGCGGGTTTTAAATAATATAATGCCAAAAAATCTTCAACAGTAATGAATTGATTCCCCCACCTTGGGAAAGTATAAAATATAAGGTATTGAGTCAACCTGCACCTCAGAAATAATAATGCTTTGACTGTCGAAATAAATTATAAATCTGTTAGGGCTGTTTTACAAGAGGGATCTATGGCGTTGGTTTAATCTTGAGATTCTAGATCCATAACACCTGATGGGCAAAATCTTCCTAGTGCTGAAGTTTATGAAAGAAGATTGATTTGTAAAAAAAAAAAGCATTAAAGCTCCTGTGATATAACTGCAGAAAAGGAATAAGGTAGGCTGAAGCCTAAGGAATTAATTTTTTTTAAGTGCCTTGAAACCTCCAATACAAGGAGTGGTTTGTTTACTTCATTTAAACGAATTACCACTTTGGAAAGTTATGATCATCTTTGAATTCTAACTTTTAAATTTACTTTAAGTGATACAATAGGAAGTTGGTTCAACATTTTTCAAGACTTAGCTTTTATTGGATTTGCTAAAATAGATAGTATTTTTCCATATACTGATTTCAATGAATTGAGAACACATTTTTAAGACACCTCCGGTATATGGCAATCTCTGGTACCAGGTGAATCTCTAATAGATTTGGTGAAAAAAAAGCCTGAAAACATCTGGCATGTAAAATAAATGGCAGTGTCAAATTGAATTTTATGCTTGTACTCTGCATTAATTAACTCCACTGTTAAAAGAACTAGGTTTGTCTTGAAACTATGCTCCAAAATGCTTTACTATAAAATATTATTTTTAAAAATTGCTTATGCATCACAGAACTTTTAAAAGATAATACAGTGCCTCAATTACTTTCAATTTAAGACTATTTTGCAATAAACTTTAAAGAAAAGAGCTGTTAAAACTTTAATTTGAACCCTCAAGGCTCTCCACCAGAGGGCGCTGTGGGCCGCACCAATGGTTTGTTTATGCTCAGTCTAACCATCGGCAGTGAGTACTAGAATGTGAATCCGAAACGAGTGTGTCTTTTCTTTGTCTTTGTGTGTCTTTGTGCCTGTGGTAATGTGTGATGTTTGTAATAAATGTGATTATAAAACAATCGTTGCCTTCGACTCCTTTCTGACAGGTAAGAGCTTTTCATAATAATTGTATTTGATAATTGAACCAATGAACTGCGAAATTGAAGTCTAACCAAGAGCTTTTACTAAGCACCCTCAACATTTCCTTTTGTTATGCTGCTTGACTTATTAGCCAGCAGTTTTTTGCATGTTGTTTGAACATGATAGCTCTTGGTTCATGATTAATCTCACTGTTTAGACTACTTACTAAATGGAAATCATTAAAATTATACTGTTTAATAAATGGTGTGGAGTTTTTGATATTAATCTTTCTTTTACTATTTTTATTTAAGTCTGCAATAAAAATTGCATAATGTCATTGTTTTGTTTCACGAACGAGACCCTATTATAAAACAATAATAGGCGAAATTTGTAGATTAACTGTGCAAAGAGATGCTTAAGGCTCAATTAGAAAAGAAAAAAAAAAAACTATTCCTTTTTATTTTTGATGAATACATGTACTTGTTGCCAGATGCAGGTTGTTATTTTTGTGAGCAGTTAATTAAAAGCGATTACGATACAAGTAATATATCGATACGCAACACTCCCACTTTTTGTATTGATTTTAATCAAGACAAAACTTAATAAACATACGAAAGTAAACCAAAAGGTTTGAACGTTTGCGGTAGAGACAACTTAAAAGTGATATTGTATGACTGCTAAGTGTTAGGAATACTATTACAGAATATTGGAGTATAGTAAAACTGAAATCCATAATATTGCTTAAAATATCACTATAACATAGATTTCTTAAGGGATAAAGTTTCTTTAGAGTCAAAGCTTTAACCTTTGTGGCATCTTTGCTTCACTACCACTTCTTGTATATATTTACTTCAGGAGTCTCTATGATGGTATCTGCAGAAATTTCAGAAGTACATGACTCGGTGATTGCTGGCAAATCTTTGGATCGTATTTCCAATTGAAATAGTCGTTTAATCGGTTAAATAAGAGTAGTACGAGCCAATTTCAATCGAGCGACTCGATTTTTTTCCATCTTTGCCCAGGATCAACTCGTGCTAAGGGCCATTCGATTCTCTTGGAATTATTAGATCATGCAAGTACGATATAACAATCTTTCAATTTGCAACGCAGTTTACCTTTAGAACTTTTTACCAATGCAGCTAAATATTCTGTTTAGAATCTCTTGCGAAAGCTCTCATGAACTCTTTTAAGGTAGTGCAATCTGTTTTACAAATGACTGCTGTCAATTAGATTTAGATCAACTGTATGCAATGTAACGTTTTAACAATTGCTTGTAAAACGATGGGCAAGAGCATTTTATTCCTCAGGGTCCTCAGACATGTAGATCAGAGATCTTAGGTTGATGGCACTTTCACAGAAAGCATTTCTTCCTAGCTAAGACTAGCTTTGCCAGGGTTTATCTTCAGAAAATCCTTAAGAACTCTTATAAGACGCTCCCACCATCCAACATATCAAGGTGCACTTTGTGGATTAAAATTCCACTTTATTTATTGTGCTGCACAATCTGCTTGAATTGCCTCTCTGTCTAAATTTTGAAGTGTTCTTGCGGTTCCCTGAAAATTAGTTTCTTGATCTGTATATATAACACTACATCTTCCTCTACGAGCAGTTGATCTTCTCGAGGCTTGAATGAAGGTATCAGCCAATAAAAACGTTACCAATACAAGATGCCGCTGCACGATATGCAGCGCAAGTAAACGAAATAATCAAAGCCTTGATACCTCCTCGTTGAAAGACTGGGCCGTCTAAACCAACACCAACGATTTGAAAGACATCTACTCTCTGGATACGATCGGCTGGTAATGGCACGCACTCTGTATTTGTATGTTTTACGGAATGCCTTTCCCATGATACGCACTTAGAAATCACTTCTTATGTAATCCTTCGTCTTCTAGGGATCCAAAATTTTCTCTTAAATTTCCCAATATGATCTGTACACCAACATATTTTAGGGTCTTATGTGTATGCTTAATTAAGCGCCGAGTTATTAAATGATCAGGTAGAACAGTTGGGCATTGAAAGTCCTCGTCATCTTCTCCAAATATGAGGCGAATTTTAACCTTCCGTGTACTTTCGTTTTCATAAAACTTCAAAAGTTTCAAACTTCATTTCATTGAAGTTTGATATTTCTTCCTGATCTCTTCTGACCCTTTCGTTCTGAATCATCTTTAATAGACACTAGCCGCCTTTGGCGACCAGCTGGTTCGCCATGAGTAATGGGTTCTAAAATTTTCAATTAAATCACATATTCATTAGCCTTGAAGTAACTCCGAGCATTGATTGGCCTGAAATTAATATTTTCTTTAAGATGATGGACTGAAAGTTCTAAAAGAACACGTTTACCTAATAATATTCTTTAATTTTTATAAATCAGTCAGTTTTAATGATTGATTTATAAGACTGATTGATGTAGCAACTTTTATTTAAAATATTAATAAAAATATTTTGTAAAATATGGCTCACAGAGCAAAGTATGAAGAAATCTCAAACTCATTATTCATAAATGCATTGTTTGACTCAAACTACATAGAATGTAATTATTTACTTCATTTAGATCAAATTAATAGCACTAAACAATATATATGCCTATTAATAATATTTTACAAATTGGTAATTGGAAAAGAATTTGAATGCATATCCTGTATAAATAAAGATAATTTATTCAATTAATAATTTAAATATTGCAAACGATCATAAAATCCTTTGCCTTGCATTTTTTAAAGAAAATATCACATTTTATATTTATTTTATTTTATCCAGTCACGTGCTAAAAGTTGCAATTCTTCAGATTTAATTTGCGATGATAGTTTTTTTTTAATTTGAACTTCCGTCAAAAGGATGGCAACACGGTAATAAAACCTAATTTTTTCCCTTTGACGTGCTCTTGCAGATTTTATAGAAATCTTAGTTTTTAAAAAAATAAATGCAAAGCTATCACATTTTATAATGAAAAAAAATATTTAATTAATGATACAGATATTGTAAACAATAATAGAAATATGCCATTAAGTCGGGATTCCAATGCATATCCTGTCTAAATTCGATCAGGTTTACCGTAAAGAAGATTTATTGAATTAATTATTTACCTTCATAGAATCCTTTTACGATCATAGAATCCTTTGCTTTGCATTTATTTTTTTAGAAAATACCACATTTTATATTTCTTTTATTTTATCCAGTCACGTGTTAAAAGTTGCATTTCTTTAGATTTATTTTGCGATGATAGTTTTTTTTTATTCCTACTTCCGGCATTCTTTTATTTTATCCAGTCACGTGCTAAAAACATGGTTAAAATATTTCTTTAAAAATTCGTTGAAAATAGAAGCTTACGTTATAAATTAAAAAAACTGATACCGTTAGAAAGCTAATTTTTTTTATCTTTAAATTGATATAAAAATCATGTTTGTGCAATAATATTTTCGTAAGTTATAACGGAAAAACGTCGAAATTTCGCTTAAATTTTAATTAATTCAAATTCTAATTAAAAATTCGAAAAAAGGGCTCCGAGGTGCACATTCCCGACCTCCAAGGTATACATGGACCAAATTTGGTAGTTGTAGGTCCAACGGTCTGGCCTTTAGAGCGCCAACACACATACACACACATTGAGCTTTATTATAAGTATAGATAATTCAGCATTTTGAATTTCTTCACTGTTTACTGGTCCTACAATTTTCATTCGAGTTTTACGAGAGTTGACGCAGAAACGGAGTATACACGCAACCATCCGTACTAACATTGAATATTTCGAAAAACATAAGAATCTTTGGCTTACAAATTTTTTCAGAATACTTGGTGTGCTCGTCAGTTTCTTCCTGCAGTCTTTTAATGCTTCCTTCGGACACTACAATTTCGTCTCTGGTCAAGATCCTTTATCTTCTCGTAGCCACAAAGGTTCCTTCCACCATTTGTGGTTAAAAAGGTCGTAAAAATTACAGGAACGGGATGGTAAATCTGCATTGTTTAATTCTCCTTGTACATGTCTCCATGCGTTGATAACTCGGCACTCTTATTTTTTTACTCTATTACCGACAAAGTTACTCCAAAGTTCTTGTTTCTTAATCCACGCTAACACAATCACAGAGTCACT
Organism: Argiope trifasciata; assembly: GCA_026543055.1. NCBI lineage: Eukaryota > Metazoa > Arthropoda > Arachnida > Araneae > Araneidae > Argiope > Argiope trifasciata. The sequence continues at coordinate 3,846,245 of JAPMOQ010020853.1, read as the reverse complement.
CCAAGATAATGTCCTAAGGGGCAAACTCAGAGATTCAATAATCGATTTGTACAACCGAGCAGCGATTATAGCTCCTAATAATTTCGCTCTGGGAATCGTTGGACGGTTCATTTTCACCACTCTTGGTTTTGCAGCCACTAAATTTGCGAAAACCTTTCCTTGGTCTTCACATTGCAAGAATGTACAACAAGCATAAGCAAAAACCTATGCATCTGAAAAAATGGGCAAAGTTGCATCATCGGTTTGACCTCTAAATATTCTTCTTGGCATTATCTAATCAAACCAAGATGTTTTGCCAAACTATAGAACCTCACTTCTGGAATCTGGAAGTTCTTGGTCCTAATTCAGTTTTTGTCTCCAGGCTACCTGCAGAATCAGTTTCGAACAAGCATTGCAAAACGAACGCAAGAAAATCCTATTGGATCGTATATGCTGTTTACTATGGAAAATAACATCCTTTTATTAGGTTGTTCGGAAAGTAATTTCGTTTTTTCCTGACAAAGGATTTAATTGCATTTTTCGCACCCAATTTCATACTTAAACCGCAAAATCATTTTATGTTTTAAGAGCTGATATAGCAAGGCTTGAGTGTGAAAAAGTGCAGCTGATTCTTCGCAGTAGTTTTTGGATGGTGCCCTTTTAAATATGGAGAGCAATAAACAGCATTTTCGTCATTTTTTTCTTTTTTGCTATAAAAGGTAAAAATGCTGTTCAAGCCAGAAATAAATTAGCCAATATGTGTGGAGAAGATGTGTTAACAGTACATCAGTACCAGAACTGATTTGCAAAATTTTTCCTTCAAATGAGGAGGCCAAAAACCACCTCGATCAGTTTTTTTTTACAGCAAAGACCAAAACTTTTATGAGCGTGTAATCATGTTACTACCAAAAATATGGCAAAAGGTATTAGACCAGAATGGCAATTTTATAATTTAATAAATAATTTATTCATTAAACGAAAATTTCTTTTCATTTTGACAAAAAAATACGAAATGACTTTCCGAACAACCCAATACTTAGTAGTAGATTCAGATCGAGGGTTATTTTGGGTAAAACACATGACATGTCATATGTTTCACAATTCCATTTAAGTCCAAGTACTGACTGTACTGGGACAACCGGAAGAAACCTAACATCTTAAATTGAAGCAGCCATTTGCTTTTTCCTTATTGCCCACCTATTCAAAGTTTGATATTCATTTTCGACACGGGTACCAAATAATCAACGTGAAATCCCATCTTCTAGTTTGTTCCTTGTAAAAGCAATATCTTCACCTCTATATTTCTCCTGACCAAGATGATGTAGTATCGTTGAATTCAACAAGAAAGGAGTTGTAGTTATACCAAAAACGACCCGACAATGTCTGTATTTGACAATAGTAGAGCAATCAATATCCTTATATCACAAGAATCCTCTGTCTACAGGATGTACACTTATCTGCAAGAATGCTTGTTTGATATCAACAGTTACTCCTTTAGCACCCTATCTGAATCTATTCTCAACAGTGGAGAAATTTGTTGTGTCAGACTTGATCCTATACTAAGACAATAATTCAATGAAGCCACCACCCTTAGTCTTGCATGGAGCATCAGAAGCATATCATTTTTCGTTGTTGCGCTCAATAACTTAATTACCGGTCTGTGTGATAAGTAGTAGACTGGATAGTTCACCTCGTCCTTTACAATAATTTTCTCTTTTTGCCAATTCAAGAAATTCGAAAATAAGTTCATCTTGAATTCTCGCCAATGCAATACAAATTTTTGGTTGAACGAGGTTCAATCTACATTCATTTCATATTTTTCATGTTTAACACTAGGTGTTGTTCCTCCATCAAACAAACCTTGGTAAAAATATTTCCGGTCATGAAGATAAATATTTAATTCTTTAACTATACTAATAACAATATAGTGCGTCCAATAAAGATTGTACAGAAACCTCATTATCATTATTACGAAGTCTTAACATAACAGTTTTGAGATAAATTTCTTTATGGGATGGCTGAGAAGAACTACTACTTCTACTGTTTCTTAATGCTCTTCGGAAGAGGAATTAGGGGATTCTTTATAGAAATTTGGACTCAATATTACATAATGTCGTTGATTGCTCAACGAGCACCTTTCTTTGCTGATTCATTCACGAAAAAAAAGTCCCTTTTTGAAACATAGTAGGCAATATTTTGCTAGTTTAACTGCATTTTTCTTTGCTTTCAAACTCATTTCAGAAGCCTTTCGACAATCTTGGCTGTGAGACTTATGACAGAACACACAATCGATCCTTCTAAACGATTTATCAGGAATCGAGGCTATTAAAGCAACGGCTGTTGGTTTATATAGCTGAATAGGCTTATTTATCTTTCGTTCACATTTTTGCCTTCAAAAACCGTTTTTCACCAAAATCCTGTGTTTTTCGCCATCTACTACATGTGAGAGAAAAGCCATTAACGATCCAAACAAATTCTCTTTGTTATATCTTCGTCGTCAAATTTGGCCTTTAATCTGCATCTGTCCGACGCCTTCAAAATCTCAACGGATAAACACGATTCTACAACTGGGTGCAGTATTGCTGCGTAATCTTTCGTTGTCATACCCAGTGTTTCTAGATATCTTTAATTTGAACCCAACTTGTCATAAATTCAGCCAGCCAGACATTTTGGCAATTCAGCATTACTGCTAATGAGTCTCTAATATTAACCTCAATCAATAAATCTGCCCTTCCAAAGCGAGACCTTAAATGTTTTATTACTTTCAAATAATTTTCTTTGTATAACGGATAGCTATCAACAATCTCTCTCTCTTTCGTATTTGATATAACCGACGCCAACAAGTATTGAAATTTATATTCCTTTGTTAAGCCATCATTACTGTGTATGCAAAAAAACTGACCCCAAAATGAGACCCAAGTTTTTGGATCAACTTAATATTTTTTTCAAACCATCTTAGGTAGCTTGAAAATCCTTGCTAATATCTGAATGAAGACTACATGACTTGGTGACTAATTTTTTCTGAACATAATAATCATGAAATACTTTTACTTCAAGAAATTTATCTCCATATGATTGATTTATATCAAGCTAGCAGTATCCGCACTGGGTTGTCCGTGGCATAGCATCCAATAATAATAATAATAAATTAACTTTAAACTTGTCTTGTCTCCACCCGATATAACATGGGCATGTTATGCAACATCAAACAAACATTAATATAAATTTTGAAATAATCAAAAATAATTACAAAACAATTTTTTATAGGACACATTCAGTAATGTTTAGACTGTTAAAAAGGTAAAAATGATATGCCCGTTGACAAAACAATCCACGAAAAATATACTATAGAAAAGCTGTTTTGAAATTTAAAAATATACAAATAAGTCATTGTACCCACTATTCCACACTTGTTTATCAACTTTATATAATTTGATGGATGAACCATAGTTTAACTCCCATCTTCGCCAAGTTTACGATAACGCGCTGAAACTGGCATTTTCTCTTGTCGGGCAACCTGTTATCGTTCACCTTTATTATGGGATTTGACTGGATTGAAAAAAATATAGGGCAAGACCATAATTGGCGATTTTTGAACATTGCGCCAAGTGGAGGTTAAATTCCGGTCGTACCCAAATGAAGATTTTTTGGCATTTAATATGTTCCTACCAAGGTTGGATTTCCTTCTTTTGGGCATAATGAGACTTGAATCGCTGTTTGAAGTCGGATGTAAACCAAGAAATGTATCGCATATGCATAACACAGTTCTTGCAATTTGCACATTCGCAGTTTTCGCACATGCGCGGAATAATTAAAATCTCGATTATAAAACTCCCTTTATTATTTTGATATGACTTTAATGTACTAAAACTTTTCGAAATAAATGCTCTACAAAATGGTATAAATATTTCCAATGTCCGTTAATTATTTCTCGAGTTTTTAAGGTTCAGATAAACAGACGCTTTTAGGAGACTTCATTTTATACTAAATATAGATTTTTATTCAGCAATATCATCAAACAGACTTATTTGAGAATCAAGGTCAAACCTAATAGATTTAACAACTATCTTATTATAAACCGTAAGAATTACCTTTTTCCGATTTTGTCGGATTCTTCCAACTCCATAATTGATTATAAGCTGTAGCAAGGGCACGACGTAGCTGTGTTTTGGCTTTCTTCAAATCCTCTACGTTATTCGTATTACTTTTCTCCTTTGTCATCATTAATCTTTTTTTTTTTTTTTTCGTTTTATTCACCGTAGGAATTATACGTTACGTCAGTTCGTTTTTCTTATTCGAAGTTGCATAAATTTTATCCTGTCACGGAGGCCATGTTTCGTTTCACGAACGAGGTCTAATTATTAACAACTAGCCGCCTTTGGCGACCAGCTGGTTTGCCATGAGTAATGCGTTCTAAAATTTTCAATTAAATCACATATTCATTAGCCTTGAAGTAATTCCAGGCATTGATAGGCCTGAAATTAATATTTTCTTTAAGATGATGGACGGAAAGTTCTAAAAGAACATGTTTTCATGATAATACTCTTTAATTTTATAAATCAGTCAGTTTTAATTATCTGTTTTGCTTCCAAAATATTAAAAATGTTTTTTTCGGCGATGTTGCCAAAATATTAAATATTTTTTTTAAAGAAAGAGAAAAAGGGAAAAAAATTACTAAATTAATGATACAGATATTGCAAACGATTTTGGAAATATGCCATTAAATCGGGATTTCAATGCATATCCTGTCTAAATTCAATCAGGTTTGCCGTAAATAAAGAAGATTTGTTGAATTAATTATTTAGATATTGCAAACGATTATAGAAACCTTTTCTTTGCTTTTATTTTTTTAGAAAATATCTCATTTTATATTTCTTTTATTTTATCCAGTCACGTGCTAAAAGTTGCATTTCTTTAGATTTATTTTGCGATGATAGTTTTTTTTTTTTTTTAATTTGTATTTCCGTCATTGTTTTCTTTTATTTTATCCAGTCACATGCTAAAAAAAACATGGTTAAAATATTTCTTTAAAAATTCGTTAAAAATAGAAGCTTAAATTATACATTAAAACTGATACCATTAGAAAGCTCATTTTTTATCTTTAAATTGATGTAAAAATCATGTTTGTGCGATAATATTTTCGGAAGTTATAACGGAAAAACGTCGAAATTTCACTTAAATTTTAATTAATGCAAGTTCTAATTAAAAAATTCGGAAAAAGGGCTCCGAGGTGCACATTTCCGACCTCCAAGGTATACATGTACCAAATTTGGTAGCTCTAGGTACAACGGTCTGGCCTGTAGAGCGCCAACACACACACACACACACACACACATAGAGCTTTATTATAAGTATAGATAACAGGCGAAGTATGCCGATCAACAACTCTAAGAGATGCTTAAAGCTCAGTTAGAAAACAACTATTCATTGTTATTTTTGATGAATACATGAATATGTTGCTAAATAAAATTATTTTTGTGAGCAGTTAATTAAAATGATTATGATACAAATAGTATATCGATACGCAACATTGATATCCTTGGAAAAGCAGTGTTCTGTTTCTTTTTCTTCAAATAACGAATGCTTAAGGTTTCTGAAAATCATTTTGAGAACAATGTATGCCTTTTTAGTTGAGGAGGTTTAAAGGCTAAGTTGCTGATTGACTTTGCAGTTATTGTGAAAGCAAGCTTGCAAATAATGATGAAAGTAAAGAACACACACAGCCTTTTTATTTAACATTAAAGTAGCCACAAATTATCAATTTTTTAAAATATGCTCTATATTAATACATTTTCCTTCTCATAATGAAATCCGAATTTCAAAGTGTAGTTTGAAATTAAAAAATTTTTAGCTCATACCATACGACTTTACTTCAGAATGAAGCATTGGAAGATTATCTGGCCCTTACTTCTGACATCTGAATAGCCTATTTGCAAACACTGCTGTAGGGATATATCACTCAGCTTCTTTTTTAATGTTATCAGTGACTTCTATCCCAAAGCCTTCTCCATGTAATTAAAAATGGCATTCCTTTGATGTAAAACGAACATGAGCAATAAACTACAATTACCAGTTTGCAGCTCTGGCAACTTGTTGAGTCATTATTGTTGTGTTTTATCCAGAAACTAAAATCAATATTTTGAACCTGCTTACTAAATATTTAGAATCATGCTTACGAAACACATTTGTAGAAAATGATTCTCTTTTAAGCCCAAATAAAATAAAAGTATGACTGATAAATTACAGTTAGGGATCCAGGTTTTATAAATCAACGAAAATTAGTATAAAACATTTGGTTTTAATTTCCAGCAGTAAAAGTTGATGCCACCAATGGATTGCAGCATTCCTTATTAAAAACCATTTTTGTGATGTTTCCCTTTTAAATCTGTAACATACTTTTTTCTTCCCAAATGAAGTTCTCTGCTAATGGTGCCTTTTTTGTAAATCCCGTTTGTGTTGGAACTTAAAGCATTCATTTTCTCCAAATTTGTTTTTATCCTAAATTAATATGTATGATATATTAAATATGTAATGATATATCTTAATCTAATTTTAATCCTTATTAATTTCGTAATATTTATTTTAATTTACCCTATATTAACTCAAACTTTTTCTCTTATTACCTGATTCATTTCTTACTTTTTTACTTAATTCTGCACGCACTCTACAAAACGGCTGATCAGCATTTTCTCATAAGTAAAGGAATAAAAATCTCTAATTTTTTCAACATTCTTAAAGGTGCAAAATGGTATGAAATCGATTAAAATTTTCGGGAAATTAAAGAAAAAAATACAAAATTAAAATTTTTATGCTAACCCCGTACAAAGAAATGTGCCCTATCAAGACCGTATTTTATCGCAAAGTCTCAAAGGTATGAAATTACATAAAGGCTGAATTAAACCACTTTTTGATGCTTAGAGATGAGACGAAACACAAGACGAAAAATCATGTCGGAGTTTCGTGTTTTAAGGGTCGTACGCAAATAAACAAAGAAAGTAATGATTCAATAAATAAATAATAATTTTGCTATTCATTGGTTCAAAAGTGTTTAAAATTTTTGTAAAAAATAACCTAATGGAAAGATTACGTTACTTTTTCTAAATGTTTTCCACCTATGACAATACAGAAGGGCCGCGGTGGTTTGGTGGTAAGGTCTCGGTTTCCGAACCGGAAGGTTGCATGTTTGAGGCCCGATTCCACCTAAGAACCGCCGTGTTAGCGGGTCTGGTGCACGTTAAATCCGTCGGGGCCAAACGTCCTCCCGCTGGTGTGGTGTGGAAGTTTAGAGAGGGATGTGCCAGCTCAGGTGTCGGTCTCGTCATCTGATCGTGGTTCAGAATGACGCGGTTCGTCCCAAAATAGCCCTAGTGTTGCTTCAAAACGAGGCGTTAACATAAACTAAAATTAAACCATGACAATACAGAACAGCATTCGTCTGATGAAACTTCCGCATATTCTATCAAGTTCTTGTCCGGTGATGTCACAGAATTATTACAAAAAAAATGAATGAATATAAAAATAAAACAAAATACTGAAATAATTCTTGTATATACAAATTAGTTAGTTTCTATATATTATTTACAATCATATAAATCTAATTAATTTCTTGAAGGTAAACATATTTGACTAATACCTCTGTTAATAACACCATTCGAAACTTTTATTACAACAGCTCAGACCAATCCATCTGAACCTTTTCTTAATTCTTGAATTCTACCCAGGCAAATCTGGATCTTTGATTACAACCATATCATTAAGATATACATTATTCTTACGGGGCAATATGCTTGCATAATAGTCTACAACCTCTTAGTGCAATACTTTTTTAATTGGTAGTTAATTGCACACATCACAAGTACACATATATAAAGATGTCAATTGGTTTCAGCTGTTAAATGGGCCGTTTGTTAACCGGAGGCCATATTTCTCAAACTCGCCGTTTACACCATTCTCACGTCACTCCATCATGGCTTCTCTCGTTCTGGTGTTTTTTCCAGTTCGCACATAGAGAGCGCTAGTCAGTGCAGACTCCTCCCGCCTTATCTACAAGAAAAGTTCGTCCGTAAAAGTTCAAAGAAGGTAAAAACTCGCTGTAAGGAAAGTTTGTAAATTCTTCAGTAATACAGTCAGTTTTAAAAGTTCAAATTTCGCAGTAAGTAAATACAGTAAGGGAAATGCACTAAATTGTTAAGAGGCGTGAGTACCAATTACAAAAAACAAACCGAGGCAAAAACAATATAAGAATCTGCACAAAATCATATACGAATGCAATTACACATGCATAATAATTTTTTTATAGTTTACCTACACAGTTAAAAAGCGGCTTAAGCAATCTGAATTTTTTTTTGTCTTTGCCTGCTCTATGATTTATCTCAAAATTAAATGATTGGAGAGCTAATGCCCATTGTATTACTCGGTGTTTGAACTACAGTTTCTTTGTAACCAGATTAGAGGCTTATGATCTGTTTGAATTTTAAATTTTTTCCCATTTAAATAATAAGGCAACTTTTTAACAGCGAAAATGATACTGGCACATTCTTTCTCAGTGGTTCTGTATTGTTTTTCACCATTGGTGAACTTTTTTTGCTAAGGTAAAGAACTGGATGCTTTTCTTCCTTATCATCTATTTTTATCAATACTGCTCTAACTCCGGTATGTGAAACATCAGTTTGAAGGATAAAATCACGGTTAAAATCTGGTAAGTAAAGTACTTGGTTTGTTAAAGAGTTTCTCTTATAACGATTGAAATGATTCCTGACATTCTTGGGTCCATATAATTTCTCCTTTTTTCAATTTATCTTTAAGGGTCAATTAAGTCAGTGGTGCTTCTATAACTGAATAGGTTGGTATATACCTAATATAGTACCCTGATAATCCCCAAAACGCTCGTATATTAGTTTTCGTTTTGGGTGTTACGAAGTTTACGACAGCCTGTATTTTGATCTTCGATGGTCGTCTGCTCCCTTGACCGACGATGTGTCCTAGATAAAGAACGTGATCTTGAGCAAATTTACATTTGGAGGGCCTCAGAGTCAAGTTAGTGGCTTCGATTCTTTTCCAGACAGTTTCTAAATGTTTTAGATGAGAATTCCATAAATGGGAGTAAATCGCAATGTCATCCAAGTAGGGGACTGCATATTCCTCGCATCCTTTTAATACCTCGGCCACCAGCTTGCTAAAAATGTAGGGAGCGTTCTTAAGTCCGGAAGGAAGCTGTTGAGGAAATTTGTAGCAAAAGCTGCTATACGTTGGGCCCTTGGGGGTAATGGTATCTGCGAAATCCCTTTTGAAAGATCCAGCACCGTTATATACGTTGCAGCTGCTGCAGTCTCTACTCCGCCTTCCAAATTCGAAAAAGGATAATATATAGTGCAAGTGATTTGTTTAATCGGCGATAATCAATGCAGGATCATGCACTTGTTAAGTCATAACTCAGGAGATTCTGGCACTCTTAATTTAAATCATCTCTGCTCCAATTATCAAAATTTTTCTATGTAGTATTTCTTGGTTACCTAGTTTTCAATACCATTATGATTATTTAATAAACATATCTAGCTCTTTTAACGTTTGAGAATATCAAGCATGGTTCATTTTTCCTGCAACAATAGTACAGAGTGATTTGTCTACTGTTACATAATTATTTATAAAGTACATGTAAAAAAAATGTAATTTTGTTTGTTAGAAAGATGCCTTTGAATTGTTCTTCAAAAGTATAACTCTATGATTGGTTGAGATTACCGATGCTTATCTTTTATTTAGCATAGATGTCGTTGGAATAGTGACATTCATTAAATGTTTCATTATTGGTGGGGATGTGTTTTGATTTATAGAAATTTATGGTATGGAATATAATTGCTTTGCACCGGCAGTGACATTTGCAGTGTTCTTCGATCTCTAAATCTTCATACAGAAGTTTTGACGTCGCAGAGTTGTATGCATTGTCTTGCGTTTTCTTTAGAAAAAAAAAATCAGCTTCTATGCATGGCAGTCATATTAAAAAATAAATCACCAGTTGTCCTATGTGTATTCGAATTCCCTATTTAATCTTTTGCATCGCTAATGCATTTAAATTTAATTTTATAGGAAATAAATAATTTATAACTAGTACAGAATTCTGAATAAAAAAATTTAAAGCCATTCTTCTCTGATAATGAGATAATGGGCAGATTCATAGTTGCTCTGAAGAGCCAATGTGCTTGATGAATGTCGCTGTGCTGCATAGAGGGTCGTCTTCTGGCCTCTATTCGAAATGAAGAGGTGTGTTCCAAAATCGAGGCATGGCTCATATGTTCTCTCAAAACAATCCATAAATAAAAGCATTTTTTCACTTGATAAAGTCTTTCGATTAGTAATACCGAATCTGGAATTTTGATATTTTCAACAAATTGTCATTATCAAGTTTTTCCGAAATTCTGTTTAATATTGTACAAATTAATCGAAAGTGAAGCATATTTCAGTAGATGTGCTTGCTTAATGCGTTGCAACTAGAGATTTAAAGAATCAACGTTGGGATTTTTTTTTTTAAATAGGTAGTTTTAAGAAGTTATGATATCGTTAAATATGAGAAGGCGAAGTAGCCACAAATTTCTTTAAAATTTGTTATAGAAATCTTGGTAATAGGTGATATAACTTGTAATTTTCTTATTCAATAAATAAATTTCGGGGTGTTTTTTTTTTTTTTTTTTTTTGTGTGTGTGTGTGCGCGCGCTAAGTAATTTATGAGAAAGGGACATGTTTCGAAGATGTATCCAAGTCATATATAAAAAAATAAAATACATACCTTTTTGAATTAGATGATTATAGTGATGCTTTCTATACATTTTTTAATTGAATTTAGATAAATATATGTATTAGCCGCACCATTTCTTAAAGACTGTGATACGGTCTGCTGCATTAATGTTTATCATATTAAACTAAACCTTTTCGAAAATTTTTTTTACAAATTCCCTTTGAATGGCTACCAATTGACGTTTATAATCTTACCGTAGCCTATGTTGGTGTGTGCGCATTCGTGCATAATATCTCTCAATTTTTATATAAATTTAATCTTAGTGTCAAATTAGACCATGTTAACTTCCTTCTAAAATGTTCACTTACTTCCTGATCCAAATTCCACTTTTTTATATATTTCAAACATGCGCTAAAAACACTGCTGACACCTTTAGTATCCATGCTATAATCGATGGGCTGAAAAATCCTTTACATCTACGCGCCTTTGATCCCTTGCCTAAGCACATGGCAATGAAATACCTATCAGAATTTTTGTAAAATCACTCAAATGGCAAATTTCTTTCTCTTTTTCTCTTCTTCTGATGTCGGAATGTAGGTTGATGAGCATTATTGTAGTATTCTCGCTTCTTCCTTATGTATATAATAACGAAGAGTAAAAACAGTAAGATATATTCAGTTGTGAGTGATAAAATTAAAAAAATTCTACCGAATTTGTGTGACACCAAAATGCTGTATTTGATTTCTGCGTTTCTTACTCCCTCTGGAGCAGTGATTTGTCGTTTGAGCACTCTGCAAAATTTCCGATCCAAAAAGTACGAAACTGAATGACATACTTTTTTTGCGTACCATTTATTAGAAATTTACTAGCTGAAATTTGAGACTTTATCTGTCTTATAATACCAAACGCATTTGTAATGATTTCTTATTAAGAATATCTAATGAAACATTACTTGTAGGCGCAGTAATTTGCATTTATGAACCTTTTTTTTATACTTGTAAGAATTCCGTTTGTTCCCCATATTGTAGAAATTAAAACTAAAGAGTAGTAATAAATTAAGTGGAAAATATTCTGGCACATTATTTCAAGATAAATATTTTTGTACTTTCAAAGAATAAAATCTTATTTTCTAAAAGATTTTTCTGTAGCAAAAAGTATAATTTAAGTCCATCATTATTAGCCTAAGCTAATTCTTTGCTTACAAGTTATGTGTGTGATTATTTGCCAAAGAATCATTCCATATAATATCAACCTATATATATATATATATATATATAATTGCTGATTTCGACAAATTCAGAGGGGTAAAGAGATAGGACGCATCAGGAGGACAAAGAATCACCATTCAACAGGGGGTCCCAAATGACGTTTAGTAGAGGAAAGTTGCAAAAATAGAGAGCGTCGGCGAACTTTGGAAACTGTAAAAAAAAATAACATATGGAGTTTCACCTATGATTTTGTTATAGTGAAAGCACATTATTAAAAGTTTTTTTTTTTCCATACTAGCAACATACACATTTGATGATTTAGAGGGTCGTAAATTACTGAAAATGAAAAGGTAATTTGGAAACCATGTTTGCAAAAATATTAACATTTGAAAAAAAAAATAACAAAAGCTTGAAAATGTAAGCAAATGTTGAAATGCTATTTTATTGATTTAAGCCTGTAGTATGAGAATTGGGGAGTTTTAACCCTAAAGAAGGCGAACCGAAGAGCATACATATTTGCCGAATAAGAGAACTTGTTTATTACTCAGAAAAATTAATATATATGATTTTTTAAGTTGAATTTTTTTGGAAAATAAATTTACGTATTTTTACCAGGCAAAATTTAAGAAAATAATTAAATAAAACTACAAAATGATGCGCTGTCTTGAATGATGCCTGAGAGGAAGAATCGAAGTTCTAAAGAATAAATATATTTTTTTTTAAATGGAAACCAGAAAACATTGCTATAACATCGGTACCGATGCTCGCAGAGAGCGTTGTCAAATTCGAAAGATAAATTCAGAGCAAGGATAAGGTATTAAGTTGATGAAAAGTTACCAAAATCATAGGGTTGCAGATAACGTTTTTCAATGAAAATCGCAAACCGGATAGAGTTCGCACTTTGGATGCTTGATGCCACACAGGTAGATACACACTTTTCTACTAGAGTTTTATTCTCAGACTAGCCGCCTTTGGCGACCAGCTGGTTCGCCATGAGTAAAGCGTTCTAAAATTTTCAATTAAATCACATATACATTAGCCTTGAAGTAATTCCGGGCATTGACTGACCTGAAATTAATATTTTCTTTAAGATGATGGACGGAAAGTTCTAAAAGTTCACCGTTTCCTAATAATATTCTTTAATTTTATAAATCAGTCAGTTTTAACCATCGGTTATGCTTCCAAAATATTTATAAAAAAATTCGATGATGTTGCCAAAATATTAAATATGTTTTTTTAAAGAAAGCGAGAATGGGAAAAAAAGTATTAAATTAATGATACAGATATTGCAAACGATTACCTAAATATGCCATTAAGTCGGGATTTCAATGCATATCCTGTCGAAATTCAATCAGGTTTACCGTAAATAAAGAAGATTTATTGAGTTAATGATATAGATATTGCAAACGATCATAGAAACCTTTGCTTTGCATTTATTTTTTCAGAAAATATCACATTTTATATTTATTTTATTTTATCCGGTCACGTGCTAAAAGTTGCATATCTTTAGATTTATTTTGCAATGATAGTTTTTTTTATTCGAACTTCCGGCGTTCTTTTATTTTATCCAGTCACGTGCTCAAAAAAACATGGTCAAAATATTTTTTTAAAAATTTGTTAGAAATAGAAGCTTACGTTATAAATTAAAAAGACTGATACCATTAGAAGGCTAATTTTTTAATCTTTAAATTGATGTAAAAATCATGCTTATGCGATCGTATTTTCGGGAGTTATAGCGGAAAAACGTCAAAATTTCGCTTAAATTTTAATTAACTCAAATTCTAATTAAAAATTCGAAAAAAGGGCTCCGAGGTGCACATTCCGGACCTCCAAGGTATACATGTAAAAAAATTTGGTAGCTGTAGGTCCAACGTTCTGGCCTGTAGAGCGCCAACGCACACACACACACACACACATTGAGCTTTATTATAAGTATAGATGAAGCCTGCTTTACTAGAGAAAGTGTCTTCAATACACACAATGCGAATATTTAGTCAAGGAAACAGTTATATGATCATCAGTTCTCCCGATCTTATATAAAGGCGGCGACTGTAATTTGCCGTCGGTGGGATTAATTCCGACTAGCGGGCAAGCACCTCTAATTTGGCTTCACAACTAAAAAATATAGTTGTATTTCATTCTACATTGTAGTTCATAGAAACACAATTTGCAACTCTAAATAACCCAAATTTGTTGTAGCATGATCATAGAAATGTTGAATCAAAGTTTAACGAGGAACACTTTTGAAACTAGTTTGAATTTCTTCTGGATCTTTTTAAGTGCTTAAAAAATATTTCAGTTACAGCAAAGATAAATTAATCGAACAGGACTACAAGCAATTTATAAATGCCGAATATTGGATGATGATAATATGAATAAAACAGAACTTTTTAAAACAAAATAACTGAATCTGAAAAATCATAAAAAGTTTCCTTGCTCAGTTCATTTTCTTGAAAGTGAATACAGCTTCTAAGATATATAATTATATGCAAAGAATGAGCACACTCACAAAATAATAATAAATCTATTTACAAACCCTTACAATTCAGAAAGAAAGAAAAAAAATTATATTGGGCAATGGTACCGTGAACTCCCTTCGTTTTAAGCTAGCACTTTTGATGAACTAATTTCCCATGAACTCTTCACTCTCACTTCTAAGGCCGGAGCTAGACTAATTCCGGTGGTTTCAAACTTGTGCCGTAACAGAAGGCATCAACTTGTCATGCTGAAAGTGTTATTATTATGGGGGCGATATAAATTGAATGCAGAAACTGTATTCTGAAGGTTTTAATTAATTAAAAAAATCTATGAGTTCGCCAAAAATGGATTATTTTTCAGCGTATTCATTTACCTCAAATAAAGATTGCAATGACGAGCAGCAATTCAGACGTGTTTTGAGTTCGATACGAATAAGCTCGCGCGCACGAACGAAAATTTACAATAATTCGGACACGAATAATATCGAATGCAGAAAATACACGATATTGTTATTGTTTCTTAAGAAGATCGAGAACTTAATATATGTACAAAACTTTTTCTTAATGTAACGCTTGTTAAAGTATAAAAAATATGCAAGTTAAACATTGAATTCTCCGTGTTAAGTGTAAATATATACATACGTACTTTGTGTGTATTTAGACTTAAAACCCAATGCACTTTATTCAAAAACAATTAAATCTTGACTTATTGGCACGTATTTTTACGTTAAGGGCTTTCCCCCTTCAAGCTATGTCTCCCTCCCCACACAAATGAATGTTTTCCCCTCATTGGTTTTTCTTACCCTTTCCGCATGCAATGACGAGTTTCATTAGCACGTCAAATTACTGAAATTTTTATTTTTTAATCTGTTATTAAGTGAAAACATTAAATTTTATAAAAGGCTTTAATATCTGCAATAATTCTATATTATTCTGGAAAATAAAATAATAACTATCCTAAATGAGCCATCTAATTAGAAAGTTAAGTAAATTCCTATTTCAAAGATAAGTGTGTATATATAAATATTCTGTCAATAACTATTTCAATCATCCTTTTATTCAAATATTATTAAAAGTTTAGAAGCACGTGAAATTAAGGCTTTTGCCATAAAGAGTAATTTAAAGAAGAAATGGATTTTCCCCGATTGTATGGTTATAATATTTAAGGTAGAATCTAAAAACCTATTGCTAATTTATTCAACATATTCAGTGTTGCTAAAATTCTGTTCTATCATTTATAGATATTTTTTTGTCGCCAATTATAATCAGTAATATTTCATTAGTGAAATAATTGTAGCCTAATAAATTAGATTTAAAAAAAGAGCACATTTTACTGTTAAATAAACTTAATTTGCAATAATACAATTTATTTACTCGACTGATTTATAATGAATTCACATAATTTGATAACAGCTATGTCAGCTGACATCATCATCATCATCTTAGACATCAGCTAAGCTCTTCTTAGTATGCATATTGCACAAGAGTATTGAGAAAAAAGAATGTTTTATTAAATTTAGCTTAACTATTAAACAAATTTTAGTAAGAGAATTCTCGTAGTGAAATAAATGAAATGAACTTAAAAACCGAGAAAGTAACAGCAGGATGACTAAAGTGACGATACTTTTCTGAACTATTCATCGCCCTAAGCATGCACAACATAAATGTTTCAGTTTCTCAAATAATTCCACAGACAAATAATTAAAATAATGGATGCAAACATTTTTTTCCCATAAACCATGATGTCATCTTAACCGAAACACAAATAGCTGTAGACAAAAATGCGACGTCTTATTCACTTACCAACGTTGATTATTCTACTAAATATAGTGTAAATTATAAGTTGAATGAACGACATTTGAATCAGATTGTGAAAATCTGCGGTCTTAGTCTTCCACATCCGACCAAAAATTAGGGACAAAAGACATCTTATTAACTTGCCAACTTTATCGATTATTTTACCAAATGCAGTCAGACCGCATAAATCGTTATTTGAATATTGATTGTTTACAATATTATAATTTTAGGATGGATTTTAAATTATCACATTCGTTAATGCCCAGTTTTCTTTAACTGTTCTGAATTGATTAAAGCTTTTGCCGTCGAAATTCTCAATCTCTTG
The DNA here is from genome assembly GCA_026543055.1 of Argiope trifasciata. Classification (NCBI taxonomy): domain Eukaryota; kingdom Metazoa; phylum Arthropoda; class Arachnida; order Araneae; family Araneidae; genus Argiope; species Argiope trifasciata. The sequence continues at coordinate 3,829,730 of JAPMOQ010020853.1, read as the reverse complement.
CCTACGAGGGGAGTTGCCGACAAGCGGGAAAATGCCCCCCCCCGATAATGCCGCCTTTAATTTTTACTAATAATAAATACTGTGTAAACAATATATGAAATGAAATCAATCAAACCAAATTCTAAGGAACTTTTCAGAGTCAAATTTCAAATGCTCTTCAAAGTGTAAAAATTCAGTTGTAATTGTCACTGTTATCTTTGGTGAAGCAAATAAATATTTAAAATAAATTTGATGCTTTAGAGAAACTAGCTTATTTGTATTAAAATTTAAATATTCAATGCTACAATTGTAATTAATCAAATTTTGAACACTCGGGATATTTTTTATACACTGGTGTGCAAAATTTATGCAGCAGTTTTTGTTTTTATTGCTTTAACTCCACAAGTAATCATCTGTGAGACATGAAATTCAGAAATGAAAAAGAACATTTTTTACTTGAACAATGACGAAAGAATAGTTGCGCAAAAATGATACAAAGTATAAAATATGGAATCAAACAAAAAAGACCTAATTGAACTTTTAGTATCGATACTCATGATTGTTTGTCCAAGAGGAAGAGTAACAGACAGTTTTTTTTAGTTTGGGATATGCCCTACCCTAACTACAATGTTTTTTTCGCACCGTCTTTCCATACTCAGCACTATATTGTTTAAAAGATCTTGAGGTAAGAGTTTATATTCCTCAATCAGCATCTGTTTCAGTTGGGTGTTCCCCGGAGGATGTAATTGTGTCGCAAGGCGTCTTCCCAAAACGCCCCACGCATGCTGTTTGGGATTTCAATCAGGAGAGAATGCTGGCTAGTCCATTCGAGTGATATCTTCACTTTCTAGTAGCTGCTGAATATCAGTAGTCTGGCATGGCCGTGCATTGTCATCCATTAACACGAAGTGGGGTCCAGTAGCGGTTGTATGACTCTTTCGTACGAGTCATTTGCGTACGAGTCATAAAACTGTCAATCAATGGTCCCGTTTACAATGGGATTGTGTTACTGTAAAGGATGAGTTTTTGAAGAGGCTGCAACATTTTAAACGATATCTAAAAGTGTCAGATTTGGCGAGAGTTAACATACTTAACAAAATTCCGAATACTTAATGTTGTTTAATACCATTTCATGCGATATTTTCTTCTTGGGTTTTTTATGAAGCATGAATTGCTTTTCAAGGAGTTTATTCAAAAAATATGATAAAAATTAATGACCAATGATATTTTTTTCATATAAATACTATATCGACTTTGGAACAATAATCTAGATTTTGGTAAATGAATTATTTTACATGAATATAATGATTTGCATTAAACAAAAGAATTTTGGTTTCATTAGTTTTTATTTTATTTCTTCTTGATTCGTTTGTTTAATTCAATAAGTTTGAACATTGAAATGTATGTTACTTAAATATAGGAACTTTAAAAAAATTATTGTTTCTTAAGTATGGTGTACAATTAAATGGTGTTAAAAGTATTGAAATGATTTGTAAGATGGGAATAGTTATAAAAAAAAATCTTGAAATGACGTAAGCAGTAAGAAAAGATTCCAACTACGAATGTTAATTTTCCGTGCTATATATTTCTTTTACAAATTTAAACTTTTCTGTTTATCATTGTAGATTTAATTTCAATGCTGTTACATTTAAATAAAAAATCTGCTCAGATAAAGATAAATTATTTGTTCATTATACGACTTTGAATTTTATATATGAAATATTGTTATTACACGGTGCATAAAATAAATAGCTTACTAAATCAGAAGTATATTAATATTTTGCCAACTGATCCTTTTTATCTGCGAAAATTTGTAGGTGATATTAGCTGAATTCAAATTTAATTTTCTTCTAGTGACACTACTTATTAAACCCTAATTACAAATCTATTGATAAAATATAAAACAGAATTAAAAAATATTTACATTAATGTACGTAGTAATAAATTTACATTAATATATGCAGTGTATGTTCTTCAGAAACTTTAATTTTTTTTATAGATCGTTCCTGTATGTAAAATAAGCCATTAACAATAGTATTATATGAAGCTCTGGTAATTTACCCTTGAACAATATAAACCTACACCTTTATTGAAATTTTTACTGATTATCTATGCGTTTTTTAACCATATTTTAAGCAGTGTAATTATTTCTAATTTCAGAAGAATTCATGGCCATTTTAAACCTTCCAGGGGTCCTGTGATAATGCAAATCTCGAAACAACCTTTTCCCTCCAAATTTTTTACTATGTATTATGTATTTGATTCCCAGAAGTTCAAAAGCTTTGAACAGATTTAATTTCAAATAGTAGGAAAGTTATCAATTGTTAAATTCTTTATTGACTTATGTACTATTAATCGTTTGAAATGTACATTTAAATGATCAGCTTCTCTTAAAACAATTAGAATCGTTTGTGATGGTAATAATTTTGTTTAGACGTAAATTTTTAGAATGGAATTTCTGTTTTACATTTTCTTTTAAAATTTATTGATTTTTATTTGAGAACTATATTTAGCATACTTAAGACTGTGAATGAATAATTCAGAGAATTCAAGCGTAGTAATGCAAGCGTTCTTGATGTATTTCGTCGTATACTTTAAATTTACCACCTTTGTCGTCCAGTTATCTATCTATCTGTCTGTCTGTCCGTCTTATATATTCTGTACAATAAGGTATAAGACATGAGGAAATATTCCTGCGTACGGTTTTTTATACGCATTTTTTAAATTTTAAAATGCTGTAAAAACTGTTTTTTTACTGTAAATTTTTAGAAAGTTAGAACGAAAATAAAGTCAATATTTCTTTTATTTTTTAATTAAATTTTTAAAAAATCTCTTTTCTATCCTTCAAAGTAAATATTTGCCAAATTTCATAGCTAAACGGTATGGTGTGTATAGAGCCAGCATATCTCGTACACATAGAGACAAAACTTTTTTTCTTATGTTTACGCATCAAAACTTAGTTAAAACGCCAATACCCTTTCCCGCATAATACTCTTGCCAACAGATAACATGTTTTTTGCAAACCTAGACTAATTACTCCCTACCCCCTTTTTTCAATGGGCTTAGAGTGATTTATTGGTCTTTTATGACCTGTACGGAAGTGGTAGTACGCATTTGTCCCAATACCCCAGTAGCTCTTCGGAACGGACGCACATGGGGAAGAATCACCTCCTTATAATAGCGATCTCCGGTTTCATAATCTCTGTCGAAAACGTGGAGCTCAGTCCGCCCGCTCTGCATATTTCCTCTCTGACGACAACTCCAGGACCACCGCAAAGGTCTCTTTCCGTGATGTTACTTGGATGAAACGGCGTCCCGATCTGTCTCTAAATCGACTGGCATTGATAATCATTTGTGGTTCTGAAACTATTCTCATACGTAAAGAGGACACAACCGCATTGATGAGATGTCCAGTTTTTGTGTTCCTTACATCACTTTAAACAGTGCCACCAATGGCCAACTTTGAAAGCGATGCAGCTTTCAGGACGGTAGCGAATAGGCCACCTTTGTGAAGGCATCTGGCTATGGTAAACCGCGACACTTCTCCTGTTGCTGACTGTGATCGGGATTGGCTGTTTTCGCCTGCATGGCGATCTATCGGTCATCCACTGGAATTCTTTTCCTAGGGTGGCCACCAACAACTATTGTACTTACGTCATGCAAAATGGCACTTTTGTTACCCTCCAGCTTTCCGATCCTTCCTCCACGTGTCAAGCCATCCACAGAGCCCGACTTCGTCTAATTGGGGCCCTCTGCTTCACTACTTCAGTAATGAAGAAGAAAAAGTAAAATAAACTTTCTATTCGGGTTAGAGAACCCCTTCTGCCCTCATGCCCCTGCTTTAAGCGGCGCGTTCATCCTCAGACGAGCCACGCTTTCCCTCTTCAGAAAACCGCAAAAGGAGTCGAAGCGGAAAATCATGCCTTGTCTGCAGATGGGTGTAGATCGTGTATTTACCGCTTTAGTCGGGCTCGGATCATCCAGGTGATTTCTTCCAACCGTATTTCACGAACGCGCTCACTAGCACTTGCAGCGAATGTCTTTTTTCCGTGTAGTCGACGACTGTACGCGTTTGCGCCCACTCACTTCGCCTGTGATGTTTTGTTCCTGACATTTGCATCTTTCTACTGAATCGCGTGTTCTTTGTATAACACCTTTTCATGGCTATTTGTTGCTGCCTAAAAATTGAATTTAATCCTTCTTACTATGTAAAAACAAGAAAACTTTATATGATATAATGGACTAATTTTAAAAAAGTAATAATAAAAAAGATAATCACTTGATTACTGACTTCTTTAAAATCATGTATAATCTTCTAATAGTTTCGATTTAGGAAAATTAGATTAAATCAACATTCAAAGTGCTTAACATATTTTATAACGAAATCCTAATAATTTTTAATATGCTTCCCCCCCCCCCCCCCAAAAAAAAAACGGAGGTTCCAAATAAATAGAATTTCATAACAAAAAACACATGTATGAAAGTACAGAAAGTAATTTCTTTTTATATTTTAACTAACAAAAATTCCATCTTAATTGTGTACAGTTACTACAAATAAAAATCTTAAAATATTAAAGTGAAGAAAAAAATTGCGTTTTTTCAATTGATAACTTTTATTAATTATTATAATATTAAGACTTTCCTTTTGGAAATATGGAAAAAGATGTTTAATGAACTAAATATATATGAACTAAATAATAATATATAAATGTTGCTTGAAATTTGTCTCCAAGAACAAATGTGTAATGTTTTATTTTACTTCAGGGTTGGTAATCCAAATGCGAAAAAACTTTTCAATTGAAAAGTAAGACTCCTGGGTTGTCTGTCCTGTTTGGTTCAGTCTGATATCTCGATTGCAATTTTATTTGCCGGAGTCACATGTAACGGACTAACTTTCAGCTAGTACTTACAATTAGTTTATGGATACATACCAGCAATCCCTCCAACCGTTTTTAGCGGGGGGGGCATCTCTTTCTCCCCATCATTTCCCAATAAGTGTTGCTTTCCTATAGCTGTACGAAATCGGAATTAAGTTTGTAACATAAATTTCTTTCATTTCTTTTCCTTGTGAAGATAAAGAACGAAACTATCTATTCCCCGTTTTATTTTATACAAGATAGGTGTACTAGACTAAGGAAAAAAAGTGGATCACACAAGCCCTGAACTGTCAGGAATACATTGAATGATATCAACTGCTGTTTATCTTCAAATGATAGACATCCGTTTTGCCCCTCGCCTCCATATACTCATATCGGGAGAAAACGCCCACGTGGATACGAGCATTAAAGCCGGCGAGATCCGATTCATTTGTGTTATCAGTTATTCTATCAAATACAGAACCAACTGCAGGATGAATGAAGTTGAAGCTGCAGTTGAAAACAGTGTCTGATATTTTGTCGACAATCATTGTTTTAAAATCTTAGTTCACCAGCCAAAAAAAGGCATGGAAAGCATCAGATCCTGCCTAATGTAAAGCAAACTTCAGACTGAATAGACAACAGCTGAATCTATTGTCTGACAACTTAAACATTGTGAACCGTGTCCTTAAATTCAGAAAAATTCGCTTTTATCGACAGTTTAAAACCGTTTTCTAAAGTTATTATACAGTAAATATTTAATTTCTGCTTTTCTACTCATCCGAAAAATGACTTTTTAATTTCTGCTCGACTGGGAGAGGCAGTTGTAAATAAAAATTTGCTGATTCTTTCGTTTAGCCATTAATTTTAAATATATGCATCTGTAAATATATAAATCTTTAACATGTTCACCCCAATAATTCGAGGTTAAAGATTAAAATTTTAAATATATATTTCATTGAATGAGCCATTAAAATATATTTTAATAATAGTATACTGTGATTTTTTAAGGGAAAAAAAGCCATGAAATTAAAAGGGAACTTTTATGCCGAGGTTAGTAAATTTTAAAATTCTTCATTTAATTTCATCGCATGATTCTAAAAATCTTAGTCATTATGGAAATTTTTGCAACGTAATTGTGATAGGCGAATAATGATTTATACACCACAACAGAATTATCATTTTAATGTTCATTCCTAGAGATTTGGCATTTCTTATGATTGCATTGTTAAAATTTATTTCCACGCCAATTAAATTCAAAAATGCTAGGAATCTATAATCCTTTCCCTTCCTACTTTTATTGAGTACTTCTTCTCATTCGGATGTGTTAGTGTGTTTTAATTTGTTAATATACACCATACTTGTATTTTTTATCTGCGCCTAATGATGAGAGATTGTTTTTGAATCTTACATTTACCGTTTAAACTAGAGATAGAGAAATAAGTTACCCTCATTGCGTTAAAGTAGGAATCTGGACTTGGCATTGGGAGTTAAAGGATGTAGTCATTAAATCATGAATCTGTTTCTGATTATGCATTCCTGACTTTTAGAAATTTTTCTAATAAAGTATATATATGTGTACTTTATTAGAAAAATTCCTCATGATTTTTTTTTATTCTTAAAGATGCGTTACTACTGGTTTGTATAGTAATGCATCTGTAGGAATCTATTGAAGCAAATCACTTTGTTTGAAGGTTTCGGATGGGATTGAGGCTTTAAAATTCATATGGAAATTCAAGAACTCAATGGTTTTCAAATAACTTAGCATTGGCACTGAATGTATGAATTCTAGTTTTATAAAACTTTTTTCCCCCTTCCCTTTGAGAAAACCTTTCCAGCCTTCTCATATCGGAGTTAAAGAATAAGGATTAAAGAGTGCTAGCATCCGGTTGTTTAAGAACAATAATAACTATTGAAAATCATTAACTGAAAAGTACTCCTCTCTTTGCATTTTTTTCATTGCCTGCTCTACAAAATTTGTTATATTTGGCTTCTATTTCATAGCTTTATTATATAAATAAATAACACTATCTGTAATTATCAATCTTTAAAAAATAAGGTTTTTAATTTTCCACCCATTATTGGTTTTTCTAACGCAATTAAAACTATGCTTTCAGGTTCTGGAAAAGGCAGGACTAAGCCATGCTGTGCTTGGTGTTCAGAAAAAAGAGATCTTAAATATTGCCTTGCTGTAGATCATCAGAAAAAGGATTTTTGTTCCGAGATGTGTCTCCATGATTACAAAACAGCGTTTTTAAAGGTAATTAAAGTTATATTTCAAAATTGTCTTTGACATTAATTCTTTATTTAAACTAAAATGTTTATCTGAATGTGCAAAGACGTGATTTTATATAGTGAAATTGCATTGTTAATCTTTACAAGGGGAGGGTTAAAAATTTAATTCAGAATGAGATTTAGTATAGTAGTTGTATACATTTAGAATGTTCACTCATGCAAATTTTGCTAATGACGAAGTCAGTGATTTAAGCTAAGTTTTTGCAGTAGCTTGTGAGGGCCCTGAGTTCCCGAGGGCAGAAATCTGACTTCTAGCTCATATGAAGATGACACTCGTTTTTACAGGGAGCGGGGCTCCTTCACGCTACGCATAGATAAAGAACAACCATGTCCGAACAAGGGCGCCCAGATCACTGGGAAGATGCCGGCCATAAAAATATTAAAACGCCCACAAACTTTTTGCATAGCTGATAGATTAATAATGTGTCGCCTTTCCTGGGGTGAGAATAATATGGTGGTTAAGGTATAACCACTAATAATATAGTGGTTTAGTATTCACGCGACTAGAGTTCCATCCTGGATATATAGTTTTGCTTTAAATTTTTTTTTTCTTTCAAATCATTTCGGATTAATTTAACAGTTTAGAAACAGTTTTAATTAATATGTTTTTGATTTTTTAATGCAAACTATTTATTTCTTCTTCTATTTCTTAACTCTTTCTTGGTTATTAATTTAATTTTTAGAAGAAAAATATCATAGGTCTGAATGCATTTTTTTAATATTCAGTATTACTTAACAAATTAGCAATTTTAAAATATTTTCAAATAATATGGTATTCAATTTTATATGGGGAAAATAAATGCATTTTCTCTTGATACATTAGTTATAACTTAGTTCATGTATATTGTTCTTGAATTATAACTACCATTAATTTTTTAAATGTTCAAACAATTATAAATATATTTTTAATTATAAAAATATTTCAAAATCACTATTTTTATCTTAAAATCATTAAAAGTTTTAAATTTTTGGATTTTACTAATTATTTATTATAATTTAACGGAGCTGTATTTATATAGGGTATCGAAGAAAGCATCTGAAATAAATAAAATTATATCGGCAAACATTCGAAATTATAATAATAGGAAAGAAAAAGTAAAAAAATAGGTGTTGAGTTATAGAACGAATAAGCAGATGGTTCAAAATTTTTAGTAACGTACGATATACTTTGTGCGCTGCCTGTTTTTCTGAAGAAACACAAATTTTATATACATATAATATATAATATTTGTCTATTCTTTTAAGGTTTCTTTTACGGATAATCATTATTTATAAATTTTGCAAGATATCGAAGTATATCTATCTTGTTTGAAATGTCTTTACGATAATTACTATTCTGCCTTTGTGCGGAATTTAAAAAAATAAAATATTTTTTATGATATCAGAAATGTAGTTAATATTTGTCATCATTTGAATTATATATTTAATTGGGGATGACTTTTGAAGAAAAACGTGTCCGTCTCAGCTTTTTTTTAAAATTTATAATTCAGGTTTAAAGAAAAACATATTTGTTTTTCTATATAAAAATTAGTACAATATTAATCGAAACCATCTTTAAAATCGTACTTTGAGTAATTCTGAATATTTTTTAAAAATCTCCCATTCATTTTTATAATTATTTTTTTTACCTAGAAATTAAATTATAATCCAGGAATTAAGAAAATAAATATTTAGTTTTGTATTAAAAATATCAAAAACTTATTAATTAAAACTCTTGGTACATTGTTAAATTAATTTGAAATACTTTAGAAAGAAAAAAAAATAGAAAAGAAAAACTACTATCCAAGGATCGGATTTAGGTCTCGTGAATACTACCCCAGTGTTATCCACTATACTATTCGCGAACTTAGCTGTGGTCACACATCATTAGCATATAAGTAGGGTATGCAATATCAGTATACTGAGATACCGAAGACCGGTATTCACAAGTTTAAATACCGTTTTTTTGGTATTTACAAGAAACTTTTTAAGTTGCCTCCTCTATATATTCAGGGACGGCCAGCATAGCAAAATAGTATACGTTTTTGTTTTTATGTCTCGCTAAGGGACGAATTTAATTAGACTGTGAATACAAAGCTGCATCGTACAATCAATAGAAGTGATAAAATATGTAAATCAACCTAGGAGGCGAGTCCGAATTATCCTATTACTGCTCCGATTGATACTGCACACGCGCAGAATCCTTACTCTGATATTCGTATCTGTGAAAACAAGGTTGTTGTGGTGAAAAAAAGTGCGTGATATTTCGATATTTTTTTTAATTGGAGAATTTTTTATTCACATTGTATTTGCATATCATGATTTAGGGTGCAAAATATCTTTCAGATATATTATATATATATATATACTCAAATAGTAACCCATAATAATGAATTCGAATAACTTTAAAGAACATAAAAAATTAGTTGATAATATTTCGATTCGGTTCGTTATTTATATGATGAAAAGAATAAAACTGGCTGTAGATGCATTATGTCGGATAAATTCAAGTTTATTAACAGCTAAAACAACAATAAATTATATTTTGCAGTCACTGAAAGAACAGCACACATCACTAGCTGAAGAATTATATATTAAATAGAAAAATCGCACAGAAGAACGATATACCGAAATTGAGAATCTCTTACGGTATTTACATAATTATAAGGATTTTAAAATGAAAATGAAAAATAAGGAAAGAGTCTAATCAATTCAAATCAGATCAAGTTAGTTAAAAAAAATTCTTAAATTTTTTTACACACAAACATATCCACATTCAGAAGAATTCTGTGCATTTATCGAATATTATGATGACACTAATGTCTATAGTGAAAATGAATTGTCTCTTGAGCTAAAATTAGAATTTGCGATGCATGAAAATAAAAAATTCAACAAATCAAAACACAATACAGAAATCAGCTGTATCCAAAAGCATCCGGAGAGAAATGGATTTATTGAAAGACGAGGGATTTAGAGGTAAACAAGTATATCGGTCATTGCTAACAGTACTACCAACTAGCGTAGACGCTAAAAGAGCGGTTTCGAAAGAGCTGATAATAGTTGCACAAAATTACGGTCCAGGTTTAATGGCATACAATTGATGCATTATATTTTTGGAGACCACATTTCAAAAATCCTTAATAGTACCACAGACTGAATTGTGACATTTTCACTTTTTTGCGATTTAAACAAATAAGATTTCCTTTACTTTTTTGTATACAATTATAATTTATAAGTTACAAATTATTTTTGTGACGTTTACACCCTCTAATAAAACTGGCAAATAAAGAAACATCAGTGTTTTCTTTCTTTTTCTAAAATGTCTACTACGGTATTAAGATCTAAAAAGTACCGACTTCCGGTTTGAGACTTGGTCCGATGTTGTAATCGCTCTATATAAGTTATGCAGAAAGTTTGAGGGCTATTTTCTCGAAATTGACTGGCTATTGCGTTTAATATTTTCAGGAGTAAATATTCGAAATATATTTATACTATACTAATATCATTATGCTAAATCTCATCCCGGAATGAATTTTCAGCCTTCGCCTCCCTCCTTGTTAGATATGTTCAGTTAAATTTTTTTTTTTCTGTAAAATATCTCTTTCGATTTTCTTTTTCAGTTTCGTTAAAAAAATAATTGTGTTCTTTGAAATTGTTGTACGTAGTTTTGAATGTTATTTATACTGTAGATATGAATTTGATATTCTCCTATATTTTTGCATATAGTGAATCCATTTGTATTGCCAAAGTTGGTGAAATTGTGCTTGTTTCTTTTAGGTTACATGCGCCTATTGTGAATGCGAAATAACTAAAAATCCAGTTGTTATTACTGAACCTAGTATTAAAGATTTCTGTAGCCAACAATGTCTTCAAAAGCACAATGCAAGGGAGCTGAGTTCTCAGCTTGACAAACAAAAGAGTAAACAATCCAGTGGCTTTCAATTCCAATATGAAATCACTGGTAACAACTAGTTAATTTTTTACTAAGTTGTTATTTAAATTGCTGTCTTTTGAATTCAGTTTGAAATTAAACATAATTCTTATATATCATTATTCATTTTCCTCTTTATCTATATGTTTATTTCTTCACCCCTAGTGATATTTTACTTTTTGTGTTTAAAAATTTTTTACTGTTTATAAGTCTTTAATTATATAGAAAACTGTAATATCCTCACTCGTTAAACTGCATTGAATTTTTGAAATACGATTTCCATATTATTTGGGACAAAATCATACCATAAAAATGTTATTGATGTAATTAGAGAAAATTAAAATCTTGTTAATATATAAATACATGTAAAAAAATTTTAAAAATTTGGAAGCAGATTGCAGTTTGAAGCTAGAAAAGAGACTTTCTTTTCTTTGATGTCGTTTTATTTCATCATGCAGAAGCAGGCATATGTATGTACAGCAGGAGAGACGACCCCACACACGACAAAGAGAGGAATGAGGGAAAGCTCTTGATCCTTGATCTTATATATCATATTTTGATAGCGGAAATATTGTTTACAGTGCTAATAAACTATTTAGTTTCTCATAGGGATTTCTGCATGTGTCAATCTCAAAGCTGGGAAAACACCACAGCTTTTTTTTTTTTTAAGTATTTGCTTAGGTAAGTGACTTTTTTCAATCACTCGCAGCATGGGAATCACTGGCTAAACATTTTTACAAAGCATTTCTTGAATGAATTAAATAGAGATATGGAATTAGATGAGGAAATAAGAGAATATTTTAGAATGACTTAGATGTGGACTAAGTTAAGATAAAACTTTAGAAATTAATTTGGATTTAAATCAGTTGTCAAAATATCATTACATACATACTTTTGTTTTTGACATATTTCCTGTGACTGAATTAAGATGCATAGTTGGAAACATATTGTTAAAGAAATTGGTTGTAATAATATTATTATTACAAATTTATTTCCATTTGATAGACACGATTGTTGAATTGCATGCTGAGCATGAAACACATGATTGGAAAAAACTGGCGTTGAATTCTTTAATGATTTTTATTATTCTCAAATTTTTAAAAATAATACTTTTTTTATCTGGATTTCTTTAGCCAAGCTATAGTAAAAGTTCAGTGCAACATATCAGGCAGGAAGATAAAAAGCTGGTATGGAGAGAGCATGAGAACGTATTTGAATCTAAAATGCTTTCAGAAGAGAATTTGTCAGCTCAGCGTTTTGATTCCGTGGAAAAATTAATAACTTGAACAACTTTGAAGTTAAGGTTGTAGTGAAGCAAGATTTTGATTAGAATATTAATTTTAAATCATAAATTATTTAGACATTATTGCAATTTTCACCTTTCATAAGCTTTATATGACATCAGGGTCTTTGTCTTCTTAAGATTCTGAAAGGATGGAGTAACTTAGTCAATAATTAACTTTTAAAAAACTCCTTTTGTTACTGATTATGGCATTAAACAATTATTCCAAGCAAGTATTTACAAATGCAGAAAAGTTGATATGCAGTAAAATAAATAATATGCAGAAATAATGCAATAAAAACAGATTTTTGTAGAATAATTTGATTTCAATAAAATTTTCTTGATATAATACTGTTTAATAATGTCGGAAAATTATTTTAATTCGAGAAAAAGATAGTGTTTGTTAATATAATTGTTTAATACTAGTGTTTTTATTGTTTATTCTTCACCCAAATTGAGTTCATTGGAGAATTACATATAACTCCATTTGCAATAAATTGTTTGGAGTAATTTCTATTTAAGTTGTATTACCTAGAATTTATTACTTTCCATGTGCATTTTCTAAGATTAATTCATTTCATTTAATTGTTTCTTAAATCTACACTTATTCTTTGTAAGAATAAGTGCAGAAGAAAGAGAAAATCAATTTTATTTTTAGAACTGTACAAAAAATATTTTTGTTTGCATTTAAAAGGAAAAAAATATATTAGTAGTAAGGACCGTGGTCATAGCATACCATGGGGAGCTAAGTGTTAAATCAATGACGTTGGCATCTTGACTCATTTTCTCTTGAAAAAATAACACAGTCATCAGCAAAAATAATGGAATGCCTCTGTAACTTTCCTATTTATTGTCGCATCTTTTAAAAGCTTCTGTTTAGATAATTATGCTAAATAACATAATTAATGAATTAATATCCCAAAATTTTTACCATTATGCTTACCAATTTTTTCACATAATCAATTCTCATTGTGAAAATAACAACCAAAAAAAAATTGTGAGCTTCTGTTGTGAATTTCAAAAGTTAAAAGTTTTGAAAAACAGATACGCCAAATGTTAAATGGATTGATAAATAGTGGATATTTCATGAATGAAGTTAATCTTAATAACAACCTTTTTGTTGTAAAAAAATTAGTGTATTTAAAATGCAGCTCAGAAAGAGGCATGGGACATGACCCATTCCTCTCGGGGATATGTCCAAGTAAATATTATATGCAAATTTTAAATGGTTTGCATGAGATTATCTTCTTTTGGAATTTAGTTGTTTGGCAAATAAAACTATTACATATTCTGCATTCTGTGTATTTAATAATGTATAAATTGGAATTTTTCTACTCCCATGATATTTTTTTTCCAAAATATATAAACCTCTAAAATTTAAAGAAGTGCAATTTTTTTTTCTTATTCATGCATTATTTATAAATATCAACCATTGATATTAAGTAGTTATATTTATTTCTATAATGTATCGATTTAGTTTTTTGAAAATAAAATGTCTTTTAAGATCTTAAATTATTTAGCCAGAGAGGAAGAAAAAAATATACCTACTGTTATTCCTGAAAAAGATAACATTTAAAAAGGAAACAAAGAGGGTGCATAAAGAAAATACTAAAATCAAAATCACAGAAAAAATAAGGAAGCTTCAGATTGATAATCGCTTATCTCTGTTCATGACACCTCTCATGGGAGCATTGATTTCAATAGAAATGACAATGACAATATACAAAAAATAGATTGAACTAAAGATGAATCAAATATAGTTTTAAATCATTTCGTTTTAATTTTTTTTCAAAACCCGTTTATTTATTATATTAGAAGAGTTGAGAGCAAGGATGAAGAAGTTTTAAATAGTTTTTGCTGTTTAGGAAGATGAAAATGGAAATTTCATCATACAATAAGAAATTGACTGTTCCATCATTGATGAACAAAACATAATGGGAAAGTTGCATCAATCAAAGATAGTTGGCTGCACAAGCTGAGTACATGCGTATTTTGGTACTCATGATTAACTTCATACCAGTGGTGTTGCAATAGGAAGAATATGGCAAAAATATTTCTCAAATTTTTCTCAAATTATGATGCTTCATGGCCCCTTTGCAACTCTACGCTTCAGATAGGTGCAGTAAGTACATTATTTAGTGCCAAAATATTATGCTCATCGTTTTTGTTGGACTATTAGATATAGCTGATGATTTTGTTTTCTATCGTCGCCCAGGGCCTGCTGATATCTTATGGAAATGAAATGTAACACTACATAAGGTCACCTGCATGCTCAATTGAATTTAATGCTGTAGAATGTAGAGATAGAAACAACAGACAACAGAAAGAAACGATAAAATCTACATAAAATCGGTTGCAAATTTTCATGAATGGACTAAATTTAATAAACTACTGGGAAAATGGAATTTGAAAAAATATTAATTTAAAAAATTGTTTTAGATTCTCCCCTAAAAATAGCATAAGTTCAGTCCATTTAATAATTATTAAAAAAAATAATGTAGCAAAAATATAAAATCTTGTAGTAAATCATTTTCAAGTTATTCATGCATCAAATATCATTCTTTGAATTGCTATTGTATAATATATTTTTATCTATTCATGCCTGGAGGGCGGGCAGTGACTAAAGGGTGGAATGTTCTCAAATTCATTTATATCTGCCCCCTTCTGAAAATTGGTTCTATTGTGTATAATTTACACAACGCTTGTGAAACTTGTGTTTGGAACTTACCTTTCCATTGTTTCTTTATTTTGTAATTAAGACTTCCTTCATTTTTGATGCAAATTACCAAAAAATTTCTGAGAACTGAGGAAGCTCTTGAATATATAAGTTCTTTATCTTATGTAGCACTTGATTATCCTAAAATGATAACTATAATCGGACGCTGTCAGTGGCAATGAAAGAATAGACGAGTCTATCAAAAAATTGTAATAGTCTAGAAACATGCGGTGATCCTGAAATTCGAGATATTGCTGGAACTATAGAGGTTGTGTTAAACATTTTTGAAGAAACTGGATTTGATACAAAACCACTTAAGTGGAAAATAATTAAGAATTTCTTTTTCATTTCAAGATCATCAGCATATTGTAAATAAAATAAAATAAAATTTTTAAGAAACCTTTGAACTTTTTTCACGTGATGGCTTATGTTTTATGATATTGCATACAGTTACTGAGACTAATTAATATGCAGTGTAAAAGATTTATCATTGTTTTGGTATCAGCGAAACTGATATGAAAAAATTTATGCGTATTCTTTTATGTAGTGGTTATCATATTTTACCACGTGAAAAAATGCATTGAGAAAATACTCTGAATACTGGCACAACTTTAAGGTATGGAGCTATGTCTAGGAGATGATACAGTATATATTTGATAGTTATTATGAAATTCGTCATATTTAGGAAAACAATATTGCACTGCAATAATTTGGAATATTAAAAAATATAAATAACAACCAATTTAAGAATGGTATTCTATTTTAGGAGATATAGTTGTAAAATGCATCTGAAAAATAAACCTCTGAAATTTGGATATTAGTTATAGAGGTTGACAACTTATAATGGATATTCCTTTCTTATCAAGGTGCCTAAGCTTCAAATGATATATAATGGATAAACGTTTTTTACTTCACCTTGGTTAATGTTTCGTTAGCAAAAAAAAAAAAAAAAGTGCCACAGGAGCTGTTTGAAATAATAGAATGTTAAAATGCCTTCTAATATCTTTGAATCATGAGCTAAAACTAAAACAGGAACATCTGTGATGGAATGATGAGCATGTAATTTTAGTACCTACAAATTTCTAGCTTACAAAAATGAGTCGCAAAACACAGTGTCATGTGAAAGGAGGCAAAAAGAATGTTGATGTTCTATTTTGTATTATTTCTTACAACAAATATAAAAATGGTGTAGACTTATTCAGCTGTTATATGGAAAATTACTTTACTATTGAAGGAAAAAGTGGTACAGGGCAGTTTTCGTGAATTGCTTTGAAATCACCCTCATTGCAGCCTGGAAAATTTCCAAATTATTTTCCCTGCGGTTGCGCACGATCTAATAACATTTCGCGAGTCCATCACAATAAGTTATCTTTGTGAAACAATTCTAAAAAACAACATTAGTTAAAGAGGTATGCTGTGAAATAACAAAGAATCTCATCTTCTGAACTGTTAGCATATATCAGTGAAAAGTCCAGATGCTTGCCAGACTATATCAATTAAAGTCTTGCAAGTAAAAAAAAAAAACTATTAAAATTCACAAAATGGATTGTGTAGAGGCTGTTTTTCGGACTTCCATTCCTAATATTTTTTTTAAGGTTATTTAACCTTTGTAACTTTTGGACCTTTGTCATATTTTTAGGACAGTGTACTTAAAAAAATTTTTAGTTTGTGTTTTATATTTGTAAGAACCTTCCTTCCATTGATCATGTTTTTAAAAATTTACATTTTTCTTATGATTGTTTTTGTGAATTATTCATGAAAATGAAAAGTGAGTGCATACTTTAATTAGATTTCATGAAAGAAATTATAAACATATGTTTTATGACCCTTTTTATTCTTATTCCTCTAAAAGCCATGAAAGGTTTCTCTTTTGCTTGTTTGTACCTGATATCTCTTGCATATATTTATTACTTTTTTTGCATTATATTTTTTCTTTAGGGTTGTTTGTATATTTATTTTTGCATTTAATAGTATAAATTATTTCAGAGTGTTCTTCCTTGCAAAATGGAATTCTTTAATTTATGGAAACTAATGTTAATGTCACGAGAAATGTATCTTTTAAATTGCTGGCATCCAATGGTATATTAATATAGTTGACAATATCCTTTGTATTTTGGTATTTTTCTTAATTTGGTATACTCCTTATTGTCTAATCAAAATCTTCTTACTTATTGTTTAGTAAAATCATTGAACTGACGATTTTTTCATCCAAGGTGAATTAAAACATTAAGGGAGAAAAAATGGAAGAAATTGTTAGAATCTAAAATTTCTCTACCTTGAAAAAAGTTTTGTTTTTGTTGTTTCTAAAACTACTTTATATACACTGATAAAAAAAATCCCAACACCAAGAAAAAATTATTGTACAGTAATGAAATTTTAGGAATACATTTGTCTAGGTAACATATTTAATTGATTAAAGTTTCAAGATCACAGGTAGAGCCATTTCAAATGTGAAATGTTGGTACATTAGTAACCGGTGTAACCGCCAGAATATTGAATGCAAGCATGCAAACGTGCATGCATTGTGTCGGATATCAGTTTGTGGGATGGAGTTCCATGCCTGTTGCACTTGGGTGATCAATGCAGGGACAGTTAATGCTGGTTGTGGATGACGCTGGAGTTGTCGTCCAATGATTTCCCATACTTGCTCGATTGGAGAAAGATATGGTGATCTAGCAGGCCAAGGCAACATGTCGACACTCTGTAGAGCATGTTGGGTTACAACAGCGGTATGAGGGCGAGCGTTATAATGTTGGAAAACACCCCCTTGAATGCTGCTCATGAAAGGCAGCACAACAGGCTGTATCACTAGACTGACGTACAAATTTTCAGTTAGGGTGCGTGGGATAACCACGAGAGTGCTCCTGCTATCATACGAAATTGCTCCCCAAAACATAACTCCAGGAGTTGGCCCTGTGTGTTTAGGCCGCAGACAGGTCACTAGCAGGCGTTCACCTGGCCTCCTTCTAACCAACATACGGCTATCACTACGACCAAGGCAGAGCCGGCTTTCATCAGAAAAAACAACAGATCTCCACTCCGTCCTCCAATGAGCTCTAGCTTGACACCACTCACGTCGCAAACAGCAGTGGTTTGAAGTCAGTGGAATGCACTGTACAGGGCGTCTGGCTCGGAGCTGTCCTTGAAGTAACCGATTTGTAACAGTTCGTTGTGTCACTGTGGTGCCAACTGCTGCTCGAATTTCAGCTGCAGACGCAGTACGATTAGCCACAGCCATACGCCGAATACGACGGTCTTCCCTTTCAGTAGTACCACGTGGCCGCCCGGAACCTGGTCTTCTTGAGGCAGTACCTTCCCTTGACCACTGCCGCCAATACTCATGCACAGTGGATACATTCCTGCCAAGTCTTTCAGCAATATCGCGGAAAGAAAACCCACCTTCTCGTAGCCCTACAACACGACCTCGTTCAAACTCAGTGAGCTGTTGATAATGGCTTCTTCGTCTTCTCAGAGGCATCCTTGACTAACATTAACCCACTATGTCAAATCTCAACTGTAAATAACGATCACGAACCTTACAGCGCTTATTTAAAGCAAACCACATTTTCATGTTCATAGTGTCGCTACTGACGCCACACTTACGCTCGCAGCTCGAAATTTGAATCGACGTCATCTTTCAGATGTACAAACACGCCTACCAAATTTCGTTTATCTAGCACAGCTCCTTCCTAGTGTTGGGATTTTTTTTCCATCAGTGTATATATATATAATATATATATATATATATATATAAATATATATATATATATATAATATTATTTTGCCTAGGCGTTTTCGATTGGGATGTGTATTTAAAGGAATGCAATGCCACTGCTGCTCCGGCCGAATGGTTTAAACAGGTAACCACAATTGTTTTATTCTTATTATTATTTTACATTATTTTAGTATTTTTTGTAATAGTCATGTCATCTCTAATTCCTTTTATGATTCGACTCTGTTTTTTGTTTTTTTTTTAAATAGTTGTGAATCATTATTCAGCACTCTATTTTCTGATGTATTTACATAAAAATGATTTTTCACGCATATTTTTACACTTCAGAATACTGTTCCACCTAAAAACGAATTTAGAATTGGAATGAAGTTAGAAGCATTTGATCCTCGAAATACGACTTCTACTTGCATTGCTACTGTTGTTGGTATGCAAGGGCCTGTTTTGCGGTTGCGATTGGACGGTGGAGACAATAAGAACGATTTCTGGCGCCTTGTTGACTCTTCGGACATACATCCAATTGGTCATTGTGAAAGAAATGGAGGTATGTTGCAGCCTCCACTTGGATTCCGTATGAATGCCTCGTCTTGGCCTATGTTTTTACTGAAAACATTGAATGGTGCTGATATAGCTCCAAGTTCAATATTTATGAAGGTAAGTAATTTAGCTGTCTGTATTACATATGGTTGCTCTTTTTGGTAATAGTTTCAAAAATGTGCTAACATTTTGATTCCGTATAAATAAAATATTGATTAACAATTGATTGAATAAACAATTGATAATATAAATAATGCAATGCTAAAAACTTTTAAATGTGGTTACGATTTCTTATTTCTTATCTTTATGATTAATCTTACGTTATTCGCAATTATTCGATGCCATGTCCTTGGGGGCAGTAGTCTGTCCATGCCATTCGATTTTTGCTGGTTATATATAATCACTCCATGTGAGTTTATACTAACTTCCCTAATGAATGAATGAAGAGTTCTCTGCAAGATCTCTCCCTCCATGTACCTCAAGCTATACTTTCTATCCTGCGATTGTTGAGCACCCAATTCAAATGGTGTAATGAAAATAAATTGAATGTTATCATGGATTGGATAGCGAAGTCTTTTTGTCTATAGCAGACAAGATAAGTTTATTAAGATCCATTTTGAAGTAATACAAGACCTATTTTAGGATGGATGTCATAAGGAGGATTTTAGAATGGATTGGGCAATTGTCAGATGATATGGATGGCACTATCATTTCATTGGAATGGAATCCATTGTGAGTGTATGACTTTGTTTTTCATAAATTAGTCTTGAACAATTTATGAAAAACAAAGAGGAAATGATTTTCTTGTCTTATTCTCATTTATTATATTTTATTTTTAATACAGTCTAACGATATAAATGGTTCAACTTTAATTTATTTAGATCAATTACTATTTGATTCAGTACAGTTTTTTCTATTATTTTTTCTATTCTATCACAAACTTATCTTTAAGCTGATAAAAGTATTTCTGTTTATGAACTTAGATAGATGAACACTATGATTCTAATTAAAAATTAATTGAAAGAAATTAATTCACCATGAATTTTATTTTTTCATTACTTTTAATGATAGGCGATTCTCCGACAGACATCAATGATGCATTGAAATGATCGATATCAGATTCCACAACCTTGAAGGCAGGATTAGTTTTATTCCAGTTTTATTTTCGATTTTTATAAATTTAAATATCAATCTCTAAATTACCAGAAGTTAAGAAATTCTTATGCTCATCCAATTTTAATAATTGTATATTTTCATATCATCTTTAATGCAACGTTATAGTCTTGTCATCCATTAATGAGGAATTCCACAAAGTTTTGATATCAATAAGATATCCTAATCTAGAAATAAATCTTGATGAACATGTATTTTTTGTAATTTCTTAGCTTTAATTATATTTTTATTGATTGCATTTTCATAAAGTTTTCGGTATGAAAAGTAATCAAACAGATTAAAAACAAAATATTACGAATTTGTAAAATGATTTTAAGGGTTTTGAGTTCTGATGAAAGTACTGGCCCTTCATAGTTATATGAGAAAGAAAATTAAGCTATGAATTTAATACATTATATCCATAAATTTTTACATATATATTTTTCATGAATGATTGTATATGAATTCAGATGAACTCTGACAAACAAAGGTACAAATTTGTATTGCACTAATACTAGTAAAAGAATTTTCTCTCTCAAATATATGACAGAATTTGTAATACAATCATATACAACTATTATTTAACAACTTTTCTTAATCAATCAACACTCTTTTCATTTTAAAATTGTGTGTGTTTGGATATGACATATAAAATACATTCTGAAACAGGAAGTATTCCTGGATTGTCATGATTAGTAAGGTCGACACACGTTAATGTAACAGGTTATTGTTCCAACTGTATAATATGTTTCTTGATATATTATATGTTTTAGGCTTCACAATTTCCATAGCTTCAGAGATAAATTTAACCATTTAGTAGCGAAAATTCAGATATAATGTTGTTTCAAAATGGAACAAATTTTAGATCTTATAATAATCACTTTTGTTCTTCAGTTGCTATTTTTTTATTTCTGAGCATCTTTTAAAATTGAAATCTTTATATAGTAAAATTTTTAACCACCGATTCTATGAAAGAAGATAAAGTCAGAAAAAGAATTAATACTCTGCTATTTTATTTCTTTTTAAAATGTTTCTACCATTCCACTCTTATCGACTGAAATAACCATATCTCTTAGCAAAATTTCATCCTTTAGTCTTTACCCATTGCAAATCCTGTAAATTGGCAGCCTCTGTACAGTAAACTAGAAGAATTCATTGATCCCTACTGTGTAAGAAAATGATTCCCTGCTCGTTGGAATGGATGAATGATTATGAGTTACTCTGTCAGAGTGAACTAATTAATCCTCAAACATATTTTTTGCGAAACATACATGAATTCTATAAGCGATCTACAATCCTTGAAACCAAACATTTAAGCTGAATTAAATCAGGAACGACTAGTTTCACAAAACAAATGGATTTTGTTTAATTTGAAACCGATCATTCTTGAGTACACCACTTGCAAATCTGATTATTCCTTACCAAAACTGTATGTATATGTAGGTCTGTCAAAATTTGTGGGATGGAGGTTTCTGTGAACTAAAATTTGTCTCTTGTGCCAGTTTAGATAGGTTGGGCTTTCTAATACATATATGAAGAATACCTTTACTTTTTTCAAACTGGCATAAGGGACACATTTCAACCCGAAGAAACCTGTAATTGGAAGTAGCTGAATCTGATCGGTGGCGTTGACACTGTTAAGCAAACAGCAGTTAATTATTTTCAATAAACGTCAGATATTAGGTGATGGATGCATAGGTCATGCCATTTCAGAAATTTTTAAAAAATAGATTTTTTCGTCTTAAAATATCAAAAATGTGCTGGAGTACACTAAAAGTTGAAAAGAAAGGAATAGTCAGCCAAGCTGCTAAAAATAAACATTTAAGTAATCGTTAATTATAACCCAAAATAGAGGATATAGAAATTAATACGTTTAATTTTTTTAATTGTTACGCTTGTTCACAGAGGGTTCCGGTTGAACGTAAAAGGCTCCTGTAGTGATGAAGTGGGCTTCCGCCATCATGAATTCCAGTTTCCTCGAAAAATAACTGGATTTAACGAAAAATTACTCCATGTAAAATAAAACTTAAAAATTTCTATAAAAGCGATAATTATGATTTTTGTTGTAACTTTAACAATTGTGAGGTATTTAATATGAAGTATATTATATATTATAAATTCTCAAAATCTGCCGTTCGAAGAGTCGAGAGATTCATATCATCATTTTAATTTACATGCACATATATTGTCTGGGAATATTTTTTTTTTGTCAACCACTATGATGAGAATAATAAAATGAAATTTGAATTGAAGAATAAGTTTGTATAGAAAATAATATAGAATTATATAATACTAAAAGTAAATTAAACCGAAATCGTCTTCTGGCAATTGTTAAAAGAAATTTAAATCACTTTGGAAGAGAAAGCATTGTTGAGCCAATTCAGCTTCCTAAAAGAGGGACCAATCGTCGGTAAGACTGAATCAAGCGAATTCTTTTTTAGATAAGGAATAATAAATTTATCTTTAGCTGACATTCTTAGAATTATTTTTAAATGGGGGAAATTTCTGGACAGATAGAACTGACTGACATAAATATATTTTGTGAACTAATGAATTAATGTGCGGAAATTGTTGCGTACAGTCTTCCACCTAATCGTCAGTCTTATTGCAGTTTTACGGTTGTCCATAATGCGTTGTTTCATGAACACCTCGTTAGCTAGCTTACATTTTCATTATTAGGGTACAAGCGAAAACGAAATAGATGTTTGAAGGAAGCACAAATAATGATACTGGAAGGGAAACCGATATTTCATATTCAAACATTCCTTCCTATCTTGCCTTGACCTAGATATTTTTCTACCAGTTTGTGCCCAAATGGGACTCTAGCATGAAGGACTGCCAGCTCACTTCAACTGCAAACTTAAATTATTTTTTATATTACTTCTGAAATCATTTCTGCGTCATTCATGTCAACCTCCATCATTTGTTGGTTCATGGACCTTTGAATTTCTGGACAGTGCAATACCGAAGTGATGCTGTTCTCTTGGCGAAACTAGAATATTGCGGCCTTCCCTGCCACATCCTACACTTTTGTTCAATTTTCATATTCAAATAATTGCATTCTTTTTCTTCAGACATGTAGCAAAGTTCACAATTTATAAGCAGGTTTATTAAAATGATCTCTTTTTGGTTTACTAACAATTTTTCTGAAAATTACTCTGCGCAACAAATTAAATATATCGCAACAGTAAATAGATTACAAATTGTACATATATTTCGGAAGATTTTTATCCGCCACTGAAAACTTATTAAGACGTTCTTTTTATTAACACAACACCTCCTATCATTAATGCTCATTTTCGGTACCTACTATCGCACATGAAAGGATCTTGGTGCGGCCCAGCTTAGGAACTTAATCTTTGGAAGCCTCATGGAATCCGATGAAAACGTAACATTAAATTTTCTATTCTGTTAATGCTCAGCTGATGTTCGTCCTGTTTTACTGAAATCGATCTTATATTCTGACACCTATTGACTAATAATTTTATTTTGTCTTTCTCACCTGCTCACAAAGACTGGTTAAATTTGCTAAGGAGTCCTGAGGCAATGTGAATCCCTAAGCCTTTTTTCTTCTTTCAAAAGTCAAAACAAACTTTTTAAAAATAGGTTTTTCTTTGATATTTATATAGATAGTTTTCAGTAGCAACTTTTGACAAGCGAAAATAACAAAACTCTTATTGTAAATCACTTTCTACGTTGCTGTTTATATCTTATAAAAAATGCATTGCTGAAACTTAAAGTAATTAGAAATGTTAAGCAGTAATAATAAATAATTATAATAATAATAACATAAAAAATTTTAAGACGATCTAAATATTTATGATATAAAACTAGCAAATGTTAATTAGAAATCTAGCTAATATAATGTTTTAATATTTATTTGAACAATATTTTACATAAATTTGAATGAGTTCAATTGCATAGTCTTTATAATTAAATAAAAGTACGAAATTAAACAACTTATCAAAAAAGTCTTGAAGAGCTTGTGGGCTATGCAATCGCCTATTTTGTCTATTTAACAATCCGACCTTGACTGTTCATGACCTTCTTGCACCCCAGACCCATGAATCATTTGTAACCCAAAATGATATCATAGGTCTGGGAACTTTCCCATGCATTTCATTTTATAATTTATACTGGAAGAAGGTTTG
>JAPMOQ010020853.1:3778017-3802539 GCA_026543055.1 Argiope trifasciata | reverse complement strand
ATATATATATATATATATATATATATATATATATATAATATGATTGCAATCAACCTTATTCTTAAACTATGCAAATAGCTTAAAATTTGTAAAAAAAATTTAAACGGCTGTTTAAAAAAATTGAGTAGATTTTAGTTCGGTAATAACGAGCAAAAGTTGTCTTTTAGGTTCAAAAACAATTTTTAAAAAATTGTTTGCAATACTACACTTTGAGGTTACTGCAAATGGGGTTTAAAAAATTGAAAAATTATTAACTTTGATAAAATATTTTTATGAATTTTTCGTACGTATAATGTTACAAAGGATAGTTTTATATAAATATATAAGCATTATAATTTAAAAAAATTATCAATTGCAAAATACTATACATCCTTAATGATTACAAATGTTGCAAAATATTTGTTTCTACTTCATTGCCACGTTTAACCGTCTTTTTTGTATTAATTAACTTTTGGCATCCTCACACGTAAATCAATTTTTGCTGTTATGTATTCTTCTCTTGCGATTAATTAACAGACATTTTGAGCCGATTCGATCCCCAGTTTCACAGCTCTTTCCTTTGCTTGCGTATGACAAGGAAACCGGGGAAAGTCGATAACGGTTCCACTATACTATTTGGCTCGGCTTCAGACGCTTTTGCATATAAGTTAAATATAATGTCAATATTACCTAAATGATTATAGGTAATATTGATACCTTGTTAGATACCACAGGCACTTTAAGGAAGAAAGAGACAAGAAAAAGCAAATAACTTCAAAAATAGTTAAGTTTAATCATGAACGGACTAAAAAAATACTTGTGTTTCAGAAACGGTTATTGGCGACAATGACAATGCTGAAGATCAACAGTGTCCTTAACAAAAAAAGGCAAACCAACCAGATCCTTTAAATATTTCTTAATACTGTCCGAGTGCGTTGTGAAAGTGTAGGTGTTATGACTGAAGACTTTGTTTCTTATATAAACGATTTTTATTTAAACGATTTGGAACTATCTGCTACATAAACACGGATGGTATTCTAATTGACAATCTCTCTTTCTTTTAACTCAATAACAAGTTAATTAATTAGAAAGGTCAACAGCTAGGGGGAAATTCAAGATGAGTTGCAATAGTAGGTGTTTTTTGTAATATTAAGTTAAAATCTTCTTATACTTATGGTTTCAAATATTTGTTTATTTCATATTCAAGATATCAAGATGACGATCTCAAGCTCCGATTATTCAAAGAAATAGGTATTTTTTTGCTTCAAAAAATATCCTATTGTCCATGATAAGTGATAAACGTAAAATTCAACGAGAACTTCATTTACAACGTGTTTTAAAGGAAGAACAGAAAGTAAGGGCAGAGTCAGGAGGCTTAAAGTTCCACAGATAAACTTCGATGCAGAGGCTTACATGATCTCATTGCTTGTAACTGAACATCCACCCTTTGTTTCCGGAGACTCTCTCGAAGTGTTACATATTTCACTTACAGAAGGATCCTCTGAAGCAATTTTGAGTTTATATTTAATATAACAGTAGCATTTTATACAGATTCGTAAGTAGGCAGTTCAAATTGAAGCAAATCACAATATTTCCCAAAAATAGGACATTACGGCATTTGTCTCCACTAATTTAGTCTGGGCCGTTTTTACTCACAGCAATGCACACAAACTTACAAATCGCTTACGTTAATCAGTTGTATTATAGACGGAACGGAGATGCCAACTCAATTTCGGCAAAGTTGCTGATAATTTGGAGCTATGGTCTTGTCTTCATACACAGACAAATCTCCCCCCCCCCCCATAACATCCGCTCTGGCGAGTCCAGGATGCCATATCATGCCAGAACAATAATGTAGTAAAACTATTTTTATATTTCTGTTCATATTATAACGTCTATTTAAAACTCTTTATTTCATAATTGAGGTATGCAAAAATCTTTGAAACAGTTTCAAAAAGTGTATTTTAATGAAACTTTAATATCCTTGCGGCACCTCCAGATGTACTCCAATATTTTTCATATTTTTAATTTATGTTATCTGCACCAAATGGAATTTTCCGCGCTATTACAAATTAGAAATCAAAAGTTGGATATGTATTATCCCATTGTTCCCTCATGAAGTTAATAGTTTCAGTCGAAATTTCCGATATATATAATTGTGTTTGTTTCGGAGAAATATTGAGATAGGAATCACGTTCTGATTACATACGACAATTTTTCAGACTGGCCTACATATGAGCTGATCATTTAAATAAATTGTTAAAAAACTAAAACTGAAATGCACATAATTTAACATGTTATTCGAAACAATCTGCTATATTACAGTATTCATTTTAGTTTATCTACCATTACTTACATTTTCCACTTACACTCAGTTTATATGGTGTTTCTTCACTGAGCAAAATTCAAGAATCTTGATTGGGTTTAGTTTAGTTATATTAACGTCCCGTTTAAAGCAACACGAGGGCTATTTTGGAATGGACCTCGTAATTTTGAACCACGGTCAGATGACGAGGACGACACCTGAACTGGCACCCCCCTCTCCACACCACGCCACACCAGCGGGAGGACATTTGGCATGACAGATTTAACGTGCAACAGACCCCCCTCACACGACGGTTCTTCGGTGGAATCGAGTCTCGAACCTGAAACCCTCCGGTTCCGAAGCCGAGACTTTACCACCGGGCCACCGCGGCCCGAATCTTGATTGGGAGGAATGCCTTGGAAACCTTTGATTTTTAATTTACGTAGCCTAGGTCCATCTCAAGAAAATCCTCCCTGAATCTTGATTGGGAGGATTTTCTTGAGATGGACCTTGGCTACGTAAATTAAAATCAAAGGTTTCCTAGGCATTAAAGTGTCTGCGTTGATAAACTTGATTTTCTCACTTCCAGTGGATCGGGTTCGGACGCCTGTTTCCTTTGGAAGGGAGCTGGATATTGTTTACTGTATTAAGCACTCCAGGAGGATAATGTTATCTCTGACGATCGCAGCTTTTCCCCTTAAGGCGGTAGGAATTAAGAAAATTTTCTTATAGAAATATATCTTCTAAATAGATTTTCTTATAATTTGTGTTTTGAAAGGGTTTTAGCTTCAGTTTTCATGTATTGCAGAAGTTGTTAACTTAGGAATGTCCGTGAATAAAAGTGTTTTGTATTGGGAATCAGGAAGGAACAGAGGGAATGTTCACTGTTCGGTCATTTGTCTGTTAGACGTGCTTGAAATGAAGTCAGTGAGCGTGTATGTGTCCAGCATCATTATGCAGTCCAGGGAAAGGGGATATTGTGCTGTAGTGTGCTTTTTAGCTGCAGAAAAAGTATCAGGGAGTGGAACTCATGCCCGAATGTCTGATGTGAATTACGAATAAACATGCCGCATGTATGTGAGTGAAATATACGCCACCGGAAAATCTCTTGCACATACTGCATACAGTCCAGATATCTCTCCTTGCCATTTTCATATTTGTGAAGCTCCGAAGAAAGTTGTACATGTTCTTACATTCATAAAATTGTCCACCTTATTTATTGAAGCCTCGTAACTGAAATTATAAGTCTAGGTGCAATATTCTGACGAAGAGGAGCTCACCTTGGAATAATCATGATTCCATAAACTTTTTCCAAGAATGTATTGACCATCTTGCCTTACAGTGGAATAAATTTATCAATAGTTATAACGATTACTTTTTTTTTAAACTTTATTTCCATCTGTCTCGTTTTCATTTGACTGCCGCTTATATTAGAATACCAAGACTTCTTTATTTTCTGGTAAACATCCGACACATCGACACTCCATGCGACCTATTCACATCTCAGTTTTCTCACAAGATGTGTGGCGACTCTTGTGAATGTGGAGGGAAGTCGTTTTATACCCCTAGGCGTCTTATTTTGTCATCAAAGGACTGGCGAAATTTTTGATGCCGATTACAAATTGCCGCTTTCAAATAGCATTACTGTCTGTCCATCATACGAACTCTCCTAGACGATCATTTATGCCTCCGGCGGGCATTATAGAAACAGGTTAATGCAGGAAAAGTTCATTTCGCAGAGGTGCAGATTCATTCAAGTTTTTCACGTTGGCGAGTTTAACGCCAAATTGACGATATTATGTATTATTGCATATAATTTTTAAAAGCAAATTTTTAAAAAAATTCACAAAGATGAAATTTATTTGAGTACCCGGATACTGAAAATATCTGATATTCCTGTTATAATGTACAAAGAATAAAGCAAATGAAATAGAAAAACTGACGATTGCACAAGAAGAAAAAATTAAGGAGTAAAGTCATGCAAGACAAAAAAAATCAATAGTCATTATTTCATTTGATTTAAATTTATATAATAGTTATTAATATAAAATTTTCCTCAGCAAATGGGTCTAATTTAACATAAAAACAAAAACATGCTTAATCGTAATTACTTCTTAATTTTCATAAAAAGTTGCGTTTATTCTGTTATAAAGTAAAATGTTCATATTTAAATATGCTTGAAACCTTTGCAGATTTATATTTATTTTTCTGATATATATACTATTTTCTGAAACACAAAATTAACGATTGACATACTATCAATTTTTAGATTTTTAAAAATCAAACATTAATTTGTAACTTATTTTCAACATGCACTAGCTTTCTATATTATAATTAATCTTGCAAAGTTTATATGTAAAAGCATTCTAAATTTAAAGGTAACTCAAATGTTCATTCAGGCACGTGCCAGATGTCCCGGACTTAAAAGAGCCCAACTTAATAAACCCAACATCGATTTACTCGTATATTAGCACATTATTCTACGAAAAACGTGGTAAAAATTAGTTTTTGTATTCTAGATTGACATTTATTCGTTTCCCCCGGCTTGAAAAAGAAATAGAATGATTTCAAAGAAAACTTTTTCTCACGAACTGTCAATTCAAATAATAGAGTGATAAATGAGCTTTTCTTTTCAATGTATATCAGTAGTCATGAGCTCGACACAATAAAGGATCCACAAATTCCTGCGTGCATTTTATCATTTAGGGGTTGAAAATTCTTCACTCCTAATGCCCTTCACATTTCTATTCAAAACCCATCAATGCCGTTCGGTAGGTTCTTATATATTTGTACTTAGTTATCTTGTATGCTATCAACCAAATATTTGGAGTTGGTACAAATATGGCGAAAAATAAAAAGAAAGCATGTTTATTATTTTCTATGCCACAAATTAAATTATAAAAGTGAAACAGTTTAGCATAAAAGGGTTAGGATAACAAGCAGTATTGCCACGCAACCGGGGAAACGCAGGGAATTAAAAAATGCAGGGGAAAACAGAGAAAATAATTGGAAGTTTCTCCCGTCTAAAAAAGACCAATGGGGTCAATTCATGGGACGTAAAAGTCACGTGTTATGTACTTATGCGCATGGCATTTAAACCTTCATCCGCAAAGCTTTAGTAGATGAATCTGTCATGAACGTTCTCCACCAAATATGAAGCGGATCTTTTGTTTACATTTGAAATTATAACTTTGAGTAATTTTCTTTCCTCCTAATATATGTTAAAAGATGAAATGTTAGTGTGATGCTGGATACTTTAATGTGAAATTGAAGAGTGATTGCCGTGTAAAATGTTTTTTTAGTTTCCTTTGAACAATCTTGAATTGCGTGGTCAGCATTGGAATAGAAGGTTGTAAGCCTGCTTCGAAGTCGGTGATATACTATGATCTTTTTGAAGAATTTATTGAATGTGTGTCCATTTACTAACTATAAGAAGCAAAACAAAAAAACTATTCCAGTAATTTTTATACTGCGACAGCATATCTGACAAGCAACTTTTTATTAAAAGCTATCCGATGAATGTGTTAAAACCGAATGGTGAGATAAAGGTTTCCGAATTGAACAAGAACTACACAAAATATGATGTTTATGATTTTTAGTTGATGGCATTAAAATAAAATGCATCATGAGGTTTTACTTTTTTATTATGAATCAAAGTTTTCATTTTGCAATTCATATTATTCAGTTATTGCAGTGTACCCATGTTTTAATAACAAAAGAGTAATCTGTTTATTCTCATTAGGGTTTTTTTCAGATATCATTTTTGTTTCTTGTATTTAAACTGAAATTGATTATTATAATGTCATGCTATATCATTGCGGACCTCGTAATTTTTGTTTTCAGAAATACTTATATTTTCATTGAAAATCAATTTCCATATTAGCGTTTATTATAAATTTTTCATTTCTAAATGGATGCTTCACTTTTTTTTTTTTCCTCCCTGTTTCTTTAATATATCAATTTTGAATCATAAAATTATGTAAAAACATAAAAGTGTTTCTTCCAACTTCTCTTTATATCCTATTTAATTTCTATATGTATATATATATTTATCGTGACTTTACTCGTGTTTATTAAATTTACTGTATTGTATGTTTTTGTTTTATTTTATAATATTCATTCAGTGTAGCTTTTGCGTTTTAAAATGCATTTCAGAAACGTCCTTCTTTAAAAGTTTATTGTTACTGTTTTATGTTTTATCATTATGTTTTTATTGATGATTTTAAAAAAACTGTTTGGTTTTTATAATGTTTCTGCTGAATAAAATTTATTTCATCATTTACTTTGACATTCTTGTTGTGCTATGTTTGCATTCTTTCTAAATGTCTTTAATAATAAATAATTGTGGAGTTATTTTAAATAACTGGCTGATATTACATTGAAAAAACCATTTGATCATATTTTTTTTTGAATAATTATTCATATGTATTTTATTTATATTTTTTGAAATATGTTACTAAAAATTATGATGTCAAATTAATTATTTTGCTTGCTTGTTTTTTAATGA
Source organism: Argiope trifasciata (assembly GCA_026543055.1). Taxonomy (NCBI): domain Eukaryota; kingdom Metazoa; phylum Arthropoda; class Arachnida; order Araneae; family Araneidae; genus Argiope; species Argiope trifasciata. The sequence goes on along the minus strand of JAPMOQ010020853.1, from coordinate 3,795,748 downwards.
TTTCTATAAATTAAAATAATTGATTCATAAGTTGCATCGATTTAAAAAATGGTATCTATATCTTTTATATTGTATAATTTGAAAATTAATCATAATTTATTCAATATATGCAAATTTAAGTTTCATGTTCTTTCCTCTGAGCAAATTGAAAACTTCAAAGTCGCAATGTTAATAAAATTATTTACATAAGAAAGAATGTAATAATTTTATTTGTAAGTTTAAAAATGTTAACTTATTTAAAAGTAATAGTTATTTAAAAGAAACTATATTCAAAGAATTCAACATTCAATAGCTCTTAAATAATGTATATGAAATAACACGTGTAATTTTCCGAAAACACTGCCATAACCATTTGTCAAAATGTATTCTTTGAACCAAAAAAAATGGTATGGGAAAGGAAAGAATAAAATGGTATCAAACTAATTAAAAAGCGATATTTATAAATTATACAAAACAATACTTGCATTGAAAATACTATTTAAAATTTAATATAAGAAATAAAATTACATTACTACAAAAATTTGTAGAAAATCATTCAAAATATTAATTTCTTTTTTAAAAATATCAAAAGATTTGTATAATCATTTGACTAGCGCAATATTTCACTTCAGTGTTATTGTATCTGATCAGCGTTATCGGCAGACTTTGAACGCTTGAAAACTGAACTTAAACTATTTGTTTGGTACATGACACGTGACTATGAATTGACCCCATTTCTAAGGATTGCACGAATAAAAGATCTAGTCATGACTTCTAAAAATGAAACAATTCCATTCACTCCCCTTTCTTTTCTCCAATTTTTTCTGTATATATCATTTCGATTTGCGAGAGAGTTGTTCTTTTTCCATGAGATTCCCAAATTGCATCTAATATGCATTCTGTAACTGCGTCAAAGAATAGAATGCATTTCTGTGGCGGGATCAACAACATTCAGTCTGCGAAAGTAGCGTGGTGGTGTTTAGTCAACCCTATTTGAGTTTATTGTTTGAGAAACTGTGAGCTTTTCAAAGTATATTAAAAAACAAAGAGCTGCTCAAAACCTGTATTTAATGAGAATTGGACAGATAATCTTGATTTTGCTGAACGGATTCGAAGAATATATTTATTGCAATTCGCTTTGTGAGAAGATAATATGAGAAAATGGACATTTGCCAAAAGAGGAAAAAAATTTAAAAGCATCCTCATTAATGTTAATAATATGTGAAGTTGCTTCGTAGCCCAGTGAATTCCATCGTAGGAGAGATAGATTGACGGTCAGCTCTGTTGAATGTCGGATCAATGAACTTGGCTGTAAGTCAATCGCATAGTGAGTCAACGATCCGAAAATATATCAGTTTCGTACCTTTTAGTTCAAAAACAATAATTAAAATCTGTATTTTTGTTAGCATTAAAATTTGTTGCGGCGCATTCGACTTTTAATACATTTAATGACGAATCAGAAATATTTTCACAATTGTTGTCTGAAAGTTAAATTGCTAACGAATGTATATTAGGCTGTATAGAAATATCGTATCTTATTTGTTACCGATTAGGCCCATTAGCTCTATGAAACGGATGGCGAAAAATCTTGAGAAGTTGATGACCAAATACTTAAATTAACAAAAATGAATGAATGAAAAAAATAATCTTGCTTTGTAATGTTTTTTTAATTATTACTAGTTATTTGTTAGCTAATAGCAATCATAATTACTTAAACAGTTTTGTCGTGATTACAAAAATATTTTGTGTGTTATTTCACCCTAGTCCTTTATTTTATGTGACTTACAGTCAAAGAGCATGAGAGGTAATATATGATCTCCCTTGATATATATATATTTATTTAATCTTGCTTTAGATAATGAATCAAGATATTTTCCCCCTTGTATTTAAACATAAACTTTCTTTTAATATCCTATTTTGAATATCGTTATATTGTTGCCTACTTTCTTCTTAAAACCATATTCCGTTGTAACCAGCACCTGAATGCCATTCGTACATTTTCTTTGTGTCTTGAATATACGTAGAGGGGAAAAACAAGGAAAAGTCATTTTTAGATTTGTGTGGCAACCCTGACAAGTTGAATAAATTGTTAATTTGGATTCTAAAAGTTGCAAATTATCAATTTCTATACAGAAAATTAATCCTTGTGAAATACCAATTCTGATTTATTAGGGGGTGAGGCTAGGAGATGATATATTTTAACTTGTTAATAAAAGTTACATAAAGTTAAATATTAAATTGTTGATCATTTCAATTTAAAGGAAATGAAAGTTATATCTATGATCTCATTTCATTTTGCCAAATATTGAAGATTATAGCATATGGCCAAAAAAGTAAGAAGTAGTTCATGGTTTCTGAATGGCGTCATAAATGAATGCAATAGTAGTCTTTTGATATGTTATTTGTTATCTGAAATTGAACCTTCTTCATTTGATAAAATTTCAAGACTCATTCCTAAAACGTTCCGGTCTGACATAGTGATTAGTAAAAATATTTTGAACATAAGAGTTTCTAGAATTTAATTTTCCAAAACCAGGAAAGGGGTTTGAAATCCAAGAGAGTTTAGATAAATGTTGACCAGTTACTAAGCATTAGCTTTCATATTTTTAAAACTCTACCATTTCAGTATATATTGGCCTCAACCATTCACCCGTCTCTGTTATTGATTTCTAGAGAGTTCCTTTTACCACATTAAAAAGCTATAACAATAATACTACAGGTGTTCTGTAACAGTAAAATGTGATTTTGGATTTATACAAACAAAAATATTCTTGAAATACAAGTAATTTTCATGGGGCTTTTAGTTAAAGTGTTGAATTTCTCTGCTTTAATTTTTGTTAAACTTACTGAGTTAAGAGGTCATAATTTCTCCGTCTAAATTTACTGTATTATTTTGTGCAAGTCTTTATCTATATCCCTGTATTTTGAGGCGTAATCTATTTTTAACTTTGATGAAAAATTGGGATAGTTAAATTTTTTATATCCTGCAGAAACATGGAGGACTTTCATTATGTTGCTTATCTGATACATTTGATGCATCTAGAAAAATGATGTGGATTTAGAACAAAAAATGCACCCATATTATTATGTCCAAGTATTTTGGGATATCTGTTGAATTTAAATTGATAGAACTCTAATCTGGAAGGGATGAGATCAGATTAGTGAAATCTTAGTCATGTGATATTACTTGTTTTTGGGTGATGACTTGACAATTGTATTTCTATGAAGTGCTTAAGATTTTATTATGTGATTGACTACTTAATTGATAAAAATTCTAACAATAATAAACTTTTAAAAGGGGAGAGGAATTTATATAAAAGAAAAAATGTTAAAACCCTACCAAAAATGAATATATGTGATGGTTTTAGTAGAAAATTATCTTAGTATATTTAATTGCTTTCATTCTGTTTTCTGAATAGCTGGATCAAGTGGAAAGTATAAAATTAAAGTACAAGTACCTTTGCCAAACACAGTACCACCTCCTCCACTAGTTTCAAAACCTCCATCTCCTGGTTCACAAACTCCGAGCAGTAGCACAAGATCCAGAAGCAATGGCGTATCTAGCAACATGGAGAAAACTCATGCTCTGTCTCTACACGCTGTGTCTCCCTCCTCTACTGTTTTGGAAAATGAAAGTATAGCGTCGGACATAGATTGTAAACCGCCATCCCCTTCAACCACAAAAGTTCTTGTTACTGAACCAGATACTAGTTCAGTATTAAAGACCTCTCCATCAGGTACATCTATTTTCTTCTTGTGTGTGTGTGTGTGTGCGTGCGTGCGTGCGCGTGCGCATATAATTTGTTAAAAACAGAGTCGTGGCCGAGAAGAGAGAAGAAACGTTCCCATTTTTAACTTTGTTTTATTCCATCCTGGGAGGCGACAACGCGATTTAGAGCAGATTAGCACAAAAGAGAGGGAGAATATTTTTCTCTCTGCTTGAATATTATCAGATTCTGATAGGAGTTTTTTACACACGTCGGATTACGTAAACGAATTATAGGTATCTTTTTAAAGAATGTCTTTTACTGGAAAGTTTTTTTATCCCTACACTCGGAGTGTGGGAATCGCCGTTCAATTTTTCGCCTATAGACCCAATGTTAAAATTACGCATAGAAGTGGTCACCTTTAAATTTTCCCTGGGTGGGTTCACTCATTTTATTTTTCAAAAAAATGGAATCACTTCCTTTCTATCCTTGAAAGAAAGATCGCTTGTAGTTCTTCCTTTCAGTAGGTTGTTTGAAGCTGTTTCAGCCTCAGATAATTTTAGAACACATACTTCATTCAAGCTTCTTTCATTAGTAGGAGCGTTTTGAGTTGAAAGATGTCTTAGCACGTTTTTCTAAATCGTGCTCAAAACATTAAAATTTTACATCAATATGAGAACAGCAAATCGGTGAGAGAGTTAGTTGTATTATTTAACTGTGGATAAATCAAAAAATCCATTAAAGTCTGGGATTTGAATTTGAAAGAATATGGAAACTCCAAATTTCGTGCTGTCAAACGAATGAGACTTGAAAAGTATGCCAACATAGGTTTTTAAATGCCGTTCATCAAATCTAAAATTAATTTGAGATTGATTTCAATAATTTAAATAGCATGTTACGAATTAGTTTTTATGCTTTTCAGACGTTGATTCTGTCTTTGACGATGAATTCTCTGATAAGGTTTATTAATGTAAGCAAGCTAAACTTTCAACTTAAGCGACTTTGAAGAAAATAGAGGAAATCATCTTGAATTCCGACATATTGACGAATGAATCGGGTAGAGATTACTTTTTTAAACTGAACAACGAACTTGGAAAAAAAATATAATTGTTATTTCTGGGGGGGGGGGCCGCAAAAATTGAAATCAGCCCCAAACTATATTCTTTTTTTAAAAACAAAATACTCTTTCTTTTTAGATAAGTCAAACTTCATTAAATGAGAAATATTATCATATTGGTTTATATTATATATTATAGCATTATTTTGCAATTGTAAAGAAAACCCTTCAAAGTGGCTAGCCTCTCTGAACGGCCAAATGTTCTCGGAATGGGAGTATGACCGCTCAGAGAAGTTTCACTTTACATATTGTTATATTTAAAAAATAATAACAAAAAAATACAGGAATTAATGTTACAGTTTTTAACTGTGTAATCACATGTAATTTTTTAAGTAAGTAATTTCACATGTAATTTTAACATGTAATGTAAATTTTTACTGAAACTTTTTTCCATATCAGTCGATGGAGTCGAACTCAATTATTCTATGACAATTTTCGTAATTTATTTTCTAGCATAAATATCTGGAGATGGTTAGTCCACAAAATTCAAATGCCGATTTTAACTAATTTCAGATAATAATAACCTATATAAAAATACAAAAGGTACGTGATAGATTATCTACTTCAAATGCCTATTCCAGTTTTATGACTTTGCATACAGCTCTATGTGTACGAGTCAAAAAACTGTCAATCAATGGTTTCGTTTGCAATGTGGTTGTGTTACTACTGCAAAGAATAAGTTTTAGAAGAGGCTGCAACATTTTAAACGTTATATAAAAGTATCAGATTTGGCGAGTGTTAACATGATGATTAACACAATTTCTAATACTTAATGACTTTTTGTTTAAACAACTTCATGCGTTTTGATACTATCTGAATACTTTCCTTTTTTTTTTTTTTTTTTTTTTTTTTATGAAGCAAGAATTTCTTTTCAATGAGTTTGTTCAAAAATGTATAATACAAATCAAGGACGAATGATATTTCTTTTCTTATAAATATTGTATCCGCTTTGAAACAATAATCTAGATTTTAATAAATACATTACTTTACATAAATACGATTTGCATTAAACAAAAGAGTTTTAGTTTCATTGGTTTTTTTTATTTCTTCTTGTTTCGTTTGTTTAATTCAGTTACTCCGGACTCTGAAATGTATGTTATTTAAATATAGGAACTTTTTTAAAAAGATAGTTTCTTAAGTATGAAGTACAATTAAATTATATTAAAAGTATTGAAGCAATTTATAAGGCGGGAATAGTTATAAAAACATTACTTAAGATGGTGTACGTAGTAAGAAAAGCTTACAACTACGGATGTTAATTTTCCGTGCTATATCGGTTTTTAAAAAAAATCCAGAGTAGAATGCCTTTACAAATTTAAACTTTTTTACTTTATAAATTTATCATCCTAGAATTAATTTCAATGTTGTTACATTTTTAAAAAAATGTATGACTCTGATAAAGATAAATCATTTGTTTATTATATGACTTTGTATTTTGTAAGTACATGGTGCATAAAATAAGCAGCTTACTAAATCAGAAGTATATTAATATTTTGCTAACTGATCATTTTTATCTGTGAAAATTTGTAGGTGATATTAGCTGAATTCAAATTTAATTTTCTTCTAGTTGCACTATTTATTAAACCATAATCCAATTCTACTGTTAAAATATAAAACAGAGTAAAAAATATTTGCTATAATATATGTAGTAATAACATTAATATAAGTAGTATAGTTTTCTCGGAAACTTTTAATTTTTTTAAGATCGTTCTTATATGTTAAGTAAGTCATTAACAATAGTGTTGAATGAAGTTCTGCTAATGCATTCTTCAACAGTATACCCTTACACCTGTATTTAAATTTTTATTGATTAGCAATGCATTTCTTTAATCTTTTAAACAATGTAATTATATCTAATTTCAGAAGAATTCATGGCCATTTCAAACCTTCAAGGGAACCTGAAAACATGCAAATCTGAAAACACCCTTTTCCCACCAAAATTTTTTTTTTTTTTTAATTTTTATTCTACAATTTCATGTTGTAAATTTTGAAAACAGAAGCTGCCAGTCCTTTTCTAAAAAGTCCATTTCAATATTGCTTTGATAAAAAAAAATGAGCAGTCAAAACGTAAAATTAATTCTAAGCAAAATATTGAAAACAGCTTTTTATAATATTATAAAAGGAGGAATTACATATATGAATATTTTTAAATTATAAAGCTCCAAATGTTTTAGAATTAAAAAATATCATTATGAGTGACTTGGTAAATGATAATTGGTAAATGGAATATTACTAGAATAAAGTTCCAAGATTAATTTAATCAGTACATGATTATGATTGAATAAATTTGACTGTGGGGCCTTCTGTCATTGAATGAAAGTATAAAATTAAATACCTTTCTATAAATACTATAAATTATCAAGAGCTGAGACCTCCTTAACAATTGCCAACTTTACCTACTTAAAAATCATGTTCTTCCTCCCCCCCCCCCATTGATTAGAATTATTTAAATCTCTTTGATTGTCTATTCTACTATACAGAAGCTGTATTGCAGCTCCGGTATAGTAGATTCAAATCTCTTAGGAATTAAATTATATTTATAGGAAACTGCTTTAAGAGAAGGTTTGGATGTGCCCATTGATTCAAATGTTTTACAGCTTTTTTTTTTTTCTCTTCCCGTAAAAACAATGTACAAGTTGCTGATATTTTGCTATGGAAAAAAAAATCTGGTTATCTCACAATGAGCCCAAAGTTTGCAGAAATCCAGTCGAAACCAATATAAGATTTCAAAAGCAAAGGACTTTAGAACATTAGTTTCTTTATTAAAAGAAATAAAGTCACATTTCTGCTATTGCATTGCAGGAAAAACTCTTGCTGTAATATTAAAGAAATTTTTAAAACAATGTTTTATTTTTATTTCTAAAGCAATATTACAGTCCCTGGGAATGATCCCAAACATACATATTTCCGCTATCACTACAGTAACCACCGAGGCTAGATGTACAGAAAGTCGATGGTTGCTTTTCTTTTTTGGGTGTTAAGGTAGGTAGTGCTATCTGACCCAAATCTGACAGTGCCATATGGATAAAAGAAACATATTTTCATTTCATTGGGCAGCAGACTGTATCTATCTTCTTTATAAGAGCATGTCTTTAAAAAAAATCCTAGTTTCCTTTACTAATTAAACATTTCACTCTGTTTTTATCGAAAAGAGCCATTACCTGTAGTATTAGCAAAGTAAAAAGCTTTGATTTGCGACCTGCCGGTAGAAATTCAATTTCAGAAATAACAAATTATCCCTTTTCAAATATCCTGGTCATTATCTTAAGGTATGTGTCATTGAATTCCCCTAATTAATTTTTCTCCTTCGAAAAATTAATAAATACCCCGAAAGAAGAAACGTTTAAAGAGTTGGAAAGATCTAATATCGTGTAGAGCCTCCACAAACACGCAGAAGTGCCGCTACACTGTGTGGCACAGGGATTCAACTAATTTGTGAAGATCTGTTCACACCATGATTCTTACAGGGCTACCCACAAAGCCACGGGAGTGCGATGTGCTGGAGATCTCTTAAGGACATCAAGTTTCAAAACAGCCTAGATATGATCGATAATGTTCGTGTCAGTGGAGATAGGATACCAAGAGAGTGAGCGAAATTCAGACGAATGCTCCTCAAGCCACTTGATAGCTACTGTAAACCTGTGGGGTAAGGCATTATCCTAATGGAATTGTCCACGTAGGTCAGAATGCACACAGAACATGAATGGATCCAGGTGGTCAGAAGGGATGTTAACGTATCCCTGAGCTGTCATAGTCGGGTCTGGACTTATCAACGGTCCCATAACATGCTTACTGCACTCGTTCTGTATAATCATAGAGCCTCCACCAACTTGAACAGGTGCTTGTAAGCTTGAGGCATCCATGGATTCATGGGGTTTTCTTAAACCCGTACACGGCCATCCACCCGATACAATTATAACGTGACTCGTTTTACGCGACAACGTTTTTACAATTATTAAGAATCTATTGACGGTGTTGGCGAGCCCTTGTAAGGCGCAGAGATGAGTCATCTCAACAAGGATGCGTAGCATAATGTGTATGCTGACACTTGTTGTTGGGGGTATGCATTTAAATTCGCATCTGGTTGAGGAAGTGTTGAACGTCTATCTCGTGTAATGATTCGTTTCAGCCGTCAATGATCCGGTCTTTTTCTTGTTGCACCGCTGTCGGAGATTTGAAATTTTATAGGAAACCTGATATTCGCGGTACACCCTTGAAATATTCGTACGTGAAAATTCAAATTTCATTGTTACTTATAATTGCCGTGCACCATCTCTCGTGCGACGATTATAAATTCCCTTTAAATCTTGGTAACCAGCCAATATAACAGCAAGAATCGGATAGCCTTTTTAAACACCTATTGTCTTATATAAGCACTGTTGACCGTATCTCGTTACGCTGATTGTTTGAACGCCTCAATTATTTGTATGCGACCTGCTATACCAGTATTTCAACTACGAATATTTTTTTAATTAAAGTACATTTTTAACAGTTTTATGCTGGTAACATACGGACTTCATGATCTTGGGGGTCGTAAATTACTGAAAACGACAAAGTAATTTAGAACTCATATTTGCAAAAATATTAAAACTTGGAAGAAAAATAAAATTTTGGTATAAAGAATTGTATAGTCTATAATTTAATGTAAGTGGTTAGTATGAGGACTGGGGAGTTTTAGAGGTATTCAAGAAAAACTAAAATGGGAATCAAAAAACATCACTGTAACATCAGTACCGATGTTTGCAAAGAACCATGTCATATTCGGAATGCAAATCTCTGAGCAAGAATAGTAAGCAATAAGTAGATGAAAATTTACCAGAAAATATAGTGTCGCAGGTAACATTTTTCAATGAAAATCGCAGAAGCAGACGCCCAAAAGACGAGTCTGGCGAAGAGAATGGCCCTATGAATGTGAGGGTTAGGAATAAGATAATCAAGAAGAGGCCTCCACGTATGTAAAGCTTTCATGCTTTTTAGAAAAATAAAAGCTAGCAAGTATTCATTAATGAGCATTGGAGAATTGCAAGCATTCGCAAACAAGTCAGATTTCACAAATGTAATTAATATGTGCTGATGCTCCATCATGTATTACACCAAATAGCCAGTTTTCTCTGCAGTAAATTCAGAGGTAGTAATTCGTTCTTGAAGAAAACAAGGTGCTTTTTGCTGCTAAGGAGTTCGGGCAGAAGATACGGTCCAAATTGATGTTAATACCAAACCTGTGATGAATGATTCGAATGATTAAATATTCATACTGTGGGTGTTGAAGATACCTTATCTCTTAAAGCAAGCTTCATTCGAGAACAAAACTTAACAAAAAAGCATGCATCTTCCTGCGTGGCATCAAGCATCCAGAGTGCGAAATCCACCCGATTTGTGATTTTCATTTAAAAACGTTATCTGCAATTTTCTGTTTTATGGTAATTTTATTCATCTCCTTAATACCTGTTATCCTTGCTCTGAATTTGTCTTTCGGATTTGACTAAGCTCTCAGCAAACATCGGTCCCGATGTTGCAGCGATGTTTTCTAGTTCCCATTTTAGTTTCTTTAATATTTTTTAAATTCCCCAGTTCTTACACCACACATTTATATCAAATTATAGAATATAAAATTCCTTACATTTTCAACTTTTTATTTTTCTTCATGTTTTAATATTTTCTCAAATATGGGTTCGAAACTACTTTTATCGTTTCCAGTAATTTACCAGTAATGACCCCCAAGATCATCAAATCCGCATGTTACCAGCATGAAAAATATTTTAAGAATATGCTTTCACTTGAAGATAATTCATAGTTTAAACACCATTTGTTATTTTTTAAATTAATTTTTACAGTTCCCAACAGTTGTCTGACTCCATATATTTTTGTGATTTACACCAATTAAACGTCGTTTGGGACCCCATGTTGTATTGTGATTCTTTATCCTCTTGATGCCTACTATTACCTCTCTGAATTTGCTGGTTGAATTCGGCAACACCCTATATATTTTTTTCCGACCTATTCAAAATAAAATTCGACATAAAGCTGCTATTGTAATCACAGGATTGCATGCATTTAAATCATTACGTTGTTTAGTTATTGCGTTTACATGCATACGAATCTACATTAGAGGTGTTAATTTATCTAGTACCCAAATTTATCCAGCTTTTTTTGTTTTGGGATTATCAAGTTCAATTGTCCTCTGATAGAAAATTTTTCCCTCTATGAATTTCGTTCAAATGCCGATAAAAATTTAGTGTAAAAAAATTATACCAAATTTCATCCTTCATGTTTAAAGCATTTTCTGTATTATATAAGTATGTCTGTGAACACAATAACTCAAAAACACTTTGAGCTAGACAACTGAAATTTGGCCAGATCATATTTGTATATTTCTGTCAAATTTTGGACAAAATCGGTTTAGAAGAAATCTGTCTGTCTGAGAAAAAGCGAATTTAATAACATAAAGAACTAAGTAGATAAATTAAATTAAAGTTTAGGATTTAAAAAGTTAACTCTTTATTAAATTTTGAACCAAATCTGTCAAAAGAATTGACCGTCGTTCACATGCATTTGTAAACTCTTAAATGTAATGACTTAAATCAATGAAATTCAGTTTATAATCTGGTAACAATTGTAGCTGCGTGTTCAATCAGAATTTCACTTTGTCGGGGAAAACCTGCTTCCAAAATGCCTTTTTGTAGATAGATTTAGTAAAAAAGCCTCATTCATGCCAAAAATCTACATTTCAAAATGCAGAGTATTCACTGCCCAACCGAAGGTCTACAAATTTTTGGTGAATGGCAGGGGATAAAACTTTCATTGGAAAGTATGCAATGAATTTTTGAGAAGTTCAGTCTAACTAGTTTATGGTACAGTGTTTTTTTTTTTTTTTTTTTTTTACTTTCTTTTTCTACAGCACTGCTGATTTCTATTAATGCTGCGAATGCTATGCTGAAGTTAGACATAACAATATTCAATGTATTTCTGTTAAGAAATGCATGAACTCCAAAGGCACATTTTTCTTGGATCTGTGGATGAACATGGCAATTAGAAAACGAAATAATTAAAGCAAAAAAATGTATAAAAATTATTCGAACGAAACTTACGAATTCTTTAGCTCTAGTATCTGGCATTAACTATTCTGTAGAGAAAAAAACTGTGCATATCTGAATTTTGTCAAAACAATCCGTTTAACATCCTCATTGTATTTTGGATCCTTTGAATATCTAATACCAGATACTGGAACTTAAGATAATTGCCAATACCTCACAATGATGTTACTTTCTCAGCTATCAGGCATCTTCTGCTTCTGCTAAACTAATGAATATATCAAATAGTCATGTGAATTCATTATTCCAGCCTAGTATTCAATCTAGTGAATATTTTAACATGATAAAAGACTTTTTTCCAGTTTATATATATGTAATTTTTCATCTTATGAAAGTATTTCTATTTGCAGTTTGTGCATATATAAATCATGGTTGCACATGTGGACCATATTTGAATCCTAGACGTATATCTAGATTACCAGTGAAGTATGGTCCAGGATCATTGAATCGAGTTTTAAGAGAAGCTGTTCAGACGTTCATTGACTGTGCTGAAAATGAGAAAAATGTATTTTCTTTACTGAAACAGGGAGAAGGAAAAGTTATAATCACTGGTATGATATATAATATAGATTATTATGATCATTCTTGTATTTTTATGTGTATTTATTTTGAATTGTTTTGTTAGAAAGCAGAGTGTGCTTATTTCTTATATGTAAAATCTCCCCGTTCACAGAAAAAGTAATAATTCTCATAAATTACTCCAATTGGTACGGCAGATATGATTTATTGCAGTTTGAATTTGTACATTGAATTACATATAATTTTCAAATGCAATGTTTATTACTTAACAGAATGAGATTTTATTGTTACCACATTGTAACTTTAAAAATAATTGGAACTATAATTTAGTGCTTAATATCCATAAGAATAAATATAAATGTTTTTAGCAAAACTCTTTGCATTTGCTCACATTATTTTCAGCATTCTGAATGTGTAACATATACTGTCACTTCTGAAATGTGATATCTGTAGCATGAAATAATCGTTTTTATAAATTATCACTGTATATTTGTTATGCATTATGTGCATGTGTAATCAAATTAACTAAAAATAGTTTTTGCATCAAAGATTCTTAAAATTTTGTCAGACTCATATAATGATTTTTAAATATGATAAATATTTGTTTTTGATAATAATACGTCAACAGCGATGATGACTTTTTGTAGAGTAAGTTGCTTCTTTTTAATGTTATTTTTAGTGTAAATACAGTCGGAGCTCTTGTTTTCCATTTTTGAATAGTTACATGCCGACCTACATGTTCATTTCTCATATAAAAGAAAGGAATCTATTTATTTATTGAAATAAAAATATAATTTTTGATTGTGTTTGAAATTTTTTGAAAAAATTATTAAATAAATTTAGCTTTGTGTTTTTTCTCCAGCAAACTTTGATAGTAAAACACATACATGTCGATTACCTCCTGTTGAAAAAGTATCAACATTTTGGAATTATTTGGAAGGACTTTTTGATGATTTGATGTGCTGCGAAAATTTTTATACTAGTCAACCTCTTGAAAGTGGATGCACCAAATGCGCCAGTAAAGGACCTGTAAGAAGAGGTAAATTTAAATTGTTTCACCAAAACTGAAATCCATATGTTTACTCTAAAGTTGATGATTTATTTTTATTTTTCTCGCTTATTTTAAAATTTATTGCATTGAATTGTTAAGAAAAATGCAATAAGCTCAAGCTTAAATCTGCCGTTATTGCAATTTTTAAAACTATAGTTCCTATTTTGTTCATTAAATTTCACTTAGATTCTGAATAGCAGATAAGACAGCCACAATATTTAAGGTTATTGCATTATTTAGTTTATTTTACCACCATTTTTCTACATACTAGCCAGGTTATTGTGTAGAATGATCTAACACTGTGGAATAAAAAAAATACAGTAAGTGAGATTAAGTTATGTAATACATTCGTTTTGTTTCTGCTAATAATGTGTACTTAAGAAGGAGCAACATTACTTGGCATCTTTAATGTAAAAAATATAATTATGTTTATAATGACAAACAATCATTGTCTAATTCTTTGGAGCAACGAAATTTCAAACCGCTTCATCTAATTACTTTTCAATTCTCATAGCTTCAATTTGTTTAAGTGTTATCGCTTAGTGTTTTAAGTTCATTTTTTGCAGACTGTCTATTTTTTCAAAGAAATGTCTTTAAATTTGTTTAATTTCAATACTATCTCCTCTCCTACTGCTTTTGTAAAGACTGATGTATAGAAAGTAATATTGCTTGCAACATTTGTAGAGTATTTACCATTTAAATTCGTATAAAGAGATATGCTTCAACATGTTTTTGTAAAACACATTGATTGCTATATGTCAGGAGTTGATAAACTTTCTTTCACAAAGAGCCATTTCAAAATTATTTTTATAAAAATAATAATTATAGAGCCATAAACAAACAACTTTTTGAATTTTTTAATAATATATTTATTTTTGTTATTACAATTCCTATTTTTTCTTTGTTTAAATGTATTGCAATAGGGTAGCATTTCAATGTTAAAATAGTTGCAATTATTATTAAATTAATTATTAAAGCAAAAAAGTGAATTTAAATATTCTTACATTTATATTATTTTCCCCCTAAACAGCATATTTGAATTTTAAATATTTTAGAACATATATAGCATTTATCATTTTATTAAAACATATGGTTCAACAAAATTAAGAACAATGTATAACTTCTGATGCAATTATTGCTGGACTTTTATATGAATATTGTCAAAATTAAATGAATTTTTTGCTATTCTCGTTTTTAAACAGGGTGACAGACCTGTACAGAAAGTGATTTCATTTTCAATAAAATCATGGTAAAAAAAAAAAAAACTGTCCCCTAAAAATATGTTCAAAGATGAAAAATCTAAACCTATTGGGTATTTTATTAATACATGTGCATATAAGATATTGTTCTTTTGATCATGCAATATTTCCTTATTGTTTTCGTGTTATTGAGTGTGAGTATGTTTTCTTAAATTAACAATATGGGACAGTTGTCATTCAAAGAAAGAAATTAGAACTAAGTAGAAGTGCTTAAAAGTATGAACAGTAAAATATTGTCAGAAAAGTTTCTTCTTTTAACATTTTAATTTTTTATACGCATATTTATTATCTGATAAAAAGGCAATATTTATCTCCAGGGTTGCAGGATGCTTATCTCGGTAATATGTCGTTCCTAAGAATATGTAAAGTATGTATTTTCATTGACAACATATTTAAAGAGTGCTACGTTATATTTTACTATTCTTTTTCAGCCTCCTTGTGTATTTAGATTAGATTATTGTTAGATTTCGGTATATTCCTGCTTTCTGAGAAACTATTTTCTTTGTTGATATTGAATTAAGAATTGTGTTTTAATCTGACAGAAATTGAAATTCGATTGTTAAGTTTAATCATATGCTTATGAAAATGTTTTCATGTGACTCTTATGTAATGTATGTTTTAGCATCAGAAGAATGTACGCCTTCACATTCTGAGTTACCATTACTTGGAAAACGGAGATGGTCTTCTGATTCTTCTGAAAACAATTCTAGAAATTCTATTTCACCTTTAAAATCCATTAAATCTTCACGTTTTTACCATACATCTGAATCTGAAGGTAAATTTTATTGTTATTATTATTTAAAATTTTTACTGTGAAAAGCAATGCGAAATTTCTGATTTCTGTTACAAATTACACGTCTACTTATGCTTAATTTTTTTTTAATAATAATTTTTAATTTTGATATATGCCCTATTCTTTATGTTATATATTGGGTTGAATAATAATTCAAGAGCATTTTTTAGATTCATTTTTAATTATTTTAAGGGTGTGTGTGTGTGTGTTTAAGTTGTTTGATTGAAAGAAAGCTTAAATAGTTCTTCATTTTTCTTCTACAATGGTAGGGTACTTTGAAGTTTTGATTGTGTATAACTTTCTTACAGTAATAAAAAATAAAATATTCGCCTTTTTTTTTTTTACTGTATTTTTCATTGCAAAAAGATTAGTCCCTTTTTGCTTAGACATCAATAATTGCATAGAAATTTAATAAAATTAATTCTTAAGTTTACTATCTGTACGGACATGAAAAACTTTTATAAATATTCTATATTTTAAAGTATTTTTTATTCTTGATACTTTATTTCTCAACTATCCAGTTTCTCCCTCCCCTCCCCAACATACTATTTTAAAAGATGGGTACAGCCTGCGATTTTAAATAAGACCTATTTTCTTGTAAATTTTGAAAATAATCGTTTAATTTCATATATGCATATTGATTTTACCCATGTTTTATGTTCAGTATTCACGGTAAAAATTCTCATTATTCTCTTTATTAATTATCATGACATTAAGTTGTTGAGTATATGGTATCTGTGATTTTATAAACTTAAATTTTGTAATATTATTTTGTTCTAAAAAAAGGCGTAACCAAAAAAAATTTTAATGTTTCTTCATCGAAAAAATTGCATAGATGGCTTCTCTTATAGTTAGTACCTGTAGTGAATTAAAATTTCAAAAATGTTTGAATCATTAGTTTACATGTCATGTACTAACTGAAATTTTTTTGTTATTTTTAGTATTATGATATGATTCCTGTGAAAACCATATTAATTATAATTACGCTCTTTTAAAAATGAATTTGAAAATTGTATGTCAGATTCAGTAAATAAGTTTTGAAGATATTACGATTGAACAGAAGATAATTTTTTTAAATATAACTTTCTGATCTAATAATCAAGTCCCTGTTATTTTGCCTGATGTTCAAAATGTAAGCATAATTAGTAATTATGCAAATAATGAGGGAAATATGAATCAGATACACGATATGGTCTTTTTGAAACGGTTATGAAATTAGAGAACATTCCAAAAGAATAACTGTTATTAGTTATTTGAGAAATAGTAATATTTATAAAATTGGCCTTAAGAAAGAAGTCCATACATTAGGGGGGGATGAAATAAAAAGATGGTACTACAAGGTGGAAGGTTTGCGGTCACCTTTGATAGCCAGGCACGCTGCATGATGACTTTTTGTATTTGCTATAACATTGTCGATGAGATGTGAGCTGAAGGAGTGCCCAACATGAAAGCTCTTCAGTCGAATTTCTGAACGGAGCTCAGTGAGTGCGGAAAATTTTCAAGTTGTCTTCCGAGCATTCGCGATGAATCAGTGAGTCAGTAGATCATGTGCGCTGAAAAGTTTTCATTTTTAGGATGTCTTTCATCGATCAGATTTGTCCGATGATAAGGCGCGTTATCATCCATAATTATGAAGCCAGGACCGACAGCTCCTCGAAATAGCCGAACGTATCAAGAATTTCATCTCTGTCGCTTGTAGGATCGAAGACCCTATATCAAAGATGTGGTGTAGAATTACTGATGTTATGCAGTGCGAATGAAATAATTAAGAAGTTAAATAATTTTGGCATAACATCGACTGTTACAAAAGATAACAATTTTACTAACGGTAAAAGAAAACATATTTAAAATGCTAATTCCGGTTTTTCCAGCTCTGAAAAACATGTACGTAAAGGTATTTAAATACATGCACAAACACGTGCGGAAAAACGGTTAGATAGCGATAATAATTTGTTTCAATCACAACTTAATCTTGATTTTCTGTTGATGGACGTGGTGCAATATAATATTTTAGTAACTGTTGTCAGGATTGAGGCACCATAGTGGTATGCTCGATCGTCCATCATCATGCCTGCTTATACCTTGATTACCCTCAGCAGAAAACGTTGTTTTCAATGACTTTTTCTTGGGGGACACGCTTCACGTTCGCGACATAGTGTTTACTGAGGAAACTCGATTAAACCAAGATTTTTCACTGACCATTACGTTAACCTAC
>JAPMOQ010020853.1:3761381-3778007 GCA_026543055.1 Argiope trifasciata | reverse complement strand
AATCGAGTTTAAATGGGAACGTGCTTATATAGAGGAATGCAAACAATATAGGAATCTTCAATTGGGAACAACGTGATTAACTCTCTTGTAAACAGTTGTTTCGAAACTGGTATTTCTGTGGCGCATATAAGCACTAAACACAGTTCTCTGATACAACTGTCGCACAGTCATTGTCAGATATCGACGAACAGTTGTGACCGTTAGCTGGCCAGGTACTCGTCGTTAGTTAACACTTCCCACGATTTGAAACCTTGATACTTTCTTGAGGCACATTCGAAATTCAAGACACTCCATTTTGTAATCGTCCGAATTCAAGATTCCAACAATTCTTTCTGCTCCAAACATATTCATTTATCGTCTTTGTGCCTTCATTCGTTCTGTTTAATCGTTAATAACATTCCTTCGCATACGAATCGAACTGCTTATGTCGATTAAGTTGATTTGTTCTCATTTGGACATGAGCAGTGTTTTACGCATGAAGACATTGACAGAAGTATTTTATCATTAAGACAAAATTTCAGTTTCAACAGATGATTCTGCACAAATGTTTTGCAACAAATTCATCAATATTCGCCACATTTTTAAATTATACTATGTTTTTAGACACAACTGTATTTTAAGCGTTGTAATACTTAAGCTTCATTAACTTGGTGCATTTTTGTAATTATCTATATGCAGTCTCGATTATTTATTTTCGATGGGCAATGCTTGAGGGGAAATCAAATTTTGTAAAGTAAATATTTTATCTATTTGTTTAGGTTTCTAAATCATAAAATTATTTGTTTTCGATACTAAACTTCATTAAAATTCAATTTTCATTTAGAAATTATAAGCAGTGCATTAAATAGCATTTAAAGAAGTGGAAGGTGGCTTCAAACTTAATCAAATAATTTTTTAATTTAGTTTTGTTTTAGTTATATTAACGTCCTGTTGTAAAGCAACACTAGTAGTATTTTGGAACAGACCTCGTAATTTTGAACCGTGGACAGATGACAAGGACGACATCAGAGCTGGCTCCCCTTCCCCTCTCGATACCACACCACACCAGCGAAAGGTCGTTTGGTCCTGACGGAATTAACTTACACTGACCCTCTAACATGACAGTTTGTGTGTGGAATCGGGTCTCGAACCTGAATACCTACAGCTCACGTATCGAAACCTTACCACCTTTTTAAAAAAAAAATATGGAGGAATTAAGCTTTCTCTCATTAAACAAAACGTATCGATAATTTTTGATAATTTTAGCTTTGTATTTTTCGTTTTTAAATAAATGCTTTTGTTTTATTTTTCATGTCATTAAATTTAATACTTTAATCTATTTTGCAGATTGCTATGTCACAAGCTTAACTGCTGAAAAATGCCAATCCAAACCTTCTGAATGGACAGTTGATGATGTAATTCATCATGTATGCTCTGTTGATTCAAATATGATGAATCATGCTGATCTCTTTCGAAAACACGTGAGTTTTATGAAAGGGATTACATATTATTAACTTTTATGGTTTCGAAGATTTATACAATGCTTGACATTGTGTACTTTTAGATTTGGTACTGCTTCTAAAACTGGAAGCATAACTCTTCAAATATTTATAACTATAAAATTGTTTAGTTCAGATTCAAAGTTAAATATTTCTCTTAAGACTCCAATCAAAACATTTCTCCAGATTATGGAACTTGTATAAAATCAAAGCTCTCAAGATTAAAAAGTCATTATTGGAATTTATATTTTGTCTGTCAGTATCTATCTACGAACTTTAGATTTCTTCAATAAAATGCGAGTTTTATTCAAAGACTATAACTCTACTTTATTATATTGGTCAAATGTTAAAAGTTGTGTTACCAACTAACGGAGAGAAATAGCACTGATATGATACTTCTTGGAAGTTTTTTATAATTTGTTAAAGAGTAAGCATATTTGTACTTTCTAGTATGCTATTTTTAAATGCATTATGGTTAAAGTGTAATTATATCATTACTGTTTTGTTATATTTTAGACTTTTTTCATTTAATATGAAATGGAAAAACATATAAAAGGCGTTTTATTAATTGGTTATCAGTTGTAACAGCCCATAAGAAAGTAAAGGGACAATGAAATGTCTGTATTTTAATAAAACTCCTATTGTTGTTACTTTTAACATAAATACGTGAACGCTTCGCGAAGTTGTCACTCAGTCATCTTTCTTTATTAACTACTCTGATAAAAGTAAAGGCAAAACATTGCAATCTTTGGCATTATGCACATTACAAACACATTTGGTGCGCTAACAATTTTGTAAAAAAGAGGGAGGAGGAAGTTTTATTTCGACTTTTAACCGTCTCAAATAACGAAAAAGTTTGCTATGTACAGAATGTCTGAAAAATGGCAGGGCCATATAAAATTTTTTAAAAGAACAGAAAAGGGGAATTATTAAATTCATCATTTGTTTCATTATTGTTGGCAGATGAACTGATGTGAAACGCATCCTATTTATAAATAAGACCTAAATCAAATATCAACATCGCAATATGCTGTCTAAGATGAATCCACATTTCTCAATATATTTTGATTTTATTATTTATTTCTTGAAACTAGCTGACCCGGCGAACTTTATACCGCCTAACAATCAATGAACAGTTTAGTTACATTATTTATAACTCAAGAACAGCTATTCCGATTTTAAGCATATTTGACAATAAAGAAATCAATAAAACTGCAAAAATATGTTTTACAATCGTTGTCAGAAAGACATTTTATTATTCATTCTATATGTACATTCGGGTTTATTCCTGTCAGTCAAGCACCTTCTGATATGCATTTTTTGTTTTGTTATCAGATGCAAGAGCAAATAACGCAGATGGTTTACCAATACGTGAACATGCCACATATAACTGACCTTGAGAAAAACACGGGTTTTCTAGATTCAGACCACAAACGCTCAACGATTGGCCTTGTGATATTTTTAATCGTCATCGCGAATGCAATACAAATTGGACATCGAATTCGTTTAAACTAAAAGGGCATATCGCTTGGGATCATTTGAATCCACGAAATGAGAACTTCCTCGTCATGAGAACATCTAGGGGATACGGCGGGTGCTATGCCCCCAGGTCCCACGACTGAGGGGGGTTCACCGTGATTAAGAATTCAAATAATATTCTGAACAAAAAAATTTTTTACACTTACTGAAAGTATACATGTTTGATCCTACTTGGTTGGCTGAGAGGGGACACCTTTATTAGGCAATGATTGCGATGGTATCAGTTAAATGGGCGGAAGAGGTATTGATTTATGAATAAAGAAATGTACTTCAGACATGTTAAGACAGAGTGGAGCGACCTCTGAGCGCTGGGGCTGCGTTCAAAAGGACTCGTAAATCATCAACTATATAATTTTTTCTACATATAATGTGATATTTTTTATACCTGCATCTATGTATATTTGTTTATATTAAATTGCTCAAAAAAAAGTAAAATAACAAATTAAAAGATTAACTCCTAGCAATGCATATTGCATGACTGCTTAATCGGCCATGACCGGGATGAAAAGAATAAAGGAAAAAGTTTTAATTTCGCAGTCGCCGGATTTGGATATATACGAAGTTCATATTATAAATTATAGTCTTGTGCAAGTATGCAAAATATTGTTAGTATAAGGTAAGTAGATTTACAATCACTTGCCTCACCTATTAGTTAATAACTTACAGTTATAGCATAAAATAATTATAATTCATTCTATAAACTACTTAATACTGTCAGATATAACGATATCCACGCCAAGGAACGTCGCCTCCTGGGTGTCAAAAAGGAAAATTATCAGAAAAGAAAGAAGAAGAAAAGCTAAACTTCGAAAAGTCGCAAGTAAATCTGTTTTCTAGGCTACAAAATAATGTTGGCAAAGAAATTCCTCCAGCTTCAAAAATTACAATTCAAATTTCAACTGGGGAAGAAAGTTCTGCTCAAAGTGCCGAACTTTCAATAAAACAGTTGAAATGGTGAAATTTGATGAAGAATCGTGTGTTTATATAAATATGACCGAATCAGAAAATAATGAGGTAAATGACAATAACAAATAGGTTGAAGAGAATATAAATGATCTTGATTTATGGCCATGTATTATAAATGATAAATTTAGAACGTTGTGTGTTAAAAACGTACCTGTGCAGCATAAAGGAGTTTTTGCTAAAAATGCTGAAAGTAGATCATTTTCTATTACATATTGCTTTTTAAAAAATAGCAGATGGTAAAACTCAACATCGCAGTTGGTTTTGGGATATTGCAATGCTTGCAAATTTTCCGCATCTACAAAAAGATACAAGATTCTACAAAAGCATTTAAACATTACCCTTACACCATTATGTGACAATCATTGGGAAGCCAAAATAGATTCGGTTATAGCTGTGTATACACAATTTGAAAACTTGTAATGCTCTAAAAGAATTTATTGATTCAAGTAAAGATAATCGAGCGGTATCCGAAATTAAAATTTTATTAGATGCAGTACAAGAAATGCCATTTATTTTATGTTTAATAGTATGGTTTGTAGTATTGCCCAAAATTAACACTATCCGTGAACTGTTTCAAACAAAAACGATTGTTCTTGACTCGGTTTCAATTTAATCAAAAAAATCAAAACGGAATTCCAAAATTTAAGGCAAAATTTTAAATTTTTAAACAAAGCGAAAGAGCTAGCACGTAATTTGAACATTTCAGAACATTTTCCTGTAAAATGAATTCGAAAAAGAAAAAGATATTCCGAATTAGCAGAATATGAAGTTATAAAAAACACGGTAGAAGAATTAAGGCGTTATTCTTCAACACTGTAATTGATACTGTTATTGTACAAATAGAAGATAGATTTGAAAGTTTACCAAATATTATTTCTGATTTCAAATTAGCCACTGATATAAAATTTTTAGAAAAACAGAAGTTAGAAATATGTTCCAAAAACTTTATAATGTTTATAACGAAGATGTAGATGAAAACCTAATCCTAGAAATTTGTTTCCTACAGGATTTGATTTTGAATTAAAGAGATGTAAATAGCGTACAAGACATATTGCACCGCGTACTAATTAATAATTATAATGAGTTATTTCTAAATGTGTTAAAACTTTTCTTTACGTTACCAATTACTGTAGAAGTGCTGAGCGCGCTTTCCACAAATTAAAATATTAAAGAATTACCTTAGGTCAACATGTGTTCAGGACGCTTAAATTCACTTGCATTAGCATCAAATACATTAAGCATCAAAAAAAAAATTGCAAAAAATTTTAATTTTTCTGAAGTAATTGATGTATTACCAAAAATAAAATCGCGAATTAAATAAACATGCATTAATAATATGTGCTCGTGTTTTTTTTTAATTCATAAAAAAAATTGGAGCCCCAAATGGCTTCTAGCACCCTTGGTCCCTTCGTACAGAAGGCCGGCCATGCGTCTATGAAGTTTCCTTTGAGTATAGTCGCTTGAGTCGCATTAATCATCAGTGTTTTTTAATCACCAACCGCGTTCCATTGCATAGTTTTGGTTGGTGTAGTTTTTCGAAGCATCATGGCCACCGAGCCAACCTTCAGCTGTAAATTGTGCAGTGGCAATCCAGGTACATCCAAGGAATTAAAAAATTCAGATGGGTCGGTGGTGACATCGTCTTCGTTTGTTATACAGTAAATAGATTTGATTGATTGCAGAGTACCAAAGATTTGATTTTGAATTACGAAGTTTAAGTCATCCACACCTTTGTTCATAGCTGCCAAAATTTCTCGCACCCTCAACAATTTGTGATTTTTGTGGCTATCAATTTGCGGAAACACTTTGTTGATGAGCTCATCTTTCGATTAAACGAAATTGCAAAAACTGAGGAAATGAAATAATCCGCTCGATTCGTCGATAGGAACTCAGCCGTTACCGAGAGTCAACAATTGATTAGAGAAATATTTAGCAGATGGATCGTTCAGCAATGCACTTTCATGTTTGTTGTTAATTGAAGTTTATTCACATAACGTTACAGTTTGATGATTTGAGTCAAGCGTTTATTTCATCAGCAGCAGTCGATCTTGAAATGACTGGCAGTGTTTG
The DNA here is from genome assembly GCA_026543055.1 of Argiope trifasciata. Lineage (NCBI taxonomy): Eukaryota > Metazoa > Arthropoda > Arachnida > Araneae > Araneidae > Argiope > Argiope trifasciata. The sequence continues at coordinate 3,771,954 of JAPMOQ010020853.1, read as the reverse complement.
GCGGAAATCGCCAGACAGTAAAATCATTGCGACTCCAAATCAGCTTGAGGCATTGCGCAGATCTTTCAGTGTCCGGTCGAGTACTTCTAATGTGCGATTGCGCGCCATTATGCATTCGTCACATATGATGATTTTAGTTCCTAGTAAAATTTTGGCCATTACGGACTTTCGAAATGTTACATGTCACTAGTTCAGAAATTTGTAGGTTTAACGCCAACTTTAATGCTGAATGAGCCTTACGGCATCCTTCTAACAATGTGGCCGCTATGCTAGAAGAAGCAATTGCAACCGCAATGTCCGATCTCGCACAAACAGTGGCCAAAAACAATCTTATGAGGAATGTCTTCCCAGTTGCACCAGGGGCATCCAGAAAATATAAGCCACCGTTTTTATCATCAAATACTTTCATTAATGTTTCATAAGCGTCATTCTGTTGGGAGTTCAGCAGAGGTACAATCATTTGAACTGATTGGTTTAATTTATGTCGGTCATTTTCACATTCACGGGACAATTCTCAATTAAACGCGTCTTCATTCCACGATCTCGCGCTGGCATTCCTAACTTCACTAATAAACTGGCCACACACGAGGTAACACTTGTCTTCAATCAACGGCCAAACCTGGTAATGCATCTTCTCATTTACCTGAATATCGAGATTTCTTGTATCTACCCGAACTCGATGTAAAATGTCCTCTGATATGTTATCCTTGTACATGCTTCTAGAGGTCGCGTGGATTGGATTGAATGGGAAGCCTTTACAAAGGATGATAGCAAATAATGTGCGTGTCTGACTTGCAGATGCAGAAATAGTTACTTCAGCCATTGTCATGCCCCAGTGATTATCGTTTTCAAGCAAATTGTGCTCTTGATATGCAGCACAAAATGTTACTATATCATTAACAGTTCATAGTGATTCGAATGGTGTTGGCCCTCGACTATTCACCAATAACAACAGCAAATAGAAGCATTCATCATTTTTCAGATGAACTGTATAAATAGGGCCAAGAGCATCAGTAGAACGTCAGTAGATGAAGCGTTCCAGTTTTAATAAAGTGTCATTTCTGAGTACAGCAACGTTCGGCAAACGCTTTGTCAAGTCTCAAATAAACTCGTCAATGTTTTCGCTGGGTATACTTGAGCTCGTTGAACAACAATCGACGTGGGTAAATAAACTCGTTGGTCATTCTCCAGATGCACCGCAAATGTACTACTGTGGGAGGACATTTGTGAACAGGGAATGAGAATATCATTCAATATGATATCCGTCTCAATCGGATATCAGTTGTTTACTAAAACCCGCCATATCGCTGCCTTTCGTGACATATTTACAGATGTATTTGATCGACTTCACGGAACTGCAATACTCAACGTTGCAATGTGTCTTGAATGTTTTTGACTGCAGTGTAGAATATGGAAGAATCCAACTGTTGTCGCCCACGATAATGTTTACTTTCACTTTCGTTGTGATAGTACGACTCTTATCATTAGGTGATCGGCGCCGATATAGGGATAAAAAATGTTTTTTGCGCTTAATTTTTGTAAAACACAAAATATAAGGTCTAAGTCAAGAAAATCAATTCAATACACGAATACAAAAAAATATCATTTTTTTATTTTAAAAGTGCTTATGAGAGATTTCAATTAAGTATGCTACTAGAAATTTAGTGTTATTTGTTCATTAGACTATCCCAATTATAAATGCTTTACAATTCGAGAAATAAAAAAAAGATTGAAAGGTAATAATTTTGATGTGTTTAAAATATTAATAGGTTTAGTTTAGTTTAGTTATATTAACGTCCCGTTTTAAAGCAACACGAGGGCTATTTTGGGACGGACCTCGTAATTTTGAACCACGGTCAGATGACGAGGACGACACCTGAACTGGCACCCCCCTCTCCACACCACGCCACACCAGCAGGAGGACATTTGGCCTGACAGATTTAACGTGCAACAGACCCCCTCACACGGCGGTTCTTCGGTGGAATCGAGTCTCGAACCTGAAACCCTCCGGTTCCGAAGCCGAGACTTTACCACCGGGCCACCGCGGCCCAAAATATTAATAGGAAATACGATGGAGTATAATCATACGTAATGAAAATTATTAAAATACATTAAAGGTTTTAGAAGGAATCTTCAAGTTTTTAGTCAAATAATTTGTATTTCTTAGTATAATTAGTATCGTAGAAAACAAAAAGTGGCAAGACAAAAAAATTCACTGTAATCTATAAAAAAATATACATTCTCATTGTTATAATTTGCTGAAAAATAACAAATATCTAAATAAATCTCTTATGCTTCTGAATATAAAATCTGTGTCTGATTATTGTATTAACAATTAGATCAATTGTGGTATTTAAATTTAACATGAAAATATTAAAATGGATTAATTAAAAGACAGTCGAATTGGAAACCTAAATTTGTAAAAACTTTTTATTTAAAAAATGAAATAAATAAAGAGTACTAAGAGGTACTTTTTTTAATGTATTACGAGAAATTGTCTTTGTAGTTGATGTCAAAGACTAACCATTACTTTTAAATCTGGAATTGATTCCTGCCCTTGATTTCTGAATTGATAGCAAGGTCCGTATCAGGCTGAATACAACTGATAGAACAAACTTCCGATCTATGCATTCTAACTCTTCTTTAAAGAAATAATCAATGGGTGAAATCTTAGTCCAAGCGTTTTCTTCATCGGTATGATATTGTAAATTTAACGAATTGGTCATTAGTCAGTATCTCTTGTTTAAACTTGTGATCCTCTTTTTATCGCTTTTACATTTACCATTGTTTTATCATGTATACACGAAGAATTATATGAAATTAAAGTTTATCATCTTAAGTAACTCTTTTACGGTGAAATTTTAACCTGCCATAAAAATGTATAATTACTTTATTTTATTTTTATAAATACAATTTTCAATCACACTTTTTTTTTTAGGAAATTGATGGAAAAGCTCTTCTTTTGCTGAACAGTGACATGATGATGAAATATATGGGTTTAAAATTAGGCCCAGCACTAAAAATATGCAACTTAATTGAAAAATTGAAAGCCAAAAGATTTTATTGACTGTTGTAAGGTGTTGTGAACATTTTCTGCACATTGACATGTTTGTTTCATTAGTTTTTTTTTTTTGGTACATGTAATTACTTATATTTATTTTTAGACATTATATATTTTGATGCTGAACTTATATATCCTGTGATAAAACTTAAATTTTAAATAATATCTTGTATTTTTGTGCATTTCTTTGTTGCATAATAACTCTACTGATCTACTTGCAGTTATTATTTTGCTACATAGTTGAAAGTTCATCTGAAACAGCCATTCTCTCTATAATTAAGTTTTAAATGTACATAGTTTAATTGTTAATAATATCTCCTTTCTCAAAATTAAATTTGAGCATTTATTTAGTGTTTATTTATTCTGCATTCAGCATAATAGTAGATTTGTCTGTCATTGATTTATTACTGAATCTTTTTGAAGTAATGACTGTTTCTAATTGGTAAACTAAGTTATTGTTTTCCAAGCATTGAATTTATAATAGGAAAACTAGATGAAAAAAGTGTAATAATTAAATAATAACATTTCTGAAATACTGAAAACTTATCTGATTTAGAAGACTAATTATGTGTTAATTTTGGAAGAGCATTGGTCAATAATAGATTTTCTTTTCTTTCTCTCTCGGTTCCATCTCACGTCCATCTGTAATTCACTTTCTAAATGACTAATGTCACTGAAATAAATTAAAAACCAAAGCAACTGATATTTAAATATGTGTTGATTAATAAACAGTTGTGCATAATCAAATAATGAGTTCTTTAATTAGTTCTTCACTTTAATTTATGTGTGTGAAAAATTACTTAGAATTAATTAATCACGAATATAATTAAAGCAAATTAATGCAGTTTTGTTTCATTTAACTATAAAATATTTAAGAAACATTATTTTAATTCTCTTTCTTTTTATTAAAGTCTAAATTTTTTTTCAGTAATGACTTTAAATCTGTGACTCCATTTTTATATGAAATGCCAGTTTATTTTTCAGAAAAATTAAGAACACGGTAATATAATCAAGAATAAATGGAAGAAGTTCGTATTTAAGGCAAGACTGGATATAACTTTTTGTTGCTTAATTATTTCCTTTTGTTATGTTCAAAGAACTTTATGGACTTAATTCTGTGTAAATTACTTTGTTTGTAAATTTTAGAGTTTTATCTTCAACTTAAATATATAATCCTGATAAGTAATTTTAAGGAACAGTGAGGATTTTCTCGCATATTTTATGTGTTCTAAATTAATTGGTTGTATTTAAATATATAGATTCAGAATGTAATTATGTTGTGCATTGCTCAATTCATCCACAAAGGGATAAACCTACAAAAATTCAAAATATAGAAAACAGGGATTATTATAGTTTCATATGTCTTAATACGCCATCATGAGCGAATGTTTTCTTGAATTCAATATTTAAACCCAAAGAATTTTGTTACTGAGGATACATATTTACCTGATACATACCAGTATAAAGAATACAAATTACTCATGACAACAGTCTGATCGTACAGCTTATTAAGGGATATGTCCACCATGCAATGCCATTCCTATATATCAGACTAATTTAGATTACTCATTTAACTTGCGGAAAGTAGACCTTCTCTAATTTCTAAAAAAAAGCACTCACACCATATCTTAAAATCAAATGGAATGAAAACTTAAATGCCTTTCCATGCTGGAAATGCAGAATCGCAAAAACTTTTTTTGTTGGTAACTCAATACTTCTTAATTTACCACCGAAGTGAGCAATTTTCGTATTGTGTATTTCTACTTAAAAAATTTACCTAACGAACTTCCTTTAAAAAAGGTGTATTTCGAGTTTAAGTTTAGTTGAAATTTTTTCTCTGTCGATATATACATAGATATGGCTCGTTTTTCATATTCCGTTAATTTTAGATTGTTTCGATATATTATTATGTTGAAAGGTTAGAATAGCATACCTTAAATAAGTGGAAATGTTTTCTTAAAGATTTTAACGTTTTAAACTACATTTTTTACACATTTTATGTATCAAAATTTTGGATACAAATTTTATCTATGATAAACAATCATTGTCCTTTAAATTAAAGTCTGAAAAGATAACATTTTTCCAATGCACTTCTTAAGTAGGAATATCTCTTTCTTGTCCACTTCTCTTGTTTTCTCTCTGCTTCAGAACCATTTCGAAAAATAAGAATATACAATTTTTTGAAGAAAAAATTAATATAAACAGAAACTGCTGATATGGTATGTTATAAAAAGAAACTTTATTCTTTTTTTACATATTTGTATTTACATATGTTTGATTGCTTTAAAGTAGACTGTAGTGTATTGTTTCTCTAAGCCTTAAACACTTTTCTAGTTATGGTTGACCAATTTCTTAGCAATTAAAACAGTTTATATATAATGTTATGAGAAATTTATTTTCAATCAATGTCTCATTGATGTATTATGCTATTAAATGGCATTTTCTATTCGTGTTTTATACGGAATGCAAAACAGACCTAAGAAATTATAACAATTTTTAAAGCTCGACTTTCTAACCTTCGCATTAAGAGCGTGAAAGGGAAGATGAGGTGTGACGTGAGTGTGGTATAGTAAACCTGTGATGTCATTTTTTTTTAATTTATCAACAATTTATTGGTCGCTTAAGAATTGCTGAATTTTCTGAAGAAGCTTATAGGTTAAAATTGTTATAAAGTAAGCTGAATGGACATAACCAGGCATAAATTTAACTTAAAATAAAAGTACCAATTCCAGAAATTATAAGCAATAAAAACTGCTGTGATGGAAATTCGTCTGGATGCAGTGTAGAATCGGTAATTTGATATTTTGCTCATTCTTAATGTTGAAATTAACTTTTGAATGTCCACATCATGAAGAAACGATGAAAGAGCTCTTTACAGTTTTTTTTATTTGCTTCCATAAATAAATATGTGTATCAACAATATACTTGAAAATGAATTCTGTTTGGGAATTCAATTCTGTCATTTCATTGTACAGAATATTTGACAGTAAATAATGAATCGATCAATTTCTCTTCGGTAAAATTAGCTTCTTAGAAGAGAAAACAACATATAAGTACCATAAATCTCTTCATATACTAAAATTAAGAACCATGTTCTTATTTACATTTTTAAAATGTGTAGTATTCTAATTTCGTTAATTTCATTAAATGTTTTAAAACAGTAATCTTAAAATTGCTTTAATTCTGTGAGACATAGTAGCTTCGTTTAGGTCTACTTAGTTATTTTATTTTTCCTCAATCATAAATGTTGCTAAGATTTGCTACAATGACTTCAGTTCAAGCCACCCATTAACTGGTATGTAATTGTACAAAAAATTAAAAAATTATCATATTTATTTTATTATTTTGTATTTAATTTAATTTAATCAATTTCCATCTGCAGTTTTATGTTCATGCTTCAACATGTTAAGTCCAAGTAATTTTGTTAATATCCAGCACAAAGAGTACAGATTTATTCATTATTCTACTCTCTCACTCTCTTTAATCTTTACAATTTTTGTAACATTTATTATTGAATTCTTTCTATAGATTTAATTCAATAAAATAAAGGTACTCGGCCTATATTTTCAGATATAAGCTGGCTCGTGCTTAATCCAAAAGTGCGTTTCTTTCTTTAAACATTTACCCGTGACTCAAATATGTCACTGTGAAAGCGAAAATATTACCAGGCTATCAAAAACCGAGTAGAATATTTTCCCAGCCATGTCGTTATAAAGTAAAACAGCCAACAACGATAGTTTTAACTCTGAAACGCTACCTTAAGCTAGGATATTTTTTTTCTATTCATTTGTTGTCTTGTATTCGATCTATTGTATCTATGTAAATCTTATTTTCTGTGCCACTTTATTTTTTGTTTGGAAGATTAATGAAAAGAGGAATTATTATACGCCAAATTTCAAACTGCTGGGATCGCGTTTTTGGAAAGTTTTGATACCCGGGCTGTCCGGTATTTCTTCGTAAATTCAGCAATAATAAACAATTTCGAAAATAAAATTACTCAATTTCACAAAAAATAATTGAACTCCAGTTTGAAATGAATATTTTATTATTTAAATACAGTATCTGCCATCAAACTGTCTCATTTGTATTTATCAGGTTCATAAAAAATGGTACAATTTTTTTTTTTAATTTGACCTTAGATTTTCATTTGTAAATGATACTTAAAGGCATTCATAACAATTTATATTTTTAGTATGTAATAATGATCTTAATTTTTTTTTAAATTCCAGCAAGAAAAGGTCATAATTAGGGTCTTTCATTATTAATGAAACATGCGTATATTGTGATTGAAACATTGTTTGCTATTGCATATTGTAATGCAAACACGATTTGTGTGCATAAATTAAAAATTATTGAATTTTGTGCATTTAATTATTCAAAAAATAAATTCAAATAATAATATAAAATAAATAATGCATCAATAGTTAATAAAAACATTGGTGAAATAAAGCATCAGAAGTTACATTTTGAGTTGTAGTGAATGACTTGTTGAAATCTAAATATATACATGGATAATGATTTTAAAAGGCTAACAGCTAATTTAATTCGCCCTTATAGTGTTTTTTATTATATGCAAATCATTCCGGTGCAAGAAACGAACTTATTCGTATTATTAGGGAAATTTTCTTGGAGGGAAGATTTTAATACGGAAAAAAAAAATTACTATGGTATCATTTCTATTTCACTTGAAAATTCGACTTAGCATAACTAAGAATAATTTATCAAAGATTATGCTATATACCAAGTGCATAAAAATTATTGAATGTATCCCAAAAAAACACTAATATCGTGTGCATATGGCTATCATACCGTGAGTTCATTTTGTGAGTTGACTCCTTATCACAATATCGTGAAGTGGATGAAGAATTTCAGCTTAAATATATGAAAGTGCTATTTGCTACTTATGAGCTTTATTTCTTCATATTCTCCTATCTCTTGTCATTTACGGTCTTTTACCCGATATTTATTTTGATCTGAAATCATCTTGAAACAATGCTGCAATAAAGTACCGTACTCTTTGCGCGCGCGCGCGCGTGTGTGTGTGATATATGACATGAAAAAAAAAAATTTGTTTTCTGAAAAGTTCTTTTATTATTATTATTATTTCCCTGTTTGACTTTCTTCGATTAAAATAGTTTCGTTTTATTTTTAGCTGCTGCATCAAATTTCTCAAAATTATTTTCACTTTTAAATTGAATTAAAATCAATATCAATTTAAAAATTGAATTGCATAAATATGTTTTGATATTGCATATTATGCAAAGATATTTCATTAATGCTCTTGAGTTCTGTATAATTAACAGAATTAATATTGTTCATAATTTTTTTTCTATTATTGTTATTGAACTGTAATCACATCATCATACTTTCTTGGTGTATATCATTAAAATGCATTCATAAGGAAGTTCTGAACATATTTGAAATAACACCCTTTATTTAGTGTTATTGCTAAAGAATTAATTTTTCGGGGTTTTTATGAATTATTATGTATTTTCTTATATGATAGCAAAATGCATTTTTTTAAATCTTATATTCTTTTTAGTGCTCAATGTATATAAAATATACTCTCAGAATGCAGTATTTTAATTGTCTTTTGGTTAAATTTATATCAATTTTTAGTGTTTAGCGTGTTTCTCTTCCTTACTTAGGAATCTTGGAATTAGGTTTCTTAATAAATATTTCAATTGATATTTAACTAGATTTTTGAAATACATTCTCTTGTTTATGTTTTTGTGCCTGAAACAGATTTGAGGATAGTTGAAGATGAAAATGTGCAAGTGAACAAATATGTCTAAAGTTCTTCAAACATACAACATGATTTTTAAAATATCTTCTGTAATGGATTTAAATATTAAAAGGAGAAGAATAATCATTATATTAAATACTTTTAGATTTGGTTAATTACTGCAAAATATATGTTTAGGTTTTTAATTCCCTTAGATTGTAAAAAAAAATTACAATTTCAAAATTACTGTGTGTGTTTATATAAGAATATTTTTATCTAGGACATTCTAATGAATTATTATTCATTTTTAATGTATTAAAAATGTGCTGTTTGGAAATTATTTGATATGCATTAATTAATTAACCATCTAAGCTTCATTATTTATGTGTAAAAAACGATATGCAGTAAATATGTGTGATTATTATTTATACAAATATACACGCCTAGAATATCAATGTAGTGATAATATGTTGCTTATGGTGTGGTAACTTTTTTAACCTTTTTTTTTGTTGTAGTTTTAGTGAGTATGTTGGCTTTATAATTTTAATGTAAAATATATATTATTTCTTATCGTAAAATGTTCAAATTTTTTATAATTCACGTCTTGTTCGTTACGGTCTGGATTTGCTTTTATGCTAAAATATCCAAGAATTTTTTTAACTTCAGAAACATTTTTCAGTAATTGTTTTTAATTTTGAAATGCATACGATTTTTGTATAGCGCCTTCTTTGTTTATTTCGCCCCTTCAGTTATGTTTTTCATTGGGTTAAAAATGCATCTAATTAGCTTGCCCTCTATTTTTCACCAACATTTATTATAGTGTAAAAAAATGTACTATAGTTCTGCAAGAAATAAATTGTGTTTTAAAGAATTTTCTGTGATATAATTTTTGTTATTGTGTGGCAAAACTCGGCGATTTTTTTTTGTCATGTATATTTTATTTTGTACTTGTTTATGTATCCACTGAAACACAATATTTCTTATATGACATAATTGCATAATTAATGTATTTAATTGAACATTTTGTGAGCATTACTGTGAGAAAATAATGTTATTAAATGCATATTTAGATTCCATTTGTTTCTTGATTTCTGATAAAATAAAAAGGAGAAATGGATGTTGAGGTATAATGAAATATTTTATAAGTGACTGAAAAAACTAGTTCAGATTACCTTACTGAATGTAGGAGAAAATGTGCTTTTGTTTAATCAATAAAGAAAAAAAAAAACATTTTAAGATTTTTCTTTACTAAAATAAGAATTGGATTATGTGACAAATTTATGTACTTTCTGTTTTATGTTATGATTTTTTTTAATGCATGCAATTAAATAACTCTAAAATGTTAAAATATTTTTCAAGAATTAAGTTCTACCAACAAAAAATTTTATTATCAATGATATTTCATTCTTTAGTTGCTCATTTTTCAAATAAACATGAAGCTTTCCAAAAAGTATTTGAATATATTTTTACTATGTTACGATTCGATTATTTAATTGTTAATTCGTTATTCGTATATGTATATATGCTTCTTAAACTTATACATACCAAGAAATATTTTGTATTCCATACTTAGATGTAACTAGTCACTGTGAATAGTATACTTATCAGAAACATTTTTTTTTGTTGTTATTCTAGTAATTTATCATTGCTAATAATTTTTGGAAAATATCAGTAATTCTATTAATAAATGATTTGTCTATCAACATATATTAAAGTAGCTATTACCCGCGTGAAAATTTTGATGTGTGTGTGTATATATATATATATATATATATATATATATATAT
>JAPMOQ010020853.1:3738076-3761281 GCA_026543055.1 Argiope trifasciata | reverse complement strand
GATAGCAATATGCAAATATACAGATGGCAGTAGTATCGCAGCGAAAAAGTATAAATGCGCAGTTCGTTTTCCAGAGCTTTCATTTGTGTTCAAGTTATTCATGTGAACAGGTTTTTCGTGATTTATGGCGGCACGACGAGAATTAACAGACTTTGAACGTGGAATATTAGTTGGAGCTAGACGCATAGGTCATTCCATTGCGGATATCGTTAGTGAATTCAACATTCCGAGATCCACAGTATCAAGAGTGTGCCGAGAGTATGAAATTTCAGGCATCACATCCCATCATGCACAGCGCAGTGGGCGACCACCTGCACTTAACGACCGAGACCGCCGACGTCTGTGTAGAATGGTCAATGTTAATAGACACGCAACACTTCGTCAAATAACTGCAGGAATCAATGTGGGACGTACGAGGGACGAGTCCGATAGGACTGTGCGGCGAAATTTGTCTTCCTTGGGCTATGACAGCAGAAGATCGACTCGAGTGCCTTTACTGACAGCACGACATCGCCTGCAGCGACTCTCCTGGGCTCGTGAGCATATCGACTGGTCCCTAGACCAGTGGAAAACCGTGGCGTGGTCAGATGAGTCATGATTTCAGTTGTTACGAGCTGATGGTAGAGTTCGAGTGTGGCGCAGACCCCACGAAGCCATGGACCCAAACTGTCAGCAAGGCACTGTTCAAGCTGGTGGTGGCTGCATAATGGTGTGGGCTGTTTTTACATGGCATGGACTCGGTCCTCTGGTGCAACTGGACCGATCATTGACTGGAAATGGTTATGTTCAGCTGTTTGCAGATCACTTGCAGCCATTCATGGACTTCACGTACCCACACAACGATGGGATTTTTATGGATGACAATGCACCATGTCACCGGGCCAGAACTGTTCGCGATTGGTTTGAAGAACATTCCGGACAATTCCAGCGCATGATCTGGCCACCTAGATCGCCCAATATGAATCCCATAGAGCATTTAAGGGACATCATCGTTCGTGCCCAAACTCCTGCACCATCCACACTTTCACAATTATGGACGTCTATACAGACAGTATGGCTCAATATTCCTGCAGAGGACTTCCAACGACATGTGGACTCCATGACACGTCGAGTTGTTGCACTTCGCCGGGCAAAAGGAGGACCGACACGATATTAACAGTCATCCCATGACTTTTGTCACTTCAGTGTATATAATATGGTCACATATATTTAACAAAGAAAAGAATAAAGTAACCGCAAACTTTTCTTTGTCTGACATCCGGAATAAGTCAAAACTTTTCCTCATTTCTGAAGACTTATTAGGTGTTTTAAATTTTTTTTAAAAATTCGTATGTAACTAAAATTTAAAAAAAAAACTGTTTAGTGAGATTCAATTAAATAACTTGGTAGGAATGTTGCTTCGCTCAAAAAAGAAATTTTGATTACTCATATATAAACATGAATTGGAAGAAAAATAGTAGTAAAATATATTGTTACATAAATACCAATACACCTTTAAAAACATTACTTCTCTCACATATAAGAAAAAGTTTTTATGAAAGAAGAGATCAACTTAGTTTTAATTAATTTTTATAATTCAGATTTATGGTTACTAAAATCAGCTTGCTTTTGATCACTTATTCACAAGCGTATATTTAACTTCAAATTCTACAGGCATGCAACATTTACTACTAGTTTTTAAAAACTTATACTGTTCCACATTTAGTCCAAGGCTTCTTTCTAATTTTCAATAATCTCACAAAAATGAGAATTTGAAAACCGAAAGTATTTAAAGTTTAATTAATACAAAAACTTTCTCATTCTGCATTGATCATGCGCATTACAGATTATATTCTCATCTAATATAATTAATTTCACTATCATTGAATCTCACACATCCAATAATTTATTACATTAAAGAGTCACAGAATTTAAAAATGGATGCACTTTATAAAAATTTTACTGTTGCATATTTACGAAAGCTTAATTGTAAGTATAAGTTTAAAAAAGTATATTAAAATTATATTTTTATATCGAAATCTATACATTATGCAAAAATAAACCGTTTTTTCATTATTTCATCATCAAAAAAAAATCCAAAAGCAATATTGGTAGCAACAATGAAAGAAAATTGGGTTAAATTTCAGCAATTAAATATATATTAAAGTAAAATACATTTACAATATTTTTAATATAGATTAAAAATATGAAAAAAAAATGTGCAGCGTGCAAAAAATGTGCAAATTTTAATTAATCAAAATGAACATTTTTAAATCACTTGGAAGCTGCTCGTAATACTTGGTTTTTACTTGTTCCGTTAAACAAGTATTTTCTCATTGCCCAAATATAACCATTGTAAATACACGAATAGATTAAATGATCAAAAGTAAAATATATGGGTACAGAAATGCTAATATACATTTTTTTTTAAGTATATTACTTTGTTGTCATTTTGCTGTTGAAATTTTAATTTAATGATAACGATGCATGAAAAGTTCTCTAAAAGCGTTATTTAAGATTTCTAAAATAGCTCTCAAATCACTAATGTAATTAGCAGAACTTGCTTGGAGTTGCCCGTAACTTGATAAATATTAGCAAAATCAGAACCAGAAACATAAAATAAAGCTATTAAATTGTAATGATCATTAAAAAGCCGATAATAATAATAATTCTATACTGGTTTTTTAAAAAAAAGTTTTAGAAAGATATTGCTTAGTGAACTAATGTGATATGCATACACACACATTTCATTTTATGAGTATAGATCAGAGCGAATTTGAAGAAAACGTTTTCAGAAATATGAAGATATTCAAATGTTAGTAAATAAAAGAGGGTATAGATTTTCTTATATCTTATCTCCCTTTAAATTAATTTAATTCCAGTAATTATTTTTCTGATAAAAGCATTATAATTTTTCCACTAAGAATTAAAATTTGTTATCCTTTATTGCAACATATATAAATAAGATGAACGTTATGTACAAGATCAAATATATAAAACATTGATAAAATCGTAAACAGAATAACAACGAATTATGAAAAAAAAGTATAGTTATGAAAGTGTGCAGAGAACAAAAAAACTTTGGGAAGGTTCTTATTTGTTTGAAAGTGTTTTATTTAAAGGTGTTTTCTCCCTTTTTTTGCTTTTGGGCCTCTACAATAGTAGATAGATCCAGATTTTTCATCGATATTGGATATTTTGGATCAACAAGTTCTGGCAATAAACAGTTAAAATAAAAAAAAGCTCAATTTTTTTTCTCCATTTTTTTTTTTTTTTTTTTTTTTTTTTTTTTTTTTTTTTTTTTTTTTTGCTTTTATTGCCTCATATGGAGAAATATTTCTGTAGGATGCTGGGTATTTTACTTCAAAAATTTTATCATCACCAATCAGCCCAGCCCCTGTGCAGATGACCACAGGGGTAAAAAAAATAAAAAAAGAAAGAAAGAAAATGTTGAGGGGAGGACGTAGTGAAGACCAGATAAGAAAAGTCACGAACAATCAGAGCGTAGAGGAAGAGGTTATAGTGTATTCCTCCGTGAATGGATGGAGTTAAAGGAGTGTTGAGGGGGAATGTAAACTAGTTTTCCAATTTAGGTCTAAAATACTGTTTTTACACATTTTTTTATTATTTCAATATGCATCGGAAAAAAGATACATAAACGGATGTTTCTTATATGCTACTCTTATTTTATTTATGATAGATTTTTTTCTAAAAATGTTTAAATGGTGCAGTTAAAATTATGTGATATTTTAATAAATATTTAAAAAATATTTTGAGAAGTCCCAGAAAAAAATTCCTTAAGCAGAAACCTGTGTTTTTATTCATTCTACCAATTGCAGTGGATTTCTTAAAAAAGAAACCGCAATAGCTAACGGAAAAAGATCGTAATATTTTCTCCATAAGATAACATTACGCTTGAAAGTGGTAGGTGGCGTATATACGCACCCTTAATAAAGTACTCCTAGACCCAAAATTTAAAGAAGACTGAAAACTGTAGTTCAAAACATCATAACATGGTAATATTTTAAATTTAATATTTCTGCCTTTGCATCATATTTTTATTTTAATTGCGGAAGTGAGTATCTACTACCCAATCAATAACTACTTACCAAATTTGATAGTTTAAATCTAATAATCAGTAGAGCTATTTTTGAACAATGCAACTTACAGATTGTATCTAGCTTTACAATTATGTAGAAAAAGAGTTCATATTTGAATAATTATACTAGGAGAAAGCATTAAAACAAAATGACGCTCAAACACAATTCAGTTAGTATGCAACAAAATGTAGCAGGATGCAGCGCCACCCATTAATACTTAGTTCGCATATTTTCTCTCTTTTTATGTGTATACTCGCCATCCGTTTCGAAAAGTCACACGATCGTTGTGTAATGAACATGAATGACTTTCTGAATTGAAATACGCAATTTTTAAGCTATATCCACGACAAACAAGCAATAGGATGAAAACGTGAATTAATATGTGTAAGTTAAGCCTCTTTCATTCCCTTTGCGCCTATATCTTATTTAAATAAAAACGCATGTTTGTCTGATGTCTCTTGTGCCTTCATAAACCTTTCATCCGATTGCGATGAAACTTGGTCAACTTATTGCTTACATCTACAGGATAGTTATAGGCATAGTACATTTACCTAAAATAAAAATCAGATCTCAACCGCATCTATTTATGAAAGATTCATCTCCAAATAACTCGCCGAGGAGACAGAATAGATTCAGTAGGAATGCTAAATCAAAGTTAAAGGTTAATATTTTGTATCTATTGAACATAAATGCCATGCAATTCTCAGAGGTAACAACTTTATTAAAGATTACGCGAGAAAGTTTTGGGAGGTCAACTTTTGGGGTTTAAAATTCTAATTAAATTTTAGCGTTTTTCGCAGTAACTACCTAACATATTGTAGTACAAATAATTTTGAACCGTCTTAATTTTCAAAAATTGTTGTTTCAACTATATAGACGATTTTTTGGTGTAAACTATGTTTAATCAATTTTAAAAGAAAATATTTTATTTTCTAAAACTAAATTTGAGAGTTCTGAGCGAATATTAAACGAGTCACGAGATCCAATAAATAGTTTACTTCATTAACATTCTGAAAGAATACCAAGCTTTACAATTCTTAAAGAATACATAAATCTAATATAAAAAATGAATATTTGTTTGCTCATATTTTATGCATTTCTTCTTCTTGAATACTTCTTGCATACAGCCGACTGTCGTACCATTCATCCTATTTCGATAAAACATTGCAGAATTTTTGATTGATTGCACATAATATTATTTTTTCGGTGGCAGCGACGCACTGGGTACCAGCCAGTATTATAATAAAACGGAATTCGTATTTTTCTGCCATCATGATCTGATGTTAAAGAAATGGCATTTTTCATGAATAATTTACCCTCCGAGAGAATACAATAGTTTGTTCATTCTATAAGAGCGGCCTTAAGAAGTGCGAAGGCCATTATAACATTCAATGACATAAATTAGGTCAAAATAACAGTCGCCATAGTTTCCAGAAAGCTTGCCTGTACTTCTTTACAAATAATTGAGATTAATTTTAAAACGAGCGGACAGAAAATTTGCTTGATACATTCATTTTTATAATTTTGAAAAATTAGACTGGTCCCTTTTATTGATTTCTTTTAATGGTGTGAATAATTTGAATTGAAAAACAAAGGCCTACTTGAAAATATTCATCTAACCAGAATCCAAGTTTTGACTGCCACAAAAGACTTTACTACATGCTGTAAAAATCTCACAGATTTGGTTTGGGTTATTTTTTAAGGAACTTAAAAAGCTATGATGAAGATAAAAAGAAAACTTTGTTAATTTCTTTATACTTTTGAGTCCCTTGTAATAATGACTAGGTCACTTACTCTGCCTATCCATCGCAATTAGCCACATAATTGACACAAAAATTGACCGTACTTTGGCATGTGACCTAACTGGAAATAATCAGTCCAATCGGCTAAAGGTCGATTATTCAAAAGGATCTAAATAATGATAAACGGAGAAAAGCAACCAGTATGAAATGGTTGACGCTTATTTCTTAAGTACTATCTGTCCAAATCATTAAAAGAAAAAAAATGACGAACATAAATTGTGTTGATTATTTTAACTAAGAAACCAAAGACAGCTTTAAAAATTTGCAAATTTTTTTTGAAAATTAGAAATTAATCGAAAACCAAATATGCATTTTAGGGGAAATCGAATAACGATGTTATAAAAGCCTGTGGAAGTATTCCGAGGCAAAAAAGGAAGAAACAGTTCTGCGTCTTAGAGCCCTGGTAATGTGTAAACAACGCCAAAATGATTTGTGCTTTCAATATTGCAGATATTGAAAATTACGAAGATAGTAATGAGTTCAGTTATTAAATTTGACCTGATGAGATATGTAAAGATTACTGCGGGTGTGAAGCAGAGGTAGCGAGTGTGGGGAGCAGGCGGCAATCGCCCTCAAGAAATTGAGAATTTTGTCGGCAAGTCTTATTACTTCGGAACGCAAGTGTTGCGAATTTAGTATTAAAGAATATAATAATTAAAAACCCTACTTAGAATTAAAAAATTATAAGCAATTGAAGTATCGGAGGAATGATTTAAGTTGGTAGAATGATTATGTTCGACAAATAACCGATAAGACGATTGATGACCACGGGATTAAGGTAACCGAACTCATTGAAAAGATTGATTTTCGCAAAACATGATATTTTCAAAAAATATTTTATCGGATAGACCAGTCTTTGAGCTATTCAAAACAGGTTTACTTTTGCTTGTACGTTAATTAGAAATCAAGATATTAATATTTTCGTAATGATCGGTTAACTGGAAGTGGTCATTTAAATAACAGGGAATACCGATTTAAAGGTCCCAAATCATGATAAAAATTTGTATAAACGCAAATTTAGCTTTAAATACGGAAAATGTTTGGCACAGAAAAACACAAAATGTCAATGAGAGTTGTAACAGTGTTTTGTGGAATTGTTACCTAAACATGTCTTTGTTGATCTCTGAACCCTCAGATTAGGGGTATTTATGTCTGTAACGAGCATTTTATAGGATTATTAAATATCCTTTCGGTTGTTGGAGTGTAGCCTAGTGCAAATTCAGTTAGATCATTTGATGAGCTCGACAAAAGCAGAATAAATGAATTTAAGAAGCATTCACGGTCAAATGGAAAAAAAAATTGCCAAAAAAATTGTTAATGATTGAAAAGGAATATTATTCAGAAATTAGCAGAAAGAAGTTATAAGTTATAAATGTGCTGAATTTTAAGTATGTATGACCATCATTTATTTTTAAAACAAGTTACTGTATACTTTAAATGCATTTTTCTCATTTCTTGCTCACTTCAAATCAAATAACACAAAATATTATTATGATATAAAAATGAAATTTGATGGACTTTGTCTTTATGCTATTTTCGAGGGAATGAACTAAAAAAATTCAGGTCGATAGAATAGTTTTTAATTTACAGCCTATTGTTTGAATAATAAAGTCATAAATTTACTAAAAATTTCATGATAAATCTTTGACGCCATAAAATTTTTATTTATTTCAAAAACAATAATGTCAACAAAACGAAACTGTTCAAATTCCTCTATAACCAAAGAAGCACTTCAATATCTTATTTCATTCTAAAGCGGCCTCTATGGGTCTCTTTAATCAAACTTCTTGTTTCTCGAACTGTGCACTTCGTTGTAACTTTGTTTTGGTTTAAAAATTTAGAAACATCAATACTAACTGAATAGAATCGTTTACTTTTTACGGAAGTGTAAACTGATTAAAATTTCGAGGTAGTATTTTTTGGTGTTCTTTTACACGTTGATGAATTTACTTACTCTCTGCGTTTAGAAACAGGGAGTAACATCCATAAATGCTGCAAATCCTTGTTTCATCTTATTCTACATTGTTTACATTGACGCAGTTAATTTGCTGAAGTTATTTAGCGTCATTTAATTACTGCAAGTATTGCTTCTCATTTTTTAATATTTCATAATAAATCGGAAAATGTGGAAAAGAGGAAACATTTATTTGACTTTTCTGAAAAATGTTCTATTTTAGGATCATGGCTTTTGGTGGTTGTGAAGGGGACAAAATGGAAGAGAAATTGTGTCATAAAAACAGCAGCTTAGCTGATAAAAAATTTAATGAAATTTCATCTCATAATAAGCAGGATTGTGTGAATCTTGAGAAGAGTTTAGACGAGTTTATTAATAATTGTGATTCATTGTCATCCAGTGCATCTATGTCTGACTCAGATTTGACTTCAACAGATAGTGACGATTCTCTTGCCCTTTCTGAATCAGAATCAATTACGGATGTGACACCTCTTAATTCTCCTTATTGTGATAGTCCTTTATGCCAGAGTCACCTATCTGAATACAAATTAGAGGACAAACATGTAAACCCTTCTCGAAATCTTGATAGTGGAAAGAAGCCAGATGGATGTGATCCTCCGGAAGTCAATATTTTGATGCAAGCAATAGAAAAGTTAAAAATTGAAGCTAAAAAGGGTGAACAACCGAATCCCACAGGCAGCTCCTCACGAAGACGTTCTGTGTCTTGTGGTGGAGAAGACGTGAAGAGAATAGATCAAGAAAATCAACGTTTATTTAAACGAGTCATAGCTCAACAAAATCGAATGAGGACCATGTATTCTTGTCCAAATCAATCATGTTGGAAGAATATGAAACACCCAGACCTTGTTAAAAGTGACGGCGATATTTCTGTACGTACTTTTATAATTGTTTTTATTTTTCTCTTGAAATTTTTAGTTTTTCACATATACTGTTATTTTTAATGAAAATATAAATCTCAGGTATTTAAAAGAGTATGCTTTTTTTATGCAGTAAGATAATTCGTATATATTTCATCAGATCTCATATATTTAATTATTATTATATATTAAGGTAAACATTTATAATACGTTTTATATAGGATATCATTCAGAAATCGCAATATAATCGGACATTTTTATCCCCCCCCCCCGTTTATTTACAAAATGTTATAAATATTTTTAAACTACCAGGAAATGTACTTAAAAAATTCTCTAAGTTGTTATATGAAGTAAACTTTGTTGGCTTCTAATTTTTTTATATTCACATTGTTTTCTATACGTATGATAAAACTGATACATATAATCCTCCATATAAATGGATTATTATACCTTTGGTTGATCAGGTATAATATCCTTGTATTTAAATCTTATTTTATGTTTTATAGTTTACCCATCATTTTAAAATCTGTTTTTAATGAAAAATAGATTTTTATGAATACTTAATCATATTATTATTATATATTGAATTTTACCTTTTCTGAGTTTTATGCTTTTGTTCCTTTGTATTTTTACTTTGCATAGCAGTCTTATTTTTATACCTAGGTTGTCAGTATTAAAATTGCATGCAGTTAGATATTAATATTTTGCTTCTGAAAAAGTTAGTCTTTTTTGCACTTTCCTTTTATTATTTAGGTTGAATATTTTCTTTTCGCTCTAAGTAGAATGTGCTTATGTTCAGTACTATCATGCTGCTGAAAGCTTACTGTAACAAATGAGAGGGGAAAGTATCCCTGTGGTTTTATTTTAAAGTGAAGTTTCAGGTGAGTTATCTATGCTACATTTTATTTCTCTTATTATTATTTTTTTTAATATTACATATTAAAAAGACATTTTTAAATTGATTTTATTTGTTAGAAATTTGACTGTTGACAAAAGTTAACTCTTGTATTACTTAGGTATATTTTGTATTCTTCCTTCAAATCAGATCCGAAGAGTTTGTGACTTTTTAACTATTTTCATAAACATTCAAGAAGTGATGTTTCACAGTTTCAAAATTAACTACTCATCGATAAAAACAAAAATTCTTAGTTCTGATCTTTTGAATTATGTATAAAGTTGCAAGTTTTTCTTTTCTGTTAGTTTTTATTTACAAGATTTTTACACATTATTTAATGAAGATTTAATATTGCTAACGAATTTTCTTTAGAAATAACTATGAATTATTATTTATTATTGATATGACTAAAGCTAATTTTTTTTCTTCGGCTTATAATGATTAAAAAAATTATTTACACAGTGGTTAGGATAAATTGAAAAAGGGATTGCAGGGTTATTTCCCCCCCCCTTTTCTCTTCTTCTTTTTAACATCATTATGAAAATAAGGCCTGAACAAAAATAAAAATATTTGTTTTTTTAACTATAAAAATGAAATAGATTTTAAAAACTCAAAAGTATGTGGTATATGAGATATAATTATACCTAATATAAATCAAGTAATAGTTCTGCATAAGGAATGGTTATTTGAATTTGGATTTTAATGGTACAAAAGCCAAGTTTTTCTATAGAATTTTTGGAAATATTAATTAAGGAAAAATAATTAACATTTTTATACTGTTTTTAATCAGTAACATATTTATAAATATAAAATATTTTTAACATATTTAACATATTTTTAATTTCATGATTATCTTAAAATTATGTAACATGTATTTCCTTGCAATTCTTGAAGATTTATATAGCTGAACTGTAGGGAAAGATATTTATATGGATCTTTTAATCTCACAAAGAAAATAGGTATACTCTAATTAGCTGGGCACAAGTGATAAATTGATAATTTTGATTGAAAATGATACTTTTTTATATCCTCAGTTTATATTAAGTTGAAGAAAAAAATTAATTTTAAAAGAATGAATGATTTGTTTATGTAAATGAGTTTTTAAAATTTTTGAATTTTCTTATTATTGCTAGCTGAATGGAAGACTTACATAGAGATATTGTTAGAATTATCCATAAATACTATCATCTGTTCTTTGAAATTTACTACATAAAAATTTCTCTACACTTATTTTTTAAAAATAAAATAAATAAGTAAAATAAGACTACTACATATGTAACATATCTTTTTCAAGCCAGTAAATGATTGAAAAAAATGTGAGTGCTTCAGGTAGAATTACCAATTTTAAAATATCATCGTTGGCATCTACTGTTTTACTTTAACCTTGGATAAAAATATTCCGCCTTTTTTGCCAACTTGTCAATACTTTTGTTATCATAGTGACAGATTTTAAAATCACTAGATTAAAAAAAATTATATCAGTGTATTTTTGTGTTTTGAATTGCGAGTTAGTTTTTAAATATATATATATTGTAAGCATAATATTTTTGAAAGCAGAGGGCAGTTTCAAAGACAGTGAAGATACTTTGTATTTTTAAATTTGCTTTAATTTGCGTGGGAAGGCATAGATTATTTATAAGTGATGCAAACAGGGCACATCTGCTCCTAGTGTGATGCAATGGCAGATTTGCATAAAAAGGAAGAAATGTATTAATCTTGTTCTTTTGTAATATGAGATATAGATAGGGAAAATATTTTTTTACAATTCTTATAAACAATGAGATTTTAAAAGGAATTTCTAACATATGTCAATAAGAGAACCACAGGGATGTTTTAAAAGAATGTGCTTGCTAGACATTTTTCTATTCTTTCATGTAAAGTGTGTGGAAGTGCAAATGTAAGAATTTTTACAAAGCTTCTCTTGAATCCTTAATAGGAAAAGTTCAAAGGAATCAGGTAATAAGAGAGTATTTTAGAATGAAGTTAATATGGGCTAAATTAAGATAAAAGATTTAAAAATTTAAAATATCATCACACCCACACACGTTTGGAAATGTATGCAATAATACTTAAAAGCATACTTCTTTGAAGCTGATTGTTTTGCTTTAACACTACATGAAAAAAAGTGGAAAGTTTCTTTCTAATTTTGAATCTGAAACTCGGAATTTTATCCATTTTTAAGCAGAATGAAACATCGGACGGATTTGGAAATATGATATGTACTTCTTAAAATATAATATAATATGTATGATATGTATTTCTTAAAATATAATATGATATATATGATATGTACTTCTTAAAATATAATATGATATATTTGATATGTACTTTTTAAAATATTATATGTACTGTAAATATAATGTATGTACTTCTTAAAGGATTAGCAAATCAATTGCACATAGATTTAATGCCTTGTTATAACGGTGCAAATTGTGTTCAACTTCTTAACATAAATGTCTTTGAAGAAATTATTTATTAAACTAACTAGTATTCAACTATCAAGTATTTGTTAAAGGTATTTTTACTCTTTAATATCTGCATTTGCTTAAAATCTTCTGACGTGTTTCTGGTTTAAAAATATATCGGAAGAAAAAAAGATCAAATATTCATTATTAATGCTCATAACTATAAAATGTTCTTAGCTTTGCCTATGGTATATTATATAAATACTTCTTTTCACTATTACAAAGACTGAAGAAGCCTGATGTAGGATTATTTTTTGTGGTTTATAATAAAAAAGTGCTGGTAATAAATGAAAACTTTATTTGTTATATAATCTAGAAATGCAAAGAAATATGAAATTAAGAGTTCTTGTGAAAACTTATCAATTTTTAAACTTGAAAAGTTAATTAAAGGAAGTGAATTTCTCTTTATGGGCATTACTATTATTATTCTTTTGAAAAATTTGCCTTACAATTCTCTATTCATTATTAAATATACCATTTATTAAATAGCCCTATTGATTTTTATAGAAAAATATTTATGCATATTCTGTATTTATTTTGTAATCTGTTTAAGTGAACTAACCGGCTAGTAATTTAAATTTATCTGTTTATTTCCTTAAAATTTGATTAGATAATCTAAAAAATTTGGAGATTTGATTAAATACAAAAGAATTTGGTTTATTTACTTTAATATATACTTTTTTACATCTATGAAATTACAAATCTGAAATCTGTTGGATCAGTGTAATTTAGCATTTTGAAGTTACAGTTACATAGAAAAGCTAATTATATAAATTAGTTTGCTACTAAATAGGTGCTTGTAATGTATTCTCATGGTTTAAATTAAAAGTTTTTCCTTAGATATGACTGTTTTATAAATATTACTTTCTCCAATTAGAGTGTTAAGAATGTAATCTTAGAATGCCTAAAGTTGCTAATATGTGATAATTTGAAAAATAGGTGAATTATAATGGATAGATGCATTGGAATATCTGTATCAATGCCCATTCCCGTGCAAAGTTTAGTTGAGTTTCTACAGCCCATCAATTCTAATATGTCGAAAGTCATTCCTAAATCGCATTCACAGAGAAAAAATTGTTCTGTTCTAGTGATGATTCTTCTTTAAATTTCATGTTTCAAATTTCTT
Source organism: Argiope trifasciata (assembly GCA_026543055.1). Classification (NCBI taxonomy): domain Eukaryota; kingdom Metazoa; phylum Arthropoda; class Arachnida; order Araneae; family Araneidae; genus Argiope; species Argiope trifasciata. The sequence goes on along the minus strand of JAPMOQ010020853.1, from coordinate 3,748,082 downwards.
CCATTCAATTGCCTGTTCAGTTTCATCCATAAGCAAAACTTTGGATATCTTTGAATTAATTTTCTTTGAAATGCATTATGTCTGTCATACCTCTTTTGCAGTTTATAATTTTAGAAATATCTGGTTACTTTTTTAATAAGTGATAATAATTAATTATCTGTGATGCTATATTTTCTAAAGTAATAGCTAAGGATTTATTTCACTTCTTGTTCTATGACAATGTCATGTTACAACCCGCTTTCGCAATATTTTGATTTAATTTTCCGGAATATCTTGTTCCGGCATATGTTATTGGATGCCCTAATATAAAATTTAAGAGTTGCTAAATCATTTATTAGATAATAATTCATAATTGTATGTTTACGTGTAATAATTTTTTATAGAATTTTCTTATCAAGATATATTTAAATGATTACTTACTCAGAATCATTCAGCTACACTATTGTTTAAAATAAACCTGAAGATCACATTTAAATACTTCTAGTTAGGCTTGTTTTATTTGTTGAGATGAAATTTTTTATCAACTTTTCACTAATTTCCTGATGCACTTCCTTTAAATTTTGCTCACCTATGTATTCCATGTGTATGAAAATACACTATTTCAATTAAATTCTAAAAATATTATCAGCTAACCATATATGAAATGTCTCTAGTTGCTTTTCCCTATTAGTGAATTTTAGTAATAATTGATTTTAAGGTTAAAGAGTAGATAATTAGAAAAAAAAATCTTCTCTTTTGTTTTTTGAATATAAGTATGTTATTCAAAATCTTTTTAATTACATTTGATTTTCTTATATCGTATTCAGTTTATTAATAATGTGGAACCAATACAAATCTCTCCCCCTTTTTTTTAACTAGTGAGAATTTTGCATGGTTTCTCTTAGCTCGGTTTTTTAAATATGTTTTACTTCCCTTGATATTTTTAATATCATCTTTGTTAATGTTTTTTGTGATGGATCAGAGATCGATGAGTTTAAATTTGGGAAAAATAGTGGATAAAATTTTACTCACTGAAGTTCATCTACTATGACTGACCTATGTTTTCCTCTTTTAGTAAAGTGAGCTTTGGAAGCTGGGTGAAAAACAAGTGAAATTAATGCTTATATAATTTTTCTTAGTTAACTTGAAAGTAAATTCTCCAGTCTTAAAAGTGAAGATATATATACTGAAGAACATATGATACAGAGAAAAATGAATACCTACATTATATGTTTTTCTATATTTGTAGTACAAATCCTAGCTCTAACAAATTTGTTGTGATTTTCCAGCTCTCATATATACAGTGGCAGTCAAAAGTACTCATGCACTGAATTTTGAAGAACTTTGTGTTGTATAGTACTTTATCTATCACATTATGGCAAAAACCATGGCTTGTATTTTTTATTTTTGATTAATTTCATTAAAAATATTTTTCTGTAAAGCTATTACAGAAAAAAAATAAAAAAAAATGTAATTAACAAAACTTTTGTATCAAAACTATTCCTACTCTCTATAAATGAGATAAATTATCATTTTCTAATATTTTGTAGGATATCCGTTAGCTTTAATTATTGCTTACATGCAATTTGGCTTTGAATCTACTAATTTCTTCATAATGTCTGGCGAAATCGATGCCTATTCTTCCAGGACTGTGGTTTTCAGCTGATTTTTATTTTTTATGTGTCAATTTTTAATTTTCCCTTCTAAAATACTCTGCAAATGCTCAATAGGAATCATGTCAGGTGACTGTGGAGGTGTATTAAGTCTTTTGAAAGCGTTATATAATACCCAGAGCTTAACATTATGAGCTGTATGCTTGGGGTTGTTATCTTGTTGAAATATGTAGTTATTTTGCAGACCCATTTGTGCAGTGCTAGAATTTATTTTTCAGAATATCAGTATACATTTTATGATCCATAATTCCATCAATGATGTGCAATTGACCCACTCCATGGGCTCTCATGTACCCCCAAACTAGAACGTTACCACCACCATGCTTTACTGTTGCACTCAGATTTATCGGTTGTAGCTCTGCATTCTTTTTATACCACACCATTTTTCTGCCATCTGATTCAAACATATTGAATTTGCTCTCATCCGAGAATATAACTCTGTTCCAAAAGTCAGTATTTTTATTAATGTATTATTTAGCGAGTAATAATAACTTTTTTTCTGTGAACTTCTGACACAAAAAACTTTTATCTAGATATTCAACCATGCTTCATTAAAAGTGCAGCGTAAAGTACTTTCTGAAATCCAAAATTCCTTGGTTGAGCAGCTCTACTTTAATTGCTGGAGTACTCAATTTTGGATTTTTTTAAAATTAGTCGGAGAAATAAACGTCTGTGCTTAGGAGGTGCTCTGGGGCGCCCACTTCGTGGCATATTCTCGATATTATCCTGTGGCAATGTTGGTCTATTACACTCTGAAGTGTAGAACGTGGTCTTCCAATCACCTGCGATATCTTTCATTGAGAGTTACAGTTGTTATGGAGTCTCATAATAAGTTATCTTTCAGCAAGAGTAGTTTCTTTTCCTGTTCGAGCCATCTAAACTTGAAGCTGTAGGATTAGCAACGACTAATACGAGCTTGAGTTAGTGAACATCAGAATAATACTAGACCAACAGTAAAAGAAAGAAGGAAACAACAACAGGTAAGTCCCAGAGAGGTGCAAATTGTCTCAATTTTATTGGTTTACAACGTGAAATGAGGATGTACGAATAGTTTTGAAGCCCAAGATTTCTGGTGAATTTTAAATTGTTCCTCTAATAAACAATTCTGTATTATCTTAAGATTTTTCTCTCAACGATACCAATAATTTTCACAACTATTTGAATGACATTAACCCCTTTTTAAACAGTTCTGTTTGTTACTACCCAACTTCAATTTTTGTACTACATTTTGAGGTGAACAATTTGTGTACGAATACTTTTGACTGCCACTGTGTGTGTATGTGTGTATATATATATATAATATAATATTTGGTAAAAAGTTGTCTAAATAAAAATTGTGTGCAAAAATATTTATTTTTTGTTTTGCGCATATATTGTAGTTTACCAATATCAGAGTGTTTGTGTTTCACTGAAGTAGGAGAGGGTAGATCATCTAAGGTGATGATGACCTAAAGTTGCCAGGGTTTCAAATTGTAAGGTCCATTCGAAAAATTTTCGTGTAGCTATTAAACTATACTATTAATTATATTAAACCATAAAGAGACTGGGTTACTAAATTTCCTACAATTTTTTGTAAAAATTGAATATGTTGAATATTGAAAGAGACAATTATGAATTTGTAGTGATTTAGAACTTTGCATTCAATAGATATCACAATTTTATATTAAACACGTACAAGATATGTCAGCAAATTTAGGTAAGTTAGAAAATAATTGTTTGTAATTAATTTATCATTTAACAATAAAATCAGTTTCCCATTTTTTTTTAGTCACTGAGGTCTCTCTTTTGTAATGAGAAGACCCAGATCAAATGGATTATTAGTGCATAAATGCCTTTTGAATTTCATATTAATTGTTGAATACTAGATCTCTGATTTTCTGTTGTTGCTAGTAAATCTTCACTTTATACCTTTGAAGCGATTGTGGAATGGTGCCTTTGGGGTGGTAATTGAAACTAGATAAAATGGTGGCAAAGTTGATCTGAAAATGTTGGTTTTCAGAAGACAGTGAAGGCCCACTCACATCCACATAAATTTTTATTTAGTTTGTATTATGAACATATTAGGCATAGGAAAAAATGCAAGCTGAAATAAATAGGTACTAATAGAATTTTTGTAGTATATAGCATGCATAGACACCTCTGGACAAACTGTGCAAAACTTAGAAAGAGAATCCTTGCTCTCTATACATAAAAGCTGTCCAGTGAATTATACATTTATTCCGTTTTGTTTTTAAGAAAAAATCTAAAAAAGTATTATGATATCACACCTGATGTAAGAAATGTAAACAGAAATGGCAGTACCTGTCCCTAAGTAATATATACCTTTTATGTACCTAAGTAAGCTGTTCAAAATGATAGTTGCATTATTTGAGATATTAGCACATGTTGGGTAATGCCTTCTTATGATCTAATATGCCAGTATCAATAAAAATAAGGACAGCTGTGCAAATGAGCAACCAAGTAATATAATGAGCTATATGATGAATGTTTGTTTGTATTTCACATGAATATCTTTTTAAATTGTCATTCCTTGATAAACTTTTTAAGAGAAGTTTTTTTATATATATTTTTCTACTTATTATTTTTGTTTAATTTCTCTCTCATTCTTTTTGTAAATTTTTGAGATTTATTAAAGTTTATTTTTCTTATACTTGATAAAAAAAATGTACATTTTCTTTTGAATTTTGTGTGAAACCATGTCTTATAAGTATATGGATTTTCTGACATTCTTTATGTATTTAAAGCTTGAATTCTTGTTTTGTGCAGTTTGTTCAATGGTTTGTAAAACCTCTGTATGTATATTAAATTATTTACTCTTCTTTACACATAAATACCATGAAACACTTTTGAAAGTTTTGAGGTATTTAATGATGAGGCTAAATATATATATATATATATATATATAAATAATTAGTGCTGTCATTCCTGTTAAATAAAAATACTATAGATATTTTGAATCACTTTATTTGTCACCAAGTTGTCACTAGTATATCTTAATTAGATTTTGCATCATTCTTCAGAGCTCATTCATTCTTAATAACCTATTGAAAAAAGCTAGTTTTCCGAAATAGTGAGATTTAAAATTTATTTGGAGCAAATAATTTTTTGTTGATGTAATTAAAATTATTATAAGAAATTTTTTTGTAGTATAATTATAATTTTATTTATAATATTTATTTGCTGTATAATGTTTTTCCTTTAACAAATAATAGATGCCTTTAAAAAATGTATCCATTTATGTTCGTTGTCATTACATAAGGTGCTATTATTAAATATATTTTTACTCTTTTGCATCTGATGATTACAACTTACAGTAATAGCTGGTATGATTTGATAATTATCACCTTTGTTAGGTTTTAAATATTTACAAACAAGTATTGTGGAATTAAGGAGGTTTAAGTGAAAGTTTTTATGATTATATATTTTTAACAGTTATATTCTTAATTTTGTATTATTAATAAAAGACATAATATTTTTATCCTAAGCTCCATTGTATGTATCAGCTAGTAAGTAATAAAATGATTAAAAATTAATAAGCGGAAGTTAATATAATTATTTCCTAGTCTAAATATCTTAAATAGTATACACTTATTCTACATGTCATTAAAATTTAAAGATATACTAGGCAAGTACAGTTTTTGCAGGTGTGTGATTCTTCTTGCGAGTTGCAGTTTTCTCCCCCCTCTCTTTATATTTTTTCATCATAATCTACCTTTTTAGCAACAACAGCAACAAAATTTGCACTTTATGACAAAAAAAACACCCTACACTGTTTGTATTTATAGCATTTGTGTAATAAAAAGCAGTAAATATTGCAAAAGAAAAAATAAGTATTGCAAAAGAAGATGCCATTGGATAATTTGCTGTTGCAATGTATGTGGCGAATTGATCCTGACTTGGAGGTACACTGGTATTTTGTTACCAGTTTATGGCAACTACAACAGAAAGAGCCAGTAGATAGTGAGTGGAAATTGAAAGTTCCAGACAACTTCCATTATTTCCAAAAAATACAGGCATTATGTTCATTTGTTATCGAATTTTAATATCATGAATTAGGATGGCACTTCTGAAACAAATAGATTAATTGTAGAGTTATTTGATACCATCCAGACTGTGCTCATTTGTATAAAATGTGTTCAACTTTTTCAGAAATCTGTGGATTATTTGTATAAAAAGAACTGTGTTAAAGGCGAAGTGGGCAGAAATCTGTAAGAACAGGAATTCAGCTGAAAGAAATTGCAAAATAAAAGTTATCTGAAAAAAAAAAAACAATTCAACCAAAATAAAAAGCCAGTCTCAAAGGAACCTGTAAAAAAATATCTGGTGAGACTGACAAATGGCTGAAAAAAAATGAGGCCTGAAAGTCTCCAAATACTGGGCCAATGTTACCAATGTTCAAATGCAAATGAGGTAATGTTAATTGAGTCATGTCACTCTTTTTAAATTGTATATTCAAGAATTTGGCCTTGATAACTGTAAGTAGTGTGTTTCTTTCTGCTATGATGTGACCAGAAAAAGCATGAGTGTGAAATTTTTCCTTTTCTCATCATTTACATATTATGTGAAATTACATGATTTTTTTTTTTTAAATTACTTATAAGTTGACATTACACCACCTCATTTTCTTATGTGCCTGTGGCTATTACAGCTACTTAACAGTCAACTGGGCATGAGATGGAGAAAAAGCGGTTTGATAGTAAAATACAGCTGCAAAAATAAGTCAGTAGTGAACTATAAGGCACTCTTTATGTAAAAAGTACAGTATTCATGTAAAGATGGTTATTGCATTTTACTCTGCCCAGTGAGGGCTTTGAAATTATTTGACCAGGCTCTTGCTTTTTTTCCTCTCTTATATAAATCTTAGAATTTCATATTGTTCCATGTGTGAGGGGCACATCTATTATAAGGTAAGCTGGCAGGCTACCATTGTTTATCTTGATACCATCTACTGTCTGTTTATATTTGGTTTAATTTTATTTGTTAGTTTTAGTTATAGATGTCTATTGATAAGGAAGGTTATTTTATGGCCATTCTTTATGTGCAATGTCACTCCTCTCTTAGTAAGGCAAGCATTAATCATTTTAAAACCTACTTTGTTGATAAGAACTATACAAGTTGCTCTGGTCTTTTACATCTCATTGGGAAAACCTGGTGCCTACCAGGTTTCCTGACATGAATTTGCTTGTTTTTGATTAAATTGTTTGCTTGTAAATTCCATAACCTGTCTCTTTGAATAGTGCACTTACTTCGAGCATTGCTATTGAAGCAAGCATTTTAAAACAAGATACTGAACATCCAGGGTTCATATGCTTGCCAAAACCTAATTTTGTTTCCCTTTCTGTTATTTTAATTTAATAAGTAATGAGAAACAAACATAATTGGCATTCAAAGCAAAGAATGAAGGCTAGATTTATGATTTTTTACTCTAAAATACATTTTTCATTAATATTGTCTTCTCTCTTCACTTGAAACAGATTTTCCCATTCTAAGACTCACTAAAAGGCTGGATCAATATTTTTTCTCTTTTAGAATCATAGTTGTTTAAGAAATGCAATTCTCTAGTAATATTTCCTTATGAATGAGAAAAAAATTATTTTCAAATACTTGAATTAAAAAAAAGATTATAGATATTTCTATTTTTAAATTTTCACTATAAAGGGCACTGTAAAACAAAGCTATCTCCACTGATGTTAAAGTGAACTTGCATTATGGTGTGTAATAAATTTATTAAAATTTTCTAATTTTCTTAGAAAATCTTGCTGCTCTTCTAAATTATTCAATACGTTAGGAATTTACTATCAATAACATAGATAGACCATGCCATTTGATTTTGTCAGTTATTTGGTGAAATAAATTATATATATATACAGGGTGTCCCAAAAAGATTGAAACGCGCTTTAATTCTTTAACCGTTAGAGATAAGTAGGTGATGTAATTTGAAAAAATGTTCAAAATAAGATAGGAGAGAAGATTACATTAAGAAAAAATATCCACCTATGAATTTTAAAAAGTTACACTTTGTAAATTTTTATACAGCCCCTCTATGCAAATTTGGTCAATTAGAAAGTTTTTCCTTTCCATCCCAAAAGACCATTAAAAATAACTGCATAACTGTATCTTTAAAACTTTTTGAATAATAACACAGAAAAAAAATTGACTTATGTCACTTTTCCATACCACTTGAAAGACCTTTTCGTCGGTGAAAATAGGGACCATATCCAAATTGATAATAGAAATTCTTCGATCAAAAAAAGATAATAAGCGTAAAAGAAATCCAAAATGGCATTTAAATAAAGTCCTTGTTTATGGAGTTAAACAGTTTTGACAACATAAGATTGTAAGAAGTGTAACATAAAAAATAATAATAAATAAAACGAACATACATTTAAAAACACACGAATCATAAAGCATTCTCAAAATGTTTTCCATCAACACCAATACATAATTGGGCTCTTCTAATAATGCTTCTGTAAATATTTTGGAGTTCTCCTCCTGTAATATTATTGCATGCATTAATTATCTTTTGTTTAAGGTCAGTTACATTCAGGGGGCGAGTATTATAAACTAGCGTTCGAAACCAACCCCAAAAATAAAAATCGAGTGGAGTTAGATCAGGAGATCTGGGGGGGGGCATTCTGTGGGTTCATTCAGACCAATCCACTGTTTATTAAAGTTTTCGTTGAGCCAGTTTGTTACATTTATAGACTTGTGTGCAGGCGCTCCGTCTTGTTGAAAATACATTTTTTTTTACTAATGACAATGGTGTCGTCTCCAAAGTATCTGTTACTATGCCATTTAAAATAAGTTGCAAATATTTTATAGTTGTAAGTGTTCCTTCATAAAACACTGGACCAATCAGTTTTCCGTTCCGCACCATACGGACACAGAAAACTTTCTCTGGTGATGTATTTCTTGCACAAAAAATGGTTTTGTATCATTCCAATAATGATCGTTTTGTGCATTTATGTGTCCATTTTCCGTAAACAAACATTCATCAGTCCAAATAATGTTCTTGACAAAGTTTGAATCTGTGTCCTGTTGGATTAATAACCAATTGGAGAATGCTACACGTCGGTTAAAATCAGAGGGATGGAGTGCTTGAAGTCCATGAATACAAAATGGATGCCAATTGTGTTTTTCAAGTATTATATGGATTGACGTCCTAGGTAATCTTGTAATTGCACTTGCTTTTCGAATGCTTGATCGTGGGTTGGAAGAAAAATATGCAATAATATCAATTTCTTGGACAAGATATTTCTACCAGGGCCAGGTCTTGGATTAAATGAACCGGTTGTTCTCAATCTTCTCATCATCCGATAAACAAATGTACGTGAAATTTCAGGCAAATAGGGATATCGCCGTCCAAATTCCCGAGCAGTTTCTGCATTATTTCTATTGCAAATAGAATAAACCATTGCTAGTTCAAATAGTTCGTCATTTGTTAAAAGTACCCTAATGCAAAATTAGTTACAGTATTTTTACTTCGACAATATGAAACTCAATATCGCTGAATGATTTCTAAACTTTATTTTGATATGCTCGAGGAAATCTTGGTTAAGTTGTACAGGAAAGAAATAATTTTGGAACTAAATAAGTAAATTGAAAAATAATCGTCTGCATTTCTTTATGTTACTTAAAAATAAAATTAAAAAAACTTTAATATGCACGTATTAGAAGCGGTTAAATTCCAGTTAAATGAAAGGCAAAAATCGTCTGGCAGTTAATTTGTTAGAATGTGCTGTGTTAGAATGTTAGAATTCATGACAAAAATGTGATGAATTTGAAAACAATTAAAATTCTACCAGACTAATTTAACAGTATTTTTCTTTTTTATAAATTTTGCTATAAAAATCTGTCAAATGGCTTTTATTGATTTTAAACGAAATATTATAAAATTTCGAATGTAAATTTAGAATACATGGCATAAAATTACTTGCCCCTGATAAGATTAAAACTGTATCTTGAATCTACCGTAAATACGCAAAAATGTGTTTTGTAAATAATATAAAAAAAATTATGTGTTTATAATTTGTTGCAAATTTACATTTCCATTTTGGTATATGGTCACTAAAAACAGCGTTCAATTTTTAATTACGCATAATTCACTCAATTTTAAAGATACAGTTATGCAGTTTTTTTTAATGGTCTTCTGGGATGGAAAGGAAAAACTTTCTAACTGACCAAATTTGCATAGAGGGGTTGTATAAAAATATAAAAAGTGTAACTTTTGAAAATTCATAGGTGGATTTTTTTTCTTAATGTAATCTTCTTTCCTATCTTATTTTGAACATTTTTTCAAATTACATTACCTACTTATCTCTAACGGTTAAAGAATTAAAGCGCGTTTCAATCTT
>JAPMOQ010020853.1:3563678-3729445 GCA_026543055.1 Argiope trifasciata | reverse complement strand
TATATATATATATATATATATATATATATATATATATATAAAAGAGGTCTGGAAAACTTTTTTCATGCCACATTCATTGAAAGATGACGGGATAAAGAGTGCTAATTCAAATTTTTAGTAATCCTGCTACTCAGTGTCTGATTTCTTCTGAAGAGCAGTGCTGTGGAATTGTAATTCTTATTGAAAAGCATTTCTTGGATTCATGGGGATTTCTTCTTTGTTTATTTGAGTCCTCAGAGAGATCTTTATTTTCTTTCTGACTAATGCTTTTCTTTGATCTTTTAGTTTATTATGTTTGTGCTTAATATTCAATACCTAATAGAATGCAAAGTGTCTTGTGCTTCAACTTCATTTTTGACTCATTCCTTTTCTCTTTTCAATTAATTTTTGAACATTGGCTAGTAAAAACAACTTCATTATAAGTCCACTCTTTCTTTGTACCAACACCATATTAGCATTCTAGTATTTGTCCTCCAACATATGTATATATATTTATATAAAGACTTGATTACAATATTTAGTTAGACTACTTTTTTACTGTATGTGCGATCTTTTATAGAAATTGTAGTCTTTTTTAAAAATCATTTCAAATTTGATCAGAGCTAATACTCACTATATCATGTTAAAGGAGTAAATTTTGAGTAATATAGGATAAACAAACAACATCTCACTTTTTCCCCCCATTTAGCTGCCAAATCTTGCCTGGCAGATGGATAATTATACTGGACTCGGACTGACATGATTAAAATTATAAATATTTACCCTCCCATTTAAACATGTTGGTCTAGATTTCTATAGTTATCACTGCCCAGTTTTTATCTTGATAGCTATTAATTTGAAATTTTTACTATGCATTCATAGTTTTCACTTCAATCTTTGATTTGACATTGAATGAAACTCATTTATTTTCTTGCTTTTCTGTTTAAAATTTATTAAATCTTTAAAAAAACTATCTTGACATTTATGTTTGGTATCTTTATCGGGATTGAGAACTAATATCGAATTTGTGTTTATAAATATCAAACCAATTTGTTTGATTTATATGGAAATTGACAATTTCTGTATGCGAAATATGTTGAACCTTGAAAATAACTGCCTGTAAAATATATTTAAAAATGTTAGTAAAAATATATATGTTTAAATGCTTAAAAATATATTTCTTTTTGATGCTATTTACCGTATTTGTATTGGATATGTAAATATAACTATGTCTATTTTTAAGAGATGTTATTAGTAGCTTTGATGCCTGCAAATCAATCAGGAACATTCTATTTGAAAGTCTTGATAACAATTTTTAAAAATTAGTATGTGACTTCTAGTTAGCATTTTAAAAATTTGTTTTAGTTTTGAAAACAAATCGAATGTTGTGCCAAACAAGCAGCATTTGTGGGAAATTATGTTTGATGCATTATTTATTTTATTAAAAAGAAAACTGCAACAAACACTTTGGCTACCGTTGGACATTAACGATGAACATGCCCATAAAATACAACTTGCAAAAATGGTTTCAGTGATTAAAAAATGATGATTTCAGTATTTAAGATAAAAAGCATGGTAAGCAATCAATCAAAAGCACACCAATTGCAGATTTGGAAACATTACTTGATAAAACCATCAGTGCTGAAAAGATACGAGCAACAGTTGATATGTTTGAAAGGAAAGAGGAAGTGTGGGAAAACGGACAACAGCTCGGTAACGCTGCCAGACCAATGAAAGAAACTTTAAAATAGCTGCACTATAAATTTTTCTCCTTTCCACCGGATTATTTTCATGCAGACTGCCCTCCCTCTCTAAGAAAAGGTTCACCTCTCGCAGATATTCATTTTGTCTGTTGAGGATAAATATTTTGAAAAATTGGTCTTCAATTTGTTCTTTATAACAAATATTTAAAAAAAAAAGGACGGAGTCTTATTTATATCACCAAATAAGAATGCAATTTCTGTTGAACCTCTTTTTATAGAGAGTTAACATTTCTTTATTTTCAGGTATCTAATGTGATCTTTTAAATTAATGTAAAAAATATCTGTTTGTAAAATATAATTACAAAACTGTTCTGTTGTTGTAAGCAGAAAGATAAAAGCTATTTAATCAAATTCAAGAATATTTGTTTTTTGAATTAAATATTATTATATATTGTTTATTGCATTAATTTTTGTCAAACATTCTTTATTATTATAATTTAATACGTATTTAATCAAATAAGATTTATAAACAATAAGACATTATAATTGGTAGACATTTTCTTTCAAAAATAAAAACCTTACTAAATCTTGAAGTCAGTTTTTCCTGAATTTTTGTAATTATATTTTTTCCTCCATTTTTTTTTTCTGTCATATTTGCCCTAACTTTATTAGGTCTAGAGAGTAGAAGGGCAGTGAAATTTTGAAAATGTTTTTTTTTTTTTTTTTTTTTTTTAATTATTGTAAGAGAGCCCCAAATGAATACTATTTTTGCATTTCTTCCGTATTGACACTAACTGAATTAGAGTTGGAAAAAGGAAATTTCCTTATTGAAATTCACCAACTGCATAGCATTTGAAAGCAAATGAATAGCTATTTTTTGCAAAATTAGAATTTCATTCTCTCCATAGTATAGTGTAACCTCGCTTAACGAACATGGAATTAATTCTCGAATCTTACTCTTAATGCGAAACAATTTTCGCCAAGAGAATGCAAAGTAGAGTAATACGTTCCTTTCTGAAATAATAATAATAATAATACTCAAACAAACTAAGTAGGTCTTTTTTACAAGAAAATAATCAAAAAACAATTGTTTTTGTCTATGCTTCAAAATTAAATAAATTTTTAGAGTGGACTCGCATTTCTTAGGTTGCGAGTTTGAATCCCTCTGGTTGAAGAATCTTTGCGTGTGTGGTGACCTACGCGCGTATAAGTCTGTCGTGGTCACAAAATCCTCCATGTCGAGAGTAATACCACTAGGGGTACTCGTTCAGAGATGATCGCTCTCTGATCCATGTCTAAATTACGATCTGTGGATGATTGAATGAAATGTATGAATGAAGTCCGCTGTGTAAAAAGGGTTGTGATGCGTGAGTAGCTAATCCTTACTCTTGACCCTAGATGGCGCTACTGAAAACAAACAAGAGATGCAAAATTCGGATTACATCGCAATGACGCTTTAGTCAGCGGGCTTGTCAGTGATAAGTCCATTAGAAACAACAACATAAGAGTTCTCATCAAACGAGATGAGTGCTCCTTGTCATGACTATTCCAGCATTTGATGTCACATTGTCTCCTTGCCACTTGTTCTGCGAAACATCGTTTACTAAATGAGTAATTTTTTTTTTACAATTTTGTTATGCGAGGTGCACGGTAAGAATGGTTTCACTGTCTTCTTTTCTTCAAGCTTCATCAATAACCTAGTATCTTATACAAATAAAAATGCTTTTTGATTGAGAAATAGTTCATTATATAAAGGCATTACATAAGGATTGATTCGATTTGATTGAAATGAGATTTGATTCTTTACCCTTTCAGGATAAATGGATAATGTAGATTGCAAGGTAGTTCAGAATAAGGTACAAAATAACAAATTTTTCCTTTAATTTTTAAGAAGTGACCATTTTTAAATTTGTACGTGACCATTCTAAAAAAATGTGGTAATTTCGTTTTTTATATCCATCCAACAAGAATGTCAGGACAAAACGGTATAACTGCTTATTTAAAACCAATGAATTATAATACAGGTTGAGGAAAAATCGACTTATACCGTTTTTCGGATTACTGAAAACGCTGTTTCTTCAGTAAAAGTAGGGGGCAAATGCAAATTGATCGTGGAAATTTTTAGATAAATAATACGATATCTTGTGTTAACCCGGATGGCCTTAAATAAAGATTTAAATTACTTTATTTCACTTATTTTTCGAATATTAGCAGAAAATATGTCTTCTGTGCATACTCCATTTCTGCCAGGTCCAGGTTTCGTATGAAATAAATCCGTCGTTCTTAATCGTTTGATCATCCAATAACTAATGAGTGAAATTTCGTGCACCGTCTAAATATCTTTGAAGTTTCTGCATTATTTTTATTGCACATAAAATAAATCATTGCCAATTTACATATACACAATCAGTTTTGCTATAATTTTAATTCGACAATATAAAACTAAGCATTGCTGAATGATTTCCGATCTTTATTTTCACATGTATAAGAACAGTCTGGTTAAGCTGCACTGAAAAAAAAATCACTGTAATCATTAAATAAATTGAAAAAGAAATCATCTGCATTTCCGTATATGGTTGGGGAAAAAGAAATTTTATCATAAATATTTGAAACGGTCAGGTTACAGTTATATGAGAGGTAATAAATTGTCTTTGGGTTAAAATTTATTAGAAGGCCGTTTTGAAAAATGAACACAAATTTGCCTGTATTTGTTTTGTTTGTAATTTTTACAAATAAAAATGGTAGTTGGCTACATAACAGTATCTCGAATCTATCCTAGGCAAAAAAAGTTTAAATGTAAATATTATTATACTTTGTGTCTTTTTATAATATGTCACAAATGATATTTAAGTTTTGATATATGCGTCCTATGCAACGCGTTTAATTTTTAATTGAGTACAGAATGTTCAGTTTTAAAGATAGGAGTATGCGGTTTCTTGTAATGGTGTTGCATAAAAAATTGAAGCTTTCTAACTAAATTTGTCTAGTGGGGTCGTATAAAAATTAAAAAATGTAACTTAAAAATTAGCATGATTTTATTATTATATTATTAACAGGGCGTTGCTACGTTGCCCACTGATCGCTAATAGATAAAGAATTAAACTGCGTTTCAATCTTTTGGTACACCTGTGTGTGTGTATTTCCAAAGTTTTCTCTATTATGCCTTTAAGAGTTAACCAGCTTAATAGTCGAAAAATTTGTATTGGAACCTATTAGCTTAAACACAACACTTTTAATTTGATTAAATTGACTTGGAAAAGATTAAGCATTTACCTACCAAACGTATTCTATGGAGTGATAAAATCAATAAAACGTAATTACGAATCGTAATAATTGTATCTTAGTGTAACTGACTAAAAACATTCTTAAAAATTTGAGAAAAAATTGGATTAAGTTTTGCTTTCGTTCTTAAAAGTTTGAAATCCTTTTCAAAAGGATATTTAAAGGATGGCTCTTTAATTAGTAAAAAGAAATATATAATATGATATAATCATTTTTTTTTTAAATTTACTTCTGCGTCGTTTAAATATTATGATGAAAATTTCGTCATTTTATACTGTCAAAAATAGTAATCACTATTATTAAATTAAAATATTAATCACTATTATGTAAATAATTGAAATCCATCGCATTCAGATATATAGGATGCATTTTGCATCCAAAATATTAATGCTAAATGTGTTATCTAAAAATGTTTTGATACGGTTTTTTTTTTTTTTTTTTTTTTTACAATGTTGTGATAGTTGTTCTTATAACTGATCAATCTTATGAAATTTAAGATTTATGTAAGAAATACCGGACATTAAAACAAAAATTAAGACGTCCAAATAAATGGCCATTTTTATGGTGATCGTTTTGCGATTATTGTTAAGAAAAATAATTTGTTAGAATGTAAAATAAAATATTTAAAATCACCAAAAGATTTATTAGGACAAAAAAAATTCTCATTTTGCAGTTCTTTCTTATATCCTATAAATTGTCTTATATGTGCCGAATGAGTAAAAATTATAGCTTGCTAGAGGGACAGAGACTATCCTCCACATGTAGAAGTATTGCGACTGTCCATAAAATATACTGGCAATGGAGAGCATTTTCTTTTTACCTCGTTTTTTTTTCCCCGCTAATAAAATGTTTTATTTAATTTTTTTAAAATTTAATTTTGCATTAATGAGGATATTGATATTTGTTTCAAAGAAATGCATGATCAGTTGCATATAAATGCGAGAATAAAAAGCTGCTGAAAATTTAACGTAACGCAGATACCATGCTTTGGAAAGGTCGGAAATCTTTATGTCCCCATAAAATAAACTTGTCCGTCTATTAATAGCCACTTTTAAGTGTGCTGGCATTTTAAATTTTAAAGCTATACTTTTATAATTATTTTTCGCTGATAAAAATTAAGTTTTAATTATAAATGTATCTGTAAAATGTGTAGGACATCTTACATTTTCATATTAATAAGAGTTGAGGTCAGTAACTATGTAATTTTTTAAAGATTTAAATAAAAGTTCAAAATTTAATTTTAACATAAGAAAGTTATATTAATTTTTTTTTAAATGACAGTTTTTTTTGTGATTGTACGATGATTGATATCATAATAAAGCTGTGTGGCTCCTTTTTAATATGATAAATTAGTATAGCAGTTCAATAAATTAAGAAATGTTATCTTTTTTTTGTAGACGACGTGTACCAAGCTTTAAACTAATTTCAACAATGAGTGGAAAATTTTATGTTTATGTATCTGTGAATTTTAGAATTCAATAAAGCAGCAAGTTTGATAATTAAAGTTCGTCACCAAAATTGTTGATCTTAGTGAAAATTTTATCTGTGATTAGAAGAAAGAAATATGTCCAAAATATATACTTTTTGGGAGGCTGAATCGCTTATCAATAAAAGAATCATATCGTGTTGCTGTGCATGCAAGTCAAAGGGATAACACTTTTACTTTTTAAAAAAATTCTTACATTCTAAAAAACAAAATTTTCAGCCGAAATTGCCATTTTCACACATGAATGAGAGGAAATAATTTTCCAACTTTACAGGTCTTCTGCACATACTTCATATGCCATTTAGGACAGAACAGTATACATTGGTGTCGGATGTACAGACCCAATCCGTTGGCTACCTGATTCATCAGATTTGATTCCATTGGAATTTTTTGTTGAATCAAGAGGTATTCTGCACATATATTTCCAATTAGAAAGAGTGTAGTAAACAATTTAATAAGACTGTAGTTAATTTTTTTTTTCTTTATGGATGTTTAGCGGATTTGTAACAGCAAAATTGAAAATTTTTAAAATTCATTAACTGTTTGTTTGATTGCATTTTTTCATTACAAATTTTGTATTGTTAACTGTATTTTTGTTTCTGCTTAAGTATCAGTGTAACTCCGAATGTAATACAAAACTTACTCCAGTTTTGCTTGTATTTATGCTCAATGTTTGTCAGCAATTCATTAAAAATATGTTTTGTTATAGTTAGCATGATGGAATCACGGTTTTTTAAAACAAGTTTATTCCTCATTATGAATTAGATTTTTAGAAGCTAATATCTACACTTATTATGGATATTATAAATTCCTAAAATCCAAAGATGTTATTGTTTCTGTACTTGAAAATTGCCGATAGAACTACTGTACCTGAAAAAAAAAAGGATTTAACTCCACTGAATGAAGTAATTTGTCTTTGGATTAATCATTTATTTAGTCATTTCTTGTGTGGCATACAATTGATTCCTATAAAGGATAAAAGGACTAGGGACTCTGCAAGTAATCAAATGACTCGTTTGCCTGTAGACGCCTCAAAATTGGCCAACTTATGGGTATTTAAGTGAAACTGTAGTCCTTGTCTTCTAATTACTTGCAAACAGTAATGCACAAACTCCTGCTTTTTCATTAAATTTTCCATACTGAGAAGTTTCTGAGCTTTCCCTTTACCTCATAAACTGTCAGTGAAATTGAGAAATGAGCTGTTAAGAGCTATAATTCTTTCCATTTGTAAGCTGGCAAGGGTCTCTGTGATGATAACATTCTGCCATATGATAAATAATGTAAGCTGGCGTATATTTGATGTGAAGGCAACGAACTTGAACTGCAGTTGAAAGTTTCACAAATCCTTGCAAAAGCTTTAACATAGGAGGTCTTACTTGTGTGTGTGTGTATATATATATATATATATATGATTAACAAATGTCCGACTTCTGTTATCTGTCTTACAAATTTAAGACAAAGCTTATTTGAAATTTTCTTTCTGGCACCTGGCAAAATTGTAGGTTGAAAGCAGTCAGTGTTTATGCCCAAGAATCTCCAATTTCTTCGTCGTCCTGGTCTAGGGCTAGCGCGTCTTCCCCGTGATCTGGGTGTCCTGGTTCGGGCATGGTTATTCTTCACGCTGTGTTCTATCTGTGAGGTGTTTGAGAGTCTCCCCCGTAAAAAGGGGCTGTGCAAGCGAGTTTATGAATGTTGTTTTCAAATGAGCTAGAAATCAGACTTCTGCATTCGGTTGCATAGAGTTCTTTACCCAAAGTAGCTACTGCAATACCTTTCTGTGGTAACGCGGACGCATCATCATCATCAATCTTCCTTTTCAATAAACATCTATTTCCCAAACATATTGCTAAAAAAGAATTCTCTTGTACTAGAGCTGATTTATTATAAGTTTATTGAAAAATTGATTATAGGTTAAATTTTAGTAAATTTATTTCAGGTATAGCTAGAAAGTTTTTTTTTCTTTCTTTCAGCTACTTAAATATATTTTTAATTTAGAAAATCGTCCATTTTTTTAATGTGGAGGGATTCCATATTTTAATTAACCTTTCGAACGATTTGATAAAATTCTGGTTGGTTTAAATGTTTTTAAATGTTCCATCAGTCAGATGTAGCTTTATCTATATTTTCGACTTTCCGAAATTTCTTTAACAAATGTTTTAAATTATCAACATGAGAAATTAAACCGCAATGCTGCGATTCTTGTTTACCTTGAATTGTTCCACTTAATATATATCCAAATACAGTTCATTGCAGAGTTAACAGATTATTTATACTGAATCTACTTTCTTTTAAGATACCTAAAAATATTTCTGCCCCTATTAGTATATCCACTTTTTTGGGTGAAAAGAATTCCAGATCTGCTAATTTGACTTATGGCGGTATTTCTATTCCTTCTAAATCAATAGATGTGGATGGCATTGGATCTGCGATTTTCGGAATGACTAAGAAATCTAGCGTTGCAGTAAACGAACCATCAGAGTTCAGAATAGTGGAGGCATTTTTTCTTTTCACATTAAGAATAGTATCGGAAATCCCTGATACTGAAACATTTATTTTTTCTTTCTTTAAACCAAGTGCATTGGCGAAATCAGGTGTCATCAAATTACTCATACTTCCAGAGTCCAATAGCTCCTTTCTGACAGCTCCGAAACGATCCAAAACGTAAACAAGAGCCGTAGCTAGAATTACTCTTTTCTTTTGTGTAACGGAACAGGGTGTCAGGGGAGCAAGGGAGCCCACCGAAGAGGGATAAGAAAACGCGACTGTTGGAGTCGGTCTTGGATTCATTGAAGATGAGTCATCATTCATTGCTAACACCTGCATCCGGTGTAATAAAGTATGATGCTTTGCTTTACTAGTGAAACAAGAGTGTTCTGACTCGCATTGAGCTATTTTGTGAGAACCGAAACAATTTAAACATAAATGTTTTTCTCGAACAATTTCATATCGCTTTTGAGGGGAGAATTGCAAGAACTGATCGCATTTATGCAATGGATGATCAGCGGTTTCTACACAGAATACAACACTTGGGATTATTCGATGACTTGGTGCTTTATTTTTCTGTTCACTAACATCCGAATATTTAGATTTGTTTGGAATACTGTATCGCATGGCATTTAAAACTTGATATCTTCTTTCTAGAAATTCCATGAAAGCTCGAACTGCTTTCGGGATTCGTGGTCTAATTTTTGCAAAATTATATATATTAAAATAGCATCTGATAATTCGTTTCGTTCATATTTTAAACTTTTTAATGCTCTCAAATTTTTCAGAACACAGTCTATTAAATTGCGTAAGTCCTTCGCTGATTCGTGAACAATTTTTTCTTGATCAATTATATTCTTTATAAGAGTGTCTAGAATTACTCGTTTATTTTCGAATCTTTCTTCTAACGCCTTAAGAAGGGAATCATATGTATCTTCTGAAGTTTCTATCAATTTTGCATCGTTTCTTAAACATGAATGTAATAGTAACACTTCTGGTTTTAAGTTAGATTGGGATTATCATCCATTAAATTTAGGAATTGTTGCTTAAAGGAATTCCATTCTTCTATTTTACCGCTAAACAATGAAAGAGGTATTTTCGGTAAACTAATTGAGGTAATTTTATCTATGGGCTCTTTACTACTAGCACCATTTGTAGAATTCGAAACAGAAGTAGATTTGAGATCGTGTAAAATGGATTTGAAGCTTACCTTTATTTTGAAAATTTCATCCTCTAGTTTGGATAGACTGGATTCCACTTGCTCAAAGTCATTGTCCGACACAGTCTTATAATATTCGTTTCTCAGTTCTTCAAATCTTGTACTTGTTCTCGAAAGAATATCCAGTTGAGCGTTCACTGTTAATTCAGTTAAATTTTCTCCTACTTCGCTGAATGCACAAAGTTTTGTCACTTGTCCTCTAACGCTCCCCCTTTTTTCTATTTAAAACAACTAAATCGCTTGCCATAACTAATTTGGATGGATAGCAAATTGAAGTCTAGTACACTCCGGCTCGATGGACCAAAAAATAATGCGTATGCCGGTGATGGCTCTACACATGATGATGAGAAATGAACTATAAATTTGCGTGTTTTTGTTTCAACTGGATTTTCAGTTTCTCTTGATAGGGCACAATATATTCAGTTTCCAACTATCGGATTTTCAATTGATCCACTAACCACATATCCAAATTCAGAATCCAGTAATATTTTTTGTTCCGAAAGCTGTATTCTATTAGGTTCCAAAATTTCGAAAAAGAACCTCTGCACCCAATAAAACTTTTATTTTCCCAGGGTAATTAAATGATAGATCAGCTAAATTTACATTCCTTGAACAATTAACAGGAGAAACATTTATATATTTCGACGGGGTTATCTGTTATTTTTGGAACAAGAAATTCTAAAGACCTCGAAAAATTAAAATTATTGTTTGAAATATTCGCCTTTATTTTCGACTTAACGGACATCTCTAACCCATCAATGCCAGAAACCGCAATATTTGTTTTTTCTTTCTTTAAATTTAATAAATTTGCACGAGTGCTTGCGTAGTTAGAAACCAATCAGACGTCCAGAATTGCTCTCAAACGCAGTCTTTCTCCACTTTTAGATTCGTTGTAAACATTTGCTATAGCTAACAAGACGGTTTTGCCCTTAGTTAAAAAGCAGCTGGTGTTGGAAAGCAATAATTCTTCCTCTTCAGCGTTGTTTACATTTCCACTACTGCCACTGGGCAATGCGGTAAGAATGCTTGAATCGAGAGGTTCATTGACCTTAGCGATGTGCTGAGTCATTCGACGAAACATTCTGCTTATAGACGGCACCAGAAGTATTTAATTCTTTAGAAATATGTAACAAACTATTATGCTTTTTTCCACTTTGATTGTATAAATACTTCGATAAACAACTACTTAAATGATTTCATTAAACAATTAATGCATAAATTATGTTTTTTGGCTACCTCGTATCTTTCTTTAGGGGAGAGTTTTTTAAACATATCACAAGAATATACCGTATGCGATAAATTACATAAAATACATTTTTTATTTTTCGCATTAGAATTCAAAACAAAACTTTTGTTTCGAACTTGAGTCGAGGGTTGTTTCGTTTTCAGTAAACCATTCCTGTGAATGTTTTCTAAGACCTGACATCTTTTTTCGATAAAAGCTAATAAATTATCCATTTCAGGTACCTCGATATTTTGCAACGAAAGCTCAAACTGTTTTTGACTGTCACGATCCAATTTTCTCAAAAAAATATTTAAAATAATGATATGAGACAAATTTTTCTTTCAATCTATACATTTTTTTAGAGCTCTTAAATTTCTATTTATGTAATCAACAATTTTTCTTAAATCTTTAGGCGATTCATGGGACAGTTTTTCGATTTCTAGAATTGATTGAATGTGGTTATCAACAATAATTCTTTGGTTTTCATATCTTTCCTCGAATGCATGGAATAAAGAGATAAATATATTATCTTCTGTTTCCAAAAGTTTTGCTTCACTTTTAATAGAAGCACGAAGATAATGTAATTTTTCAGAATCTGATAAATTATTGTCGCAAGCTTGCTATCCATCGACTTGATCCATTTCCGATTCATTTTACACACTGTCACAGTACTTTCACGTAGTTTGCAAGCGAATAATTTTAAATCTTCTATTTAATTTTTTTTTAGTTCGATTTCATCACTGAATTCTTCATCCGATTTATCCAAAGGTAACTCATTTTCGATACGAGTTAACTGAGTTTTGATGCTCCCTTTTTTAATGTTTAGTTTTTCCATATTCATGAAATGAATGTTATTCACACGTAATCAAATATTCTACGAAACTAATCCATGTAAACGAAAACGAAATCATTCAAAAACATCGGCGAAAGCGACCAAAAATGTAGAATATTAAGTGAACTTGTATGCATTACTTTCTCTATAAAGTTTCGACGAGTGCTGGTTCCTTTTTCTTTGAATGATGAAACTAATTTGCTATTGATAATGTTAATGAACAGTTCCATGCTATTCATGACAGAACGCCCACCATAGAATGCCAGCCACGCAACGAGACGTACTGTCCTACCGTCACAAGAAGAACCCTGACCATGCTTGCCGTAAATAGACGAGTTCAAGTAAGGAGGGAAGTAGGCATTAAAGCAGTCCACAACATTTGGCAAACTAAGCGCGCTTCATTGTGCGAGACTTTCTTTTCGCTTGTGTTTATACAGATGTATTTATGTGGCAAACAAAATTAAATTGTTGATAAACTTAGAAATTATTCATTATCTAAGCTTAAAATGTCACATAAGAAAGCCTTCAACGATATTTCTTCAACTGCTTTTGTATTGGTTTTTTTAAGTTTTAATTGTCAATTAAATAAAAGCATTGGATAATAACAAAATATTTTGATATTTTCTTGAAGATTCATGTGTCTTTAAGAGTGGAAAGCTTACGTTTTAAAAGTTAACCTTCCCCCTCTCCGTTTTACCCTAGAATTTGTGAGTTTTGAAGAAGGTGAAAACGAACGATAGATTCAAATAATAAACTTAGGATCAGAAAAAACAAATATTTGGAACTGTTTAATTCATAATAAATCTATATCTTTAGTATAAGTAAAAACACGAAATTCAGCAAAAGAATTAAAATATAAATAAATAAATAGGCAAAATATAGATATTTATTCCTTTTATATTTTTTTGAGAACTAACGAAGTATTTATCAGAATCTTTGTAATTACTCATACACTCTAAAAAATTTTTATCCAGTCCTCCGTAGCACTTCTTTATAGATATATTATATATAAACGTAATATCCACAAATTATTTAAAAATAAATATTTCCTAAGAATTTTTATAAATTAAAACACGACTCAAAATTATTTATCATGCATCTAATACTAAATGAATATATAAGAGAAATAAATTTAGTTGATCAAACAAATAAACACCGTCAGATAATTATAATAATTTAAAAATTAAATAGCAGTCATTTGTACTTTTTTAAAGTCATTGCAAGCATGGACCAAAATACAAAGCAAAATGAGACTTCTAACCGGCGATTCTTTTAATTATAATGGTACTTCTAACCGGTTCTTTTGGCACCAAAAGAAATACTAGCCTTTCCTTTATCCCCAAAATGGAATAGAATATCCCGTTTTCAAGCCGACTGACCTCTACTTTTAGGGGTTACTAGGGTTTTTCTCCTGACGGTAAGACAGTACACAAGAAGAATAACAAACTTTGAAAGTATACTGTGGAATGGTTGCCACAATTGGCGTACTGTCATCTGACATGGCGATAATAGCAATATTTTGTGCAACATTTAACAGTGTGTGTGTATTTTATGTGATGAAATGTTTTTGTATTGAGCATGGTATGAGCATTATTTTAATTGATGTTTTGTTGGATAATTAATCTATTGAACAGACTTTTTAACTCTTGCATTTCTTGTAAAATAACTTGGCAATATTTAGTTATTGTAACTAGTAAAAGAACTTGTTAGTAGAAGAAATGTTTCTCTGAGGAATTTTCTTTATAAATATGTTAATAAAGTTGAATATGTTAAAACAATGTACTGAATTTCTTTGTATATTAATTTTCAGGTTTTGAAAAAAGGCATTCAGTCTCCCAAAAATGTAAAAGATCCTACAAGGCATTCTCAACGCCAGCAGAAGTGTTTATCTCACCCATCATATATGTTTTCTTGTGGCTCTGCATCAAGTAAGCGAGTGCTGAATGAAGATTCTGGTGAGAAAGAAGACAAAATTTTGGAAAATTCTGTGGCATCTTCCACATCTGCTGTATAGAAAGCTCAAAATGAAGCTGAAACCACTTCACCAGAAAAGAATTAAATTTTATTAAAGAAAATTGTTTTGATTGGTTGAATGGCAATGGAAATTCTGTGATAAAAGTTATCTCAATATCTCTTAATTTTCTCATTGCTATTTTTATACTTGTATAAAAATGCATTTCTTGCTCCTCCCCCTGCAAAAAGAGGCCTAGGGGGGATAATGCTAATTGTAATAAGAAAAAAAAGAATTATTATTCATTCATTCCATCTTTTTACATATTGAATATCTTTTAAGTAAACAAGAAACTGTTAAAATTTTTATATCAGCTATTTGATTGCTTTATATTAATGTTTGTATCTGTATTTTATTTTTAAAAATGAAATGAGTTTCCTTTTCTATTTTCTTTTTATCTTACAAATAATAAAAATTTCAAACGTTGTTGAGTAACAATAAAATAAGTATTATTAAATAAAAATATTTAAAAGATTGGATGCAACATATTTATCTACTCTTTGCAATATACATATATATATATATATAATCTAGTTACAATAGTTATGTAACCATATTCGAAAATCAAATAATATGCATTTTATTACACTCTTTAAGATATAAATAATAAGATCTAGGTAACTATATCCTTATTTTGGAAATATGACTATGAAAACGTATTGTTTCAGACCATTGAAATTTGATTCATTTATCACTGAATAAAGAATTAATTAAATGCTGGAAATCCATTTTGGTTGCTTTAATATTTTATATTTCAAGTTAAAAAATGTATGACAGATTATTAATATTTTTCGCTTGTACTTAAGATTTAATATATTTTACAACTTTTGCCGATATAATTACTTATCAAATTAAATTCGTAGAAAAAATATTTTGAATTTTCTATTTCTCTAATGATGTTGCTATAGCATATTTAATGATATAGCTTAGAAAACCAATAGAAAATTTTGTACCTCTTTATTAGTGTCTCCTTTAGTGATAGATAATATTTTCTCTCTCATTGTGTACATACATGTTTTTAAGGATGAGAATTAGATAATTTCAGATGATATCTATTGTTTCACTTTTTTTACAACACCTTAGATAAATGTTTACTAAACCCATAGTGAACTCATATACTCCATATTTTAATTCTCTCAATATGAAATGTATTTCTGCTTTTTAAATGAAAATCATTATTAAAAGTTAATATGCAATTTTAAAGTGTATAGGTATAGTCTTAATTTGAATGTTGTAAATGAGGGTATAGCTTCATTCGAATATTGAAATATACATTGGGATTGTACTTCTTATGAACACAACTGTACCAGTTGTAATTGTTAAAAGTCATGAAGATGCATCACTTTTAATTGTTATTTTATTTTTGTGATTAATATAGAATTAAGTTATTTTCTAGTAATAAGTAAAAATAATTTATATTTGAGTAATTTGACCATTATTTATACTGAAACAGAAAATAATTCCCATTTAGCAGTGTTTGCATACTGTAGTCAATGCTGGAACAATGCTCTGATCTGAGTGATATTTTGGGAGATGGGTGAACTAGGAACAGCAGATGATAAGGAGGGTAAGCAAGAGATCGCTTTAAAAATAGATATATGTATATTTTACATTTAGATATTTATTTTATCAAGATTTCAATCACAATATAATAAAATGTCAACAATGAAACAATGCTTAACTATAAGTTATTACCTTCATACTGTACACTTATTCAAAAATAAAATATAAATTTTAACATAATGTGTATTGTTTTTTAAAACATGGAAATGTTGAAGAATTTAAAAAAAAATTATGTGAATTTCAAAGTATGCTAAAGAATTTCAAAGCAAAATCATGCCACGAGTAAGAAATGACTGTGATGAGTTGGAGAATAATCTCTCAAAGAAATGAGTGCATTAGTGGAGAGGAATAAAAGCTTGAAACAAATGGAAGGTCTTGGAGAAATTAGAGTTATAATAAATACTTTTATGTAGAACATGGATGTTTTTCCCCTTATATATCTAAAGATTGTTGTTGGCAAATTTGGTGTTATAAATGAAAGAATTACAGCCAGATCTGGTAAATCTTTATTTCCATCTCCTAATTCCTCAAAATAGATTTATCTGATATCACACTGTTCTGACATCATTTATTATAATTGTAGAAGCAAATATTTAGAAATCTGTATAATATTGTGTAAAAAGTTAACTGCTTGAATTCTCCCCCCCCCCTTATGTCAAATGTGTCATACTATGAGTGGATTTATTTGTTGAAATTGTATTCAAAAATATTTCTGGATGTATGAAATAGATATCAGCTGAACAGTATTTATTCTGAATATTTTTTTTTGTAGAATTTCTTTCTTTGCTGTTTTTTGTGAAATAGTTTTTATTTATGAGCCTGTGCTAACAAAATTATAGTATTTACCCTACTTTTATGTTCCTGTCTTTAATATTTCCCAGTAATTTACAATTCTTTATATTGGCCATTTTGTAATAAGGGATAGTCAATACAAGTGATGTCCCACAATTTACATTTCTCTTTGGTTTATATCATTATTCTATGCCATTATGCTTATAGTTATACCATATAGGTTTATACCATTATGGTAAAATGTGTGGTTATACTGTATTTATTTTGTATGGATTGGCTATTATATAATGTTTTCAATATATTTAAAGATAGTGTAATATATTGAATTTCCTTGGTATTTGATGCAGATTCTTCCCAAGATTTATTTATAAGCAATTGCTGCCACACCCAATTCTTCCAATTAGGAGTTAGTTATATTAAAAGCAGAGTGTGCTGTTAAATTGAGGGAAAAAATTTGAAGATGTAAAATTCGTAGTCAAGTGCCTTCATGCATCAAAAATAATGATTCTTTCTCCTAAAACAAATGAGAATATGGAATATTGTTAGAAAATAACCATGAAATCGCATACTAGTTATTTCAACTTCTTAAATTGACTGTACATGGGATGATTTTAAAGTAATGTTTATGAAACTATAGTTGTTGACGAAAGTTTCTTTTTCAAAGGCTTTAAGTTTCAGGTAATTTGGAATATTGTTGTATATTTATAAATGGCTTATTATTTTTTTACTAAATAGTTTGTGCTTAGGCTCGCATTGAAAAATATATTAGTAAATGCATCATTTTTAATGAGGCAAAATAAGATTCTTTATATTTTTCTATGCGAGTGATAATTAAAGGTCTGAAATTTAGAATGCCTAATCTTTAGAGTATGTCTTTGTTATTTATCTCATTTTTTCTTTGTGTGTGTACGTACTTCTGTAAAAATATTCGGGTTTTATTCTATTAAGTGAGAAGGACTAATTGTTACAGAATAATTAGTAGCACACCTGTTACGTAGTGATTTAAAATTTTTTAGTCAGAATATTCGATAACGTGATTCTTATGATGGATCATATTATGTCAGCACAGTCAGTGCTCATCTGAAACAAACAGTGAGAGGTTTTGAACATGTGTTCCATTTTAACTTAATGAGGGTATAAGTATTTTATAAATTTTTATTTTAAGATAAGCTAATTGATCTCTAAAAAGTTTTTACTTATTTATTTTGTTTATGCATTGGATTTTAAAAGGCTGCTTTAATTTCTTTTACTATTTGCAATTTTTCTTATAAATCAAGAAAGATTTCCAGAATTTTACTATGGGACAAGTTGTTACTAATGAAATTTATCGTGATGCGTGTTTGCTTTCTGTAACTCGACTTGGTTTTAAACATGCCTCTTCACAGATCAGATCTTTCTCTAAGGAACGAGCTTGGAATGAGTTATAGATGGTCACTTAGAAATATACTCCTATTCCAACTATCCCACCTGAAAAAGAAGTAATAAAAAAGAATTCGGTGTCATAATTAATAAGACATGAAAACAAGAGGAGTGAAGGTTTAAGAAAAATAAATCCAAAAGAAAGAATAAAAGGCTGAATGGGAAAAAGACGATTTTTAATTTGCAGAGATATTCTGAGAATGCTCATGGCTTTGCTTAGCTTGTGGAGATGCACACAGCAACTCCGACAATATATTTAATATCAGTATATCTCGGTAATATCCCATTTTGAAGCAGCATTAGTGCTACATTATTTTAAGCACAGTAAGATGACGAATGTAGCATCTAAGCTGGTGGTCCCTCTTCAGTCATCTGCACCTGACCAATATGGGGGCACTTGCTTTAATAGATTTAGCACCTCCCAGATCACCTTAAGCCCCAGTTAGATGGAATCTGTTTCAAATGTTGTACTCCAGAATCGAAGGCCGCTACAGCCTGCTATGCTGAAGAAGAGTTGTTGATAGGTTAAATACTTTTACTGACTTAATAATTATGCTAGGTCATAATAGTTGCTTAAAGTCTTGTATATATTTTAAATTGCAAATAAATGATAATGCATAAATTATTTCAAAGGTTTTTTTTTTTTTTGTTACAGTTTTTCCCAAGCCTAAGGAAATTATAACAGTTTATAAGTTTTTAGAAAATATTTCTGATGCCAAAATCTACAAAATTAATGGATTTTTTAATGCATATTATTAATTAAGAATTAATCTAATCTAGGAATTATAATCACATGTAAAATGAAAAAGTTCCCAAAACTTTTTACCACTTTCCTTTGGTTTCTTTATATATCATATTTTTTAAAACTACTATTTTATTTTTATTTAATGTAAGAAACTTTTGTTACTATTTGCATTTTTAGTGTTGAAAATTCTCTTCATAAATAGGTCAGTTGTAGAATTTTTTAATGCAATATATGAAAATGTGTGAATGCATATTCAACCATTATGGAAATAACAGACGTGAAGAGGCCAAATGAGGATTTATTTCGAGGAGTGGATGTAAGGACGACACATTTCCTAATCTGCTGAGGTGGGAAAATTTTCTGGCAATCGTTGAGACGACTTTACTTGTTTTTCATTTCTTCGTAGGAGCGCAATGATGAACGATCCTTAGGATGGGAAAATTTACTGTGTCAGTATGACACAAATCAAAATTCTTTTTCGTTGAGAGTAGGGTCATTCGTCCGATCAATTTAATGTTTATGACGTATAAAATACTAAAAGCTGCTTTTAAGAAAAGAAAACTAAAAAGTTTAGCCCGGAAAAGAAATTAATTAAATTTCAAATTCAGATCCCGGGGCCGTGCCCCCAAGTTTGTACGAATTGGGTGGGACAGAATGCCCATCCAACCACATTTAGTTCAGTGTCTAGGGTCACTGAATGAAGAAAAAGGAAGCTTTTGAATATGAAAGGAATTTATTTACAGTAAAGAAAAAGACATTTACAATTACGACAGGACTATTTACAACAGAGAGAAGAAAAAAAAAAGGAATTACTTATAGATGCCACCAAGAGTTGTTTCATGGTGAAACTACTTTACGTTTTTTAAAGATGCATGATCGGAACGATACGACCCTCTCTGGTCCCCGTCTGGCGAGCGAATGCGCAGTTCGCTCTTTCTCAAATTCTGACGTCACACGTCTTGGGTTGAGGTTCAGCGATATTTTGATACCCGTGGCGACATCTATTGCAACAAATTGGAAAAATATTTAACAGCAAAACTAAATATTTAACAGCAATGGCCGCTGATTAAATCTCTACACAGACACACACACACACACACACACATATATATATATAATATAAGATAAGAATACATTGTGAGATGCTGCAAGGATGTTAAAGTTTCATAAGAGTATACTTTTTGCAGCTATTTAAGGATTTTTGCTTGCCTCGATTATGATATAAGGAGCTTTCACTAGGCATGTCATGGGAATAAAAGTATATAAACAGTTTTACTATTGACTTAGCACTGAATCGTCGAATGAGCGGTTGTTATTGAGGTCAGGCGGAGATTTATCTGCGATCGGGGACAAGAACATAGCTGGTTTCAAATCAGTAGTATCTTTGCTGAGTAGGTTTCTTCCCTTTGTCTATTGTGGATCTGATTTGTGCTTGTGTGCTTTGCAGTGTGTAAAAATGGCTCAGTCTAGATTAGTGAAGATATCGGAGTTTTTTATTTTTTGGAAATTTAATGATTTACTTTGCACACTTCTGACGAATCTGTTATATCAGACGTAAACTCAAAATTGTTTCAGAGAAGGATTCCTCTGCTAGCGAAATATGTGACACTTTAGTTCCTATAATAGAACAAATATGGCTAAGAGTTTCTATCCCAGTTGCTTCTAGCAAAAAACTTTCACATGTGATACAAACTTATGATGCTAAACACACACACACACACGCACACACACACAAATTATTAAAGTCTAAAACCAGACAATGTTCAGAGAAATTTTAATTCCAACCTCGCAGAATTTAGGGAAGAAACGTCTATTTGATATTACTGATTTGTATAAAAGAAGAAAAAAAAAAATGCCAGTTATGGAATAGAAGATTCTAAACGAGCAATGTTCTAACAGGTAAATGTTATAGGTTATATTGATATTTCTTCCACAAGCGCTTTGTGGAAAAAAGAAGCAAGAAAGAGTAAACAACTAAAGAGAACAGTTAAGTTGTATCAAGAACGGGGAAAGAATACTGATGCATCAGAAGCGATTACTGGCGACCTTGACAGCGCTGAAGAACAGTGTTTTTTAGAAGAGGGAAGCCAACCGATCCAGGTCTTTTAAATAGACAAGAAGCGATAAAATTAATAAATGCCTGTGCGGTTTAATATTAAGTTAAAACTTTATACAGGAAACATCTGAAGCTGAATCAAATAGTATAGGAGACTCGGTTATCGACTTTCCGCGGCTTCCTTGTCACATGCAAGCAGTGGAAACAGCTTAAGACTGGGGACCGAATCGGCTCAAAATGTTTGTGGTTCAATCGCTAGGGAAGGATACGTAAGAGCCAAAATGTGTGAATATGCCAAAATTTAATTTTAAACAAAGTTTAATGCGGTGACTTTTGCAACCGTAACATTTGTAATCATTAAGGACGCAGAAGTAAGAAACGCAAAATTGGGCATAAAAAGTATTTATTGTTATTATTATACTTTGTAATTAATATTTTTTTCCGTTTGTAATGCTTGTATTTGTATTTAAAATCATCTTTTGTAACATTATATGAACGAAAAATTCATAAAAAATATTTTTAACAAATTTTATAATTTCTCTCCCCCCCCCCCCTCCTTCTCAAAATGTAAGCTTTTGGTGGCACCTCGAAATATTGTTGTATTGCAACCAGATTTAAAAAAAAAAAAATTCTTTTTGAACCTAAAAGAATCTTATCTGTAAAAATCATTATTGCCAAATTAAAATCTAAAAAAAATAGTAAAGTTCCTTTTTAAAACTTTCCTTTTTTTTTTTTTTTTTTTTTTTTTTGTAACTTTCAAGCTTTTTGTAGCTCCTCAAGATAATGCAATATTGCAAACAAATTTTAAAAAATCTGTTTATGAACCTAAGATGCAGCTTTTCGGCCGATTATTAAAGTAAAACGAAAAAAAAAAAAAAAATGAATGAATAAATAACGGCCAATTAAAAAAAAATTCACGCTCTTCGCGGCACCTCAAGATAATGTATTATTGCAACCAAATTTTTAAATGTTGTTTTTGAGCTTAAAAGGCAGTTTTTCCACACTATTACCATATTAAAATCTAAGAAGAAAATTTTAAGGTAATTTTCGTACCACTCTATTGAGCACCGCACAGCTCACTGCTGAGCAAAATGGGACCTATTAATTTCTAAAAATGTTTCTCGCACTTCTAGATAATTGCCCCTGATGATGACTTCTCGAAGAATGGATTTCATGTTATTAAAAGTGATTATTTTACCTTCATCCCGATTAAACCGACGTTTCTCTATTCCGATTAGTTTTATCATTATTAAGAAAGAATTTCATTTTACCATATGCTGGGCCCATTTACAAAAACCTATGGTAGGTTATGATTTTAATGTCCGTAGAATCCTCAAATGTTATATATATCCTTCAACGTAATACGTGGAAGGATAACATATAATAAACATTTATAAGTTTAATTCTGATATAAGAAACGTTTATAAGTTTAATTCTGATATAAGAAACATTTATAAGTTTAATTCTGAACTTACTGTTCCAGTACTAGCATGAGAGTAATATGAAAAATAAAAGCAAAATTTCAATATCTGTATCGCTTTGTCAACTCCTCATCTTTCCCATGGAAGTAAGATTTATATAATTTGCCATCACATAATCGTTCTAAATGCAGTTTTCTGGAATTCGGAAAACAACTTTTATTTTTTATGTAGTCAGATCAGCATTATTACTACATATAGCATAAATCGTCAGCATTTCAAAATGTGTTTCGTAATTGTAATAAATATTCTTTACGAAAGCTTAATATCATGTATACAATATGAGCAGAGAATTTTATTTCCTTCTCCAATATTACTCTACTTCTGTAAGATATTTTAAATGTATAATTTATCTAGTTTTTCTTCCTTTCTCTTTAAAGTCGAAATTGCTTGAGTAGCATTTTTTTTTTTTTCAGTCTTGATTATTGGATCATATGCTAGTAAGATAAATATTTGCATATACCTGTTTCTGTGTTTAACAAGTTAGCATTTCAAAAATAAATATCCTTTTAAATTTAAAAATATCTGCAGAATTTGTAGAGAGAAGTTTAAAGCTATATCATAGATGAAAAAAAAAAATTATAATTAACTTTTTTAAATTATAGAGGTCATAAAAAATTATTATAATTTATAATTATAAATATTTACAAAGTATTTTCGGTGAGTTTCGCTTTTTTAAAAGGAAATATAAATAAATCTAGGTGCAATATTTGTATTCTTACTTTTTATGATACCTTTCTATCTATTTCTTTTGCATATATTCTGCATTTTATAATATTTTTTTGCATTTAGAATATTTTGAAATTGTATAACCTTAATATATTAGATGAAAGAGCATATAAATTTTTAATTATAGTAAGTTTAAAGTAATAATTTTATGAAAGTGTAATTCGAAGGAGATTGGTAGAAACTATTTTCATTTATACTTATATGAATATAGTTTTTCCTTTATTTCATAATTATTCATTTCTTCACTTTTTAAATTATCTGCAGATTAATTTTGCTCGGGCACAAGCTGTGGGGTCAATTCACAGCCACATGATAATTTCCAAACGACGTATGTTAACTGAAATTTTAATACAGCTACTGATTCTGGAATATCTGTAAGAAGACAAGTTCTGTTTATTTCGCTATGAATCTGATGTTAGATGTAGTATTGACATAGTTGTTCTTTGCTTTGTATTTTCAGATAATAAAAATAGTTTTGTCTGATTTTTAAAAAATTATCTTTAAACTTGTCTTTGTAAAAATACTTTCTATTTAACGATTCTATTAAATTTATCAGAAAATAATATAAGTTTTCCTTGTAGTAACAAGGAACAGAATTTCCTTTCTATCTTTTAGTCTGTTTAATCTGTGTTGCAGTAACGTTAATGTATTTTGATAGTTAATTGGTAATAAATTTTAATAGTGATAACTGGGTTTTAAAAAACAATGTAATCGTTATCTTTTTTTTAATCACTACATCAGAATTTTGAAGGGAAAAAAATCACAAGAACTACATGCTGATAAAAGTAAATTTAATTTTTTTATCTCACTTGTAGCACATAAACCGTAATTTAACCAGACATTATTCCCAGGCTATGAAGCTCATTTTGCAATAAAAAGTTAAATAGGCGTACATTTAATTGATCTGCGTTTCATTCAAACTTTAGAATCATGATTTGTACTTTGCTGAAAACAACAAAATGAATTTTATAACTTTTGTTTATGTGATTTATATGGAATTCAATTGCTATCAATTAATATTACAGTCATTGAAGCTAATTATTAAAATTTTTTACTGGATATTGAGTTTTGCATTGTCAAGAGTCTTCATGAACATATATTTTTAACTATTCTTCACTTGTGTGTTTTTTGCAAAATAAAAGTCTGTCTTAAATTCAAAACTCTAACCGAAATTGTTTAAAAAAAAAAAACCCTTTAAAGTTTACCATTTATATTATTCAAAATAAGAGCTGCTTAAAATGAATTGTAGACAGTTGAGTTATTCGATGCCTTATAAACGAAGTAATCTGTAGAGCATGCTTGTCTTTATTACATCTATAGTATATGATAAGTTATAGTACTGAAAACAAACATTTAAAAGAAAAATAAGAGAGATTTAAGAGAAATATAAAATAGTATACTGTATTGCAAAACAAAACACAGTACACTACAATGGAGTGAATTCATGCTATTTTTATTTACTACACACTGGAATTTAAATAAGCAGTAAACATACTTTTTGAGGGGTGGAAATCCTTACTTTTCTGAAATAAGTGCAAACTAATACAATTAAGTGATATACCACAGAATTAGAAAAAGATGATTCCGGCATCTCTTGACCCATTTCAAAAATTAATAGCTGTGTATTAATAATGTACAGCTTTTTTTAAAGACAAATATAAATAGCTGTCATCTGGCTGTTTAAAAAAAACATTAAAGTATCACTTAAAATAAGTAACTTTATTACATAAACAGTCACATTTTTGACTGAAAAAAAATGGTATGTATTTATTTATGTATATTTTCATCAGCAGCAATATATTTGCTGCAGTATTTTGAAGTTTGAGGTATGAACTCTGTATACTATCCCTCAAATGAAGGAATTGGAGAAATTTTAGTAACAAAAATAAAACGGTGTGGTTACAAATGAATGATTATGCAATTATTAATTAACATAATCTTTTAGTTAAGATTTTAACTGCTAGTTAAGTAATGTAAGCCTTGAAAAAGAATGATGCGAAGCAATTAAGAACAAATATATAGCATTCCATAAAATTAAGGCCCTTACTTTAAATGAACGTTGAAAGCTACATGAATAGGAACATTAAATTTTATATTTTCAAAGTATCCTCAAACCACATCATAACAATGATTTGATATACAATTTTTAAATATTAATTTGAACTCTGTTTGAAGATAGTTAAAAGATTCTGATGGATGTAATAGTCCGGCCTTGAGCAGGAAAGATCCGCATCCTCTAAAATAAAACAGAAAACTGGTCGTATTAGCAAGCTTTTAAAATTGCATGTTACTAAAAATGAAGGAAACTCTCAAATCTAACATTAGTAAATAAAAAATATCGCAAGCATGAGCCTTAATATATTGATTATTATTTAACACACTGCAACGAAA
Organism: Argiope trifasciata; assembly: GCA_026543055.1. Lineage (NCBI taxonomy): Eukaryota > Metazoa > Arthropoda > Arachnida > Araneae > Araneidae > Argiope > Argiope trifasciata. The sequence continues at coordinate 3,704,051 of JAPMOQ010020853.1, read as the reverse complement.
AATTTCAAACGTTCTGCGATTATTATGCCTTTTTTTTGGTGTAGAATGTTTTCCTTGATCCCTCAAACAAATATTACCTTAACTGTAATTTTGTAGAATAATTCTGTGGCACATTGTCACTTGTAGTTTTGAAGATATGTGAAACTTTCTCTTAGATATTGTGAATCGTATTGCAACTTATAAATTATCTGAAACAATGATTTCAAATGAAAAATTCATCTATGTTTCATTAAGACATGTATCATGTCAGCTCATATTTGCATGGCTTCATGATTTCCTCCCCATGCATTAGTTTCATAAGCAAATTGTCCAAGCATTATAGTTTAGTTTAGTTATATTGACATCCCGTTCTAAAGCAACACTATAGTTGAACTGCGACCAGATGACGAAAAAAATACCTGCGCTGATAGCTGCTCTCTAAACCTCCACACCTCATAAGCAGGAGGACATTTCTCCGACGGATTTAGAGTGCTCCAAATCCGCTTACACAATGGTTCTTCGGTTGAATTTGGGTCTCGAACCAGAAACCCTCCAATGTTGAAGGAGAGACCTAAGCACGAGGCTACCGCCGCCTTTCATGCATTATGATCATATTTAGAAATTCATTTAAAAAGCAGTTAAAAATATTGAAGCATTTTTTATTTATTTAAGATTCTCCATTAGAATGTAATAAAGTCTTTTTTTTTTTTTTTTAACAATGTGAAAATTTCTTGAATGTCTTAAATATAGATGCATCCATCATTCACTAGCTTTGCTGAAAATATTTCATTGCAATGACTTGATGTATAACTTTCAAAATTGAATTTTTTTTATGGCTGAATTTTTCTAGAAGTTTTTAAAATTTTCAAGTTATATTTTATTTTTTATCTTGAATGAAGTATTTTAAATGTGACTGTGAGAATCAATTTGGGTTAAATATGTTACTGATTTCTGTGTTGTCATGTTCTAAAAACATTGAAATTCTTGATTACCTTTAGAATTTAATTTTTTTTTGAAATCTATGATGCCTTCTTTATAAAGTGATATGTAAGCATACTTATAGAACATTAAAAATATTGCTATTAAGAACGCCTTCATTTTTTTATGAAAGAATTTTAAGACCAGTGAGAGCAAGATGGATTTCGTAGAAAAAAAATAATCTATCATTGACATCTTATATTTATTTCATTGAACTGTATTTATATGGTATAATTTACACAGCTTGAAAAGAAATAAGTAATTTTAAAAATATCAGTATTCAAGAGCTAAGCTTTAAAACCAATTGTTGTTGTCGGCCCTGATTACCTTTTTGTGATAGAATTTTCCCAACAATAAAGTACTATGATAATTGTAAAAAATAATATTCAATGATAAGTCCCCTTCTGGATAAAGGAATGTGCAAGCCGCTCTAAAGTCTAATGATGTGTAATTGATTTATTTTTTGATAGTATTTGTACATTATGTTTTCTGCATCAGCTAACGAGATGGTTTTATTTGATACTAGCCGCCTTTGGCGACCAGCTGGTTCGCCATGAGTAAAGCGTTCTAAAATTTTCAATTAAATCACATATTCATTAGCCTTGAAATTATTCCGGGCATTGATTGACCTGAAATTAATATTTTCTTTAAGATGATGGACGGAAAGTTTCTATAAGTACACCTTTTCCTAATAATATTCTTTAATTTTATAAATCAGTCAGTTTTAACCATCGGTTATGCTTCCAAATTATTAAAAAAAATTTCGATGATGTTGCCAAAATATTAAATATGTTTTTTTAAGAAAGCGAGAAAGGGAAAAAAAGTATTAAATTAATGATACAGATATTGCAAACGATTACATAAATATGCCATTAAGTCGGGATTTCAATGCATATCCTGTCTAAATTCAATCTGGTTTACTGTAAATAAAGAAGATTTATTGAGTTAATGATATAGATATTGCAAACGATTGTAGAAATCTTTGCTTTGCAATTATTTTTTAAAGAAAATATCACATTTTATATTTCTTTTATTTTATCAAGTCACGTGCTGAAAGTTGCATTTCTGTAGATTTATTTTGCGATGATAGTTTTTTTTTATTTGAATTTCCGGCATTCTTTTATTTTATCCAGTCACGTGTTAAAAACATAGTTAAAATATTGCTTTAAAAATTCGTTAAAAATAGAAGCTTAAGTTATACATTAAAACACTGATACCATTAGAAGGCTAATTTTTTAATCTTTAAATTGATGTAAAAATCATGTTTATGCGATCATATTTTCGGAAGTTATAGCGGAAAAACGTCGAAATTTCGCTTAAATTTTAATTAATTCAAATTCTAATTAGAAATTCGAAAAAAGGGCTCCGAGGTGCACATTCCGGACCTCCAAGGTATACATGTACCAAATTTGGTAGTTGTAGGTCCAACGGTCTGGCCTGTAGAGCGCCAACACACACGCACACACACATTGAGCTTTATTATAAGTATAGAAAAATATAATGCACCGGCCTTGTAGAAACGTACAGGGTTGAACCGCCTATGGCCTACGGAGGTGCCTTTTCAGAGCTACTTCAGGAGAGTTGCATAATTTAAAAACGAGCTTACTGTCCAAGTAATGGCTAAAGCAGTTTAACTTCTACAAAAGGCCGCATTTTGTGGAAAACTTTTGATGGATGACGAAGAAATTAAATCCGCAAATTCTAATCTTTGTCTTTCAGTTAAGAAGTTATTATAGGTTAGGAGATAAAATTGTGTTCATCGAGTATTTCAATTACCTATAAGTGGAGTTATTAGGGAAATATACTTTGATGTTATACATGAATAATGCCATACAGTTACTTTCCTTAATTCAGAATTCAAAGAATAATAGCTTTAAAATAATTCGTAATTTTTTTAACTAATTGTTATTTCCTCAGTAACAAATTGGTAAATTTATTTTATTTATTTCACTATGAGAATTCTCCAACTAATAACTATTTAATGATTATATTAAATGTAACAAAATACTCTTTTCCTTGGACACTCTTGTGTAATCTGCAGGCTAAGAAGAGTTATTTTGCTGTAGCCAAATTATGTTAATTCATTATAAATCACTGGAATAAATAAATTCTATAACTACGAATTAAATTTATTTAACATTAAAATATCTGGTTTTTGCAATCTAATTTACAGGCTGCAATTATTACATTAGACAAATATTACCGATTTCAACTAACGACAAAAAATTACTATTTGTTATTTAATATTAATTATAAAATTATTATTCGTAGCTTTTCTGTTATTCTAAAAGTGCTTATTCATGCATACGCATCAACTTGATTAAATAAATTGCTACCGAAATTCTTCAGGCTCTGTATTTAGTATTGCTACTACGTTATCGGGAAACACATTACATTTTTTTTCTTTCAATCACTCTTCGTGTCAAAACCTATATAATTTCAGTACTTCCAAATTTTTAATAGACTTTGGAAAAATATGTCTGGATAAGATGATGATTGAAATAGTTATTCATAGGATATATAACACATAACCCCTCCACATGCGAATTTACTTACTTACCTAATTATATGGCAGAATTATTATTATTATTAGCATATAATAATATAAAGGTATTTGATCCATTTTCAAGTGCATTTGATATTATTTCATATTTTTTCTTAATTGCAGATTAAAAGATCAATTCGATGCGCGATTCAGACCGTCATTTGTTACGAAGGGGTTAAGAAAAACAAATGCATGCAATTGAGAGGATAACATTCTTTTTTTTTGGGGGGGGAGGAGAATAGTAGCTTTGAGGTGAAAAAGTATTTAACCATGGGGAAAAATGGAATACAGAAGTGATACATGCCACCATGTTTCCAATGATGTGAAAGTCGCAGCACCTGTTCTGTTGATAGTTCGAATGGACCGGTCCTCAGGAATATCTGGAAAAGTTGAAACGAATGCCACATTCCTGGTCTCCAGAAACTGGTTTCCACCAGAAGTGCTCTTGAAAATTTTTGTAAATTTATTATTGACACCTGTTTAATTTTCTTATTCTTAAATTATATTTTCTTATTTTATTTTATACTTATATTAATTCTTCATAAGTGTTAAATTTTCTTTTGTTATGTGTTGAATCCTTACTTCTGTAATGCTTTGTGGTGCACGGAAATTTTATTAATGCTTCAATAAAAAAAGTGGCTTAGGTCTGGGGAGTGTGGTGGATGGTAAAGTACTTCCCAGCCCCGAGCAAATCAGCCACGGCTTGATCTGCATGCGGTCGAGCATTGCCATGCAAAATGATAGGGACGTTCTGCAAGAAGTGTCGCCTTCTTTTCTCAAAGCTGGTCTGAGATGGTGCTCCAAAAATTAGCAGCCCTAATCTCACCTCTGGCCCTATCTCAATTTTCATCCAACTTCGTTGCTCTGGTTTCGAAAACATCCTGACAACACTTACTTTAGAGATAATCCCCAGAATTTTCGACGCATGGAATAGTGTTCCAGAATGTCACAGTGAAGTGAAGAAGTTGGCATATGGATTTTGGACGATCTTCGGGTCGAAATATCCGTGTGCGCAAGCTTTCTCATGCATGAATGTAATAAAAAGTAAATTTAGAAGTCAACTAACTTAGAGTCGTTCTGGAAACAACAAGCTATAAGCCAGATTTAATCAAACTTTCAAAAGGCATGCAAACTAAATGGATTTGTGTTTTTACATGAATAAAGATTCTTCCGTATTTAAAGCCATGTATTTTAAATTAATAATCAAATATATATAAGTGAATACTATAAAATTAATCCGGAAATTTTTAGTGGCTCTTCCGTTTCAATGGGTTGCCGATACCAAAGCTAGATTTATGGTCTTTACGCCAAATTTTGAGTAAAATCTGATCAGGAAGTCCGGCTATTCAAATGTAAGTTAACACCATGATTACAAAACAAAGGGAGCGAGATCGGTAAAATTCGGCACACATCTAAAGTATAAATTGCAGTTAAATTTTGAGCCATCTAAACGCGGATTGTTTTTCCGTTGATCTGTACTTTAAGAAATATGCAAACTTGATCATCCAAAAACACAATTCATTATAATAAATCAAAATATCATATTTGCTATGCGATTTTGTGACTACAAGTGCAGTTATGTTTCCATCTTTTTTTCTAGCGGTTGAAAAAGACGCTTCTAAAATATGAATTCAAGTTTTGGATTCTAATAACGCATGCTAGAGATTAAACGCCAGATGACTGGCCAAGGATGCTATTATAGATTCAGTAAAATTGCTGATTCCAAGCCAAAGGCTCAACTTTCGTTTCTAGTGTACATGAATGCCATGTAAGGCGTTTTTTGACTCGACAAATTTGTTAGACATCGTGCGGGAAAATTTTGGGGAAATCACTCATACTGATTTTAATCCTAAATAGGCATTGAAAAATAAACCTAATATTAAAGTAGTCAATTTTTCACATCTTACATAAAATAGTAACAAATTATTTTCTACAATCCTCTCAAACAACATTTTTTCTGCTTTCTATATTGTTCATATCTGAACTCTAGTAAATTTTTGCTGTGCGCGCGCACTTATTCGCCTTAGATTCAAAATTCATGCTAATTTCTGCTCGGTGTTGCAATTCGTATCAAATTTATTTTAGGTAGGGAACTGCGCTATAAAATCTATTTTTGGCAAGAATATTTAAAATTTATTTTTTTGGTTTTCTGAAACCTTTCTTTTATAAAGTTTAGTTTTTAAATTTTATAGAGCTTTGATAGTAAGAATATACATTTAACATAATACAGCAATCTTTGTGTCTATTAATATAATTCAATCTAGAGTGAAATGCAACGTACTGCTTTTTTTTCAAAATTAAATCTCAGAACAAGTAAATATCTAGAGTCTCATAAAAAAAATCATATATTGACAATCTTTTGATGGTCAGTGAAAGAAACCTTTTGCAAATCACTTTAGAATTATAAAATATATTTAGAACTATAAATAGGAATTTTTTGCAAATAACTTCTTAAATTTTTAATAATGAAAGAAGGGCTTAGGATCTAAAAAAAAAAAAAAACCTAAATAATACTTTAATTAAATGTAAAAATTAGTTTTTATGAGTTTATTAGAAACCAAATTAGAGAAATTGTGCTTGGTTGTATAACTCTTTCGTACGAGTCATTTGCGTACGAGTCTTAAAACTGTCAATCAATGGTCCCGTTTACAATGGGATTGTGTTACTGTAAAGGATGAGTTTTAGAAGAGGCTGCAACATTTTAAACGTTATCTGAAAGTGTCAGGTTTGGCGAGAGTTAACATACTAAACAAAATTTCGAATACTTAATGTTGTTGAATACCATTTCATGCGATATTTTCCTCTTGGTTTTTTATGAAGCATGAATTGCTTTTCAAGGAGTTTATTCAAAAAATATGATAAAAATTAATGACAAATGATATTTTTTTCATATAAATACTATATCGACTTTGGAACAATAATCTAGATTTTGGTAAATGAATTATTTTACATGAATATAACGATTTGCATTAAACAAAAGAATTTTGGTTTCATTAGTTTTTATTTTATTTCTTCTTGATTCGTTTGTTTAATTTAGTAAGTTTGAACACTGAAATGTATGTTACTTAAATATAGGAACTTTAAAAAAATTATTGTTTCTTAAGTATGGAGTACAATTAAATGGTGTTAAAAGCATTGAAATTATTTGTAAGATGGGAATAGTTATAAAAAAAAATCTTGAAATGGCGTAAGCAGTAAGAAAAGATTCCAACTACGAATGTTAATTTTCCGTGCTATAAATTTCTTTTACAAATTTAAACTTTTCTGTTTATCATTGTAGATTTAATTTCAATGCTGTTACATTTAAATGAAAAATCTGCTCAGATAAAGATAAATTATTTGTTCATTATACGACTTTGAATTTTATATATGAAATATTGTTATTACACGGTGCATAAAATAAATAGCTTACTAAATCTGAAGTATATTAATATTTTGCCAACTGATACTTTTTATCTGCGAAAATTTGTAGGTGATATTAGCTGAATTCAAATTTAATTTTCTTCTAGTGACACTATTTATTAAACCCTAATTACAAATCTATTGATAAAATATAAAACAGAATTTAAAAAAATATTTACATTAATGTACGTAGTAATAAATTTACATTAATATATGCAGTATATGTTCTTCAGAAACTAATTTTTTTTATAGATCGTTCCTGTATGTAAAATAAGCCATTAACAATAGTATTAAATGAAGCTCTGGTAATTTACCCTTGAACAATATAAACCTACACCATTATTGAAATTTTTACTGATTATCTATGCGTTTTTTAACCATATTTTAAGCAGTGTAATTATTTCTAATTTCAGAAGAATTCATGGCCATTTTAAACCTTCCAGGGGTTCTGTGATAATGCAAATCTCGAAACAACATTTTTCCCTCCAAATTTTTTACTATGTATTATGTATTTGATTCCCAGAAGTTCAAAAGCTTTGAACAGATTTAATTTCAAATAGTAGGAAAGTTATCAATTGTTAAATTCTTTATTGACTTATGTACGTTTGAAATGTAAATTTAAAGGATCAGCTTCTCTTAAAACAATTAGAATCGTTTGTGATGGTAATAATTGAGTTTAGGCGTAATTTTTTAGAATGGAATTTCTGTTTTACATTTTCTTTTAAAATTTATTGATTTTTATTTGAGAACTATATTTAGCATACTTAGACTGTGAATGAATAATTCAGAAAATTCAAGCGTAGTAATGCAAGCGTTCTTGATGTATTTCGTCGTATACTTTAAATTTACCACCTTTGTCGTCCAGTTATCTATCTGTCTGTCCGTCTTATATATATATATATATATATATATATATGTATATATATATATATATATTCTGAACAATAAGGTATAAGACATGAGAAAATATTCCTGCGCACGGTTTTTATACGCATTTTTTAAATTTTATAATGCTGTAAAAACTGTTTTTTTTTACTGTAAATTTTTAGAAAGTTATAACGAAAATATAGTCAATATTTCTTTTATTTTTTAATTAAATTTTTAAAAAATCTTTTTTCTATCCTTCAAAGTAAATATTTGCCAAATTTCGTAGCTAAACGGTATGGTGTGTTGAGAGCCAGCATATCTCGTACACATAGAGACAAAACTTTTTTTCTTATGTTTACGCATCAAAACTTAGTTAAAACGCCAATACCCTTTCCCGCCAAATACTCTTGCCAACAGATAACATGTTTTTTGTAAACCTAGACTAATTACTCCCTACCCCTTTTTTTCAATGGGCTTAGAGTGATTTATTGGTCTTTTATGACCTGTACGAAAGTGGTTAATTACGCATTTGTCCCAATACCATTGTGCTTGCCCCTCTGTCAGATTTGTCTTGAATTTCTTACTCTATCGAAATTATTGACAATTCAATTAAGTACTTGTGGTGATGAATCTCAAATTTTTCTAATTTTATTTTAAATTAATAAAACTTTTCACAGAAAGGATAGTATTACTAAATTTCTGAAGTTTCCAAAAATTTGCTTTTGATTTATAAATTTAAAGAAGCATTTCTTCTGGAGTACCCGTATCAGTTTAGCTTCTTCAGAAAGCTCACTCCGATTTCTTTCTTTTTTTTCCCATCCGCTTCAAGCAAAGGATTTTGTGAAAGTTTCGACAAGTTAAGAATGATTCTTAAAATTTTATTAAATCAGTAATTTAACAAAACATTAAAATTTTCTTAGTGTCATTTTATTTGACTAAATCGGAATTTCCAATTTCTAGTAAATTTGTGTCCTACATTGCAAAATAAAGTGAAACTCTGATTTAAAAAAAATATTTGTGATGATGGAAATGTGTAATAGGTTTTCACTCCCTAACTTATTAGATTTTGGAAGTTATGCATACTTATTAGTTCTCAATGACAATACACTATTTCATTGTTTCTAAAAATATTATGATTAATTGAATTAAGTTGTAATTCATAAAATGCACCATCTTAGTGAAAATTTAGAAGAAATTCTTATTATTTATAATAACGACTGTTAAATTATGAAATAAAAAAATAGGAAATGTTTTAATGGGGAAAATTATATAATTAATTTTTAAAAGTGTTCATATATTTTGTTACGGATATCACCGGATTCACTGGTAGTGGGTGTATGGTGTGAAAAGACAATCAGCAGGCCTCAGTAGGAAACAACGACGACATTTATTACACGGAGAGCACGAGTAACAGACGGGACAAATATGTACAGCCGAGACGTGTAAACAGTAACCCACAAGTAGTAATCGACCGCAGCACACAAAGCAGAATCCAGCAGAAGAGGGGGTCCTCAGAGTTTTGCTCTATGGTCTCTCCAAGTGACTGAACTTCCCACTTTCCCTCGCTTTAGCTGCCTCGGTACTCAGCACTTCGCTATTCTCTCGAAGACTCGTTATTTGTCTTCAACTCACCATTCTTGCAGTTTGAGACTGCTGACCTTCCCGGAAGGTGGACCGATAACCTTCGGGACCAAAGAGTATCTCAGTTTCTTTTGGATCGATCCTTGAAATTCTCGAAGTTTCCAGCATTTTCCATTTTGCCAAATGCTCACCAGGTTTGTTATCAAGCTCTGAAGTCACTGACGCGGCAAGGGCTGATCGTACAACGGTCTTCTGTAATGATATGATATTCTGTAAGGATATATATCTGTAATGATTTAAAATTTTGGAAGTAGATGGCAGATTCGAAAACATTGATGAAGACTTTTCATTTTAATGTTCGCTTTATTCTTCCTCCAGAGGCAGGAATATTTTATATCGACCAACTTTAATTTATTTAGTTAAAAAATGTATCATAGGCTGAAAACATTAATCATTAAAAATATCCAAGAATAAATTGTGAAAATCTTGTTCAAAGTTATTGCTTTTGGAACTAATTTTGGTACAAAAGCAAAATGAAACTGTTAGAAATGTTAATGCTAGAAAAAAAAAGTGAGATCGAATGACTTTTTAACAAAAGGAAAATACTGTATGCCTTTAAGCTGCATAAAAAGTTGATTTTTGCACATTATTTTACCCTGAAACTAATCGAAACTATCATCTTTGGAAATGGGCAACTACATACATCTAGAAAATAATGAAAGTCATTGCAAGCATCTAAATCATTTATCTATTTAAAATATATGTATCGCATACTAAATATAGTCCTAAATTATAAACTATCCTAGATCTTAACCCTTAGAGCTCCGAAAAGTAATTCGATGCATAAATATTTGCCGAATAAGAAGACTTGTTTATTGCTCCAAAAATTAATATATATAAATTTTCTTAAGTTGAATTTTCCCAGAAAATTAATCTACATAATTTTAACACTCTTAAGTGTTTTTACCAGTCAGAATTTAAGAAAATAATGAGATAAAACGACAAATGTTTTGAGAGGAGATACCGAAGTGTTAAGGATTAATAACAAAGCCAGGAAGGGGGGGGTAAAGCGGACTAATATCCTAAAGCTGTAAAATGTCTAAAAAATTATTTCCGCGACGTATAAATATAGTGCTTATTTGCCATTGAGATCACTTATGACTAATGTTTATTATAATAATTGCGTTTGTTATGCGATTAGTAATTACTTATTTAATAAATGGATAGCAAATTAATATTGGAATATACTTTTAAAATGAAGCGATTGCCATTTTATTATGAAATCTACAATTATAATATTTAGCTTTAGAAATTATGAAAATAAGCATTTCTTATATGTTTAAAACATGTATCATTGAAAATCTAATCCTTGAAAAAAAATCTTAAACTTAAAATATTCAGAGAAAAAATATCCAATATTCGTTAAGTTATAAAATCCTTGCCTTAGGGTAAAGTAAAATTTTGATTTAAACAGTTATCTGAGACAATATTCTTTTTTCAACAATAGAAAAATGGATTTAAAGATTAGATGAAACTGTGAAATAAGTATTTTTTTACTTAAGCTTCAACTATGAAGCCTACTACCGTGGAAATCACATTTAAAAATTTATTAACCCTTCGAGAGTTTGGAGCGCATAAAGTTGTTCCAACGAATATCTCGAAAACCGGATAGAACGTTTTAAGTTGCTCTCCGGAAACTGTTTTTAAACCGGTTTGAACGTAGGAAGTTGCATTCCGTGAATTGCTTTAAAACCTGCTTCGACGTAGAAAGTCGTCAATGCTTTCCCTCTTCAATGTAATAAACAAGGAATTAAACAATGACGTTAAAGATTAACTGCTTAAAGTTTAAATGAATTTTCAGTTTTATCAGAGAGTTCATTGATTTTTTTTATTTTTACTTTTGAGCTTTCATAAAGTTGCGTTTGTTCTATACATTTGAGAACGTTGTGCGAGAATTTGTGGGTTTGATGAAATTCTGGATCTGCAGATCCCATGCCATTTGGAAATTTTTTGACAAACAAATGACCGCTTAGCATCACAATATGGAAGCGATTGTGATAGAAATGATGTTGTAGAATTAGCTGCAAAATCTCCCCTTTCATTACTAGAAATATCTGCATGCCCTGGATCCAACAAAAGTTATTTTGAAACCCCTATTTTCTGGGAGTCAAAATTTGAACGGCAGTTGGGTGCATCTGATAGTGATAATGAAAGAGTGTATCTAAAGCACTCAGACCGTCTGTATTAATTATAAAATCCTGCTGAGAAAGAGACATGAATTCCCAAAGAGCACAAAGAATTGTCTCCAACTCAGCCGTGAATACAGAGCAACAGCTATGTAGGTGGTAGCTCCGAGTATCCGATAGAGTTATGGTGCCTCAACCTACATGCCCATCCTACATTTTTTGGAAATCTGTAAAATCGGTGTGAAAGAAGGATAGTGACAACAATAATAAACAAAAAGCTACTAGTAAACACCAAGAGCAATAGAGGACTTGCAAATGGATTCAGAAACAAAAAGTATGGAGGCCGAATGCAAAATGAATCAATTGTCGTGACGTTTGTAAGGCCCAAATCATGCTAGAGCAATTTGATACCTTCATTAAATGGAAGTATGTGAGAGGGCCGGACTATAGTCTACGGAGACCAACTGGAAGACTCATATGGCAAACGGGGTGATTAAGGACATACTTTGTACGGTAATAATATAAAATAGGTAGCTTCAGACATTTTAAATGGAGAGGAATTCGATGGCAAATGACATACAGGCTCTTTACTAGAGAAAAACGAAACAGATTCCCTAGAGCAGTGTGGTGAATGGTATCTAGTCGACGCAAAACTGCAGAGCATGCGAAACCATACAAAATGCAGGCATAATCAATACGAGAGAATATGACTGCTTGTGGGTTTGCTGCAAAAAAGATGTAGCTCCAATTGGAGGAAAGTTGAAGTTACATGCACTGTGTTAAAGTTACATGGCTTAAAAAAATCCTTGTTCATTTGGTGCCAAAAAGATGTAGATTCGATCTTGATTCTCGCGTTTCCCAAGGGATGGAACTGTCTGTCTCATTGGTATTTATAATGTTCAGACGTTTTTTACAGCTTTGGGCAAATTTGAATAAATGGACTACCTTCTGTTTATAGAAAACCCTTCAATTGTTGCTCTTTTAAATTCATATTGCTACCTTATTATGAGACCTTCAGATCGTTCACATAAAGAACAGATGAAGGTAAATGAGCTAAAATTTACTGCAAAAAGTGTAAAACTGAGGTCACTTACCAGTGGAAATCCTTCAGTTTGAATTTAAAAAAATCAGAATAAAAGTTGCCTTCACGATCTCTAAAAGTTTGATGCGATAAAAAGTTCTATAAAAATATGGGCATATTTCCCCTAAATCTAAAGTTATAAATTGTAAAAAGTATGTCATCCGATCGTATGCTTTCTCATATAAAAAAATATGGAGACAAGGTGATTCCTCCTAACAAATGCGTTGCGTACCTGGATTTTCAGTAAAACGAGGTATTCAAAAGTAGATCGACTTCTACGAAAGCCACTCTGCAACTGGGATGACGCATTATACTTATGAAATGTGCATTGTTCTCTCAAAGGTTTTGCAGAGACAATTCGTTAAAGCAATTGGTTCCTTACAAGATTTTAAGATTAAGATCATAATAGCTTCACGCTATTGTGAAGAGTACTTCTCATTTATCCATATTCTATTATATAATAGTATCAGATTCCAAAAGGAAGTTGTATTCAAATGGTGGAGCATATTATATGACATCCCATCTGGTCCAGGGTTTGTATCATGAGTTTTAGATAAGGCAATTTCCAGTTGAAACCTCCTGAATTCATAGTTATAAAGAAAGTGACATCGGTCATTAGAGCTCAGAGGCAAACGTTCAGCGAGATTCTGAATTACCAGAAACGTAAGATTATTAGAATTCATTGCGAATACTTGTGCGAATGCTTGACCGAGATTATTTGCGACGTCTAAGGGGTGGAGTGCATCGTATTTCCTGTTCTTAAAACCACAAATGTTTACTGGAAGTGAAGCATGTGATGAACGATATGAATTTAAACCAATATTCCATCTGACTACGATGGCGAATGCGACGAGCAAGGGCTTTGGCACGCTTAAAAGCAATTAGGTTTTCTGTTGCCCGGTACCCTCGAAAAATATTCCAGTCTTTTTTGGTTTTTATGACTATCGAGACAAGCTTTATTCCACCACAGTCTACAAAATTTTCTTAGACACGGGGAAGTTTTTGGAATAGTGGAATTTGCGGCTCTTGTGCTTTCAACGACATGTTGTACTGCTTCCGCAATATCCCTAGTACTGATCATAGTGTCCGTGATATCCGCTGATTGCATGAAAGTATCCCAGTCTGTTCGATGGAATTGGAAACGCAGAGGACAAACAATCGCACTACTTCTATTAGTATGGGAGACAATAATAGGGAAATGATCACTGTTGTAAAGATCTCTTCTCACTGTAAAGGTCAGCAGTGGCAGAAGTTCAGAAGAACATATGGGCAGATTAAGGCTATGAAAGCTACATATGGGTTCATGGAAATACGTCTTATCATTATTAAACGGGCAAATAAATCTAGTTTTTATAAATTGTTCGGTTTGCCACCTATGAGAATCTGTACTATTCAAACCTCACAAATTACAGTGCCCATTGAAGACACCGGATAAAATAAAAGACTTAGGAAGCTAGTCCACTTACTGGTAAAGATCTTGGTGGCGAATGACATCATGAGGCTGTACTGTGGATAAGGTTTTTGTATGAACTTGTGCAGCAACAGCCTGTAGAGAGGTATGTATGGTGAGAGGATTGCTCGGATATAAATTTGAAGTGAAGACGCAGACCCCTCCGGAACTATGAAATCCACTGTCTACATCTTTCTGAATACAATTATAACCGCGTAATTTGACTAGGAAATTTGACTTGAAGAAGGTTTCTTGAAGACCAAAACAAACAGAATGAAATCTGTAATATTCTTGATGTTATGAAGATTGGTCTGAATGCCACGACATTTCCGTGTGAGGAAGATACCCATTATTAGAGTCTAGAAGAGAGATGAGAAGAGGCAATTGTTGGAGTTGCCAAATCTTCTCAACTCATTTCAAGCTCAGATTCATCCTCAGACGGATGTAATTTGACATCTGGGCTATTAGTAATGCTCCTATGTATACGTCATGTCCTTGTGGACTCAAGCCTGTGCCGCTAGCCTCAAGACAACCGAATTTTTCAATATCGATTTTTTCAATTTTATTGGCAGGCCGTTTTGCTGAAGACCGTGCTTCGCAAATTTTAGCTTCAAAGACTCGCTATATGTGATTTTTTTTTTCTATTTTTTTCCGGCTTCAAGAGCATTACCTTTTGATTTTTTTAAGGTCAGAATCAGATGTTTTCTCGGGTAGTTTGATTTTAAGCTTTATACTTAATGCAGTTTTAACATGTGCAATTTGCGCAGAAGGTTTACTGTACAGCAGAGATATAACTTAAACCTGGTATATGGGTTTTCACTAAGGTTTTACTTCTAGCTTTGAGATAAGAGAATGCTATAACCTGTTTCTCATGAGCCCGCCGCTTACAAAACCGGGAAATGAGTGACTTCCTTCGCAGTTCACGCTTTTTTCTTGTGCGGTCTATTGTTGGCTGTCATGGCGTTTCTTAGCTCAGCAGGTGTCGGTTACAGTCTCGGGACAATCAGCTTTTTAGTGGCCGAATATCTGAACACTAGAAGCATCTCAAAGGATTTGATATACTGTAGTGCTTCACTGGTAATTTCATCTACCCGGCATAAATAAATTCTGGCAGTTTCGGGGAATGGATTATTAGTATGAGGTGATTAGTGTGAAGGAGTTGTCCATACTGCCGAATGGTTATACGGCGTATATGAGTTACACGTTGACCCTGTAATTTCTTCAATATTTTCTTTAGGGATAAATTAAATAATTCATCACAAATGATCACATCCTATTGAATAATTTAGTGTTAAATATGGCTGAACTGAAACAACGTACTGTGGATAGTGTTTCCAATTTTAAAATTTGGCGTGCTTTATTCTTAGAACGAACTTCTACTAGTAAGTCCCCTGAACGCATTTTGCGGATAGAGGAGACCTCACCAACTGTTGCTGTTATAGCCTTCTGTAGAAGGAAGTGAGAAACAGAGTTCGTTTAGTAATAAAGAATATGTTAAACTTTTGCTTATAATAATGTTTTTGGATGCCCACTGAAGGGAGATTTTTTAGAAGTGTCCATGGGATACTCCAGAGAATTCGGACCCGATGGCACTGCCCACCACGGAGTCCAACAGTTGAAGGCAATTACCGGCTCTGGTCTTTTCCAGCTTCGGCATCCACTTTAGTGCAAATCGTTGCTGAGAGTCACCCACGGGGACACCCTTAACGCCAAGACCCTTCGCTTGATCCCTAGTAAACTAATAGCTCTGTCCAGCTGATTGATACACAGGGGACCACAGTGCATCACGGTGAACACGCGGCTGTCCATGAGAAGCAGGAAGCAAACAGAGCTTCTCCTGGAGGGCTCGAGAGATAAAGTAGAGGCGTTGGGGAGAGTACAGAACTTCGGGATTGAGACACCGTACTCACCTGTAGTAAGTGAGCCTGTGAGAGGAATGAATGTTAATGAAACTACTACAAAGTTAATTTGTACAGTTTAACATGAAATATGAATGTAACGTATAAATTATTAAAATGGTGATAATTATTATTACTTTTTACTTTCAAACTATCACAATTCTATCTGAAAACGTAAATAAATTCACATATATTCCCAGCAGATATTATTATGGAACATCAATCTAACCAACGATTCTTTGCAAATAACAGTTCTCAGCTAAAAAGCAATGAATATTTTAATATTTGGTTGTGTTTTTTTATTGGGTCAGTTGAAGAAATTCAAATTTTAACCATTGAATAGAAACTATAAAGTGCAACATGTAGCAATTATGAAAGAACTTTAATATTTGAAGCATGTTAAGGGGAGAAGCAGTCATGATTATTTACACGTTGTCGCACATTTTTAATTCGACGTTCGTGCTCAGAAACACTTTTTTTTTCAATTGCTTCTGCCTGCTATATGAAATTATATATCAGACGTATGTGGGAGAGTGAAAATTATCATATTTTGTCGCACTTTTCCTTGAATACTTTCGATGGCTGCTACCATCATTTGCTCATTATGTTTTTTCCTCTTCTCAGAGAAAATGATGGCTGTAGCCGTAATCAAAAATAGGAGGGCTATAGCCGTCATTTATAGCAATATATTGAAGGTTTAAAATTTTTATTTCGTAACTGGGGCAAATAAAATCTAAGGTCTATAAAATAAATTTAGAAATCATTTGATAAAATTGAAAAATTTTAAACCTTTTAACTGATAATCCTTTTGCTATGGTCATTTTATTGTATCGTTTATCTTAGAAATCTTTCTGGTTTTGATAACGGTAACTTATCGAATACCGTCTAGTGAATTTCAACTGAACGAAATTTTTGATACACGACTTCTTGCTGTTTGAACGGTGATATATTTAAATAGTTTTGATAAGAAAGATCAATATATTACAGCAAAAGAGAATGATAATTTTTTAATGAGTTAGAGTTGTTGTCAGTTTTGCACAGAATATAAAATTAGAAGTAAGTTAAGATGAGCCAATCTACCATTTTATCAAAATGATACCTTATTTGTAATATTTAGAAAAAAAATATGGTCTTTACAGTTCCATAAATTCAAAGCAAGCAATGATTCATTTAATTATTAGAAAATGATCTCGATTCACGCAATTAAACTCGCCTTCTTACAACATTATTAGATGTATCACGCATTGACTTTTCATTCTAATTTCCCCGTCTCCCAGAATCTATAAAGAAGTATCAGAAAATTAATTGTCTGAATACGATTGCACCAGTCTTAGAGTACATACATAAGCATTAAAGATGTCATCTCTGAATGCTGAATGATCTGTGGATCCATCGCCTTACATTCACAGATATTAAAAGTCTTCCATAGTTCTCTTGAAATTAACGGCATCAATTTGCTACTAGAACTAGAAAACAGAACTTCCATCAGCAGTCTAGTGAAAACGTCCTTCTTCTGGAACACTACATAGTTGATCCTATCATATTAAACCAATTTCGTAGAGATATTGCCACAATTTTTCTTGTATTTGCAGTAACGAAAGACCTGAACTAGTTACGAGTTGACACTGTGATTACTTCAGCTGATAGATATCAATAAACGGCTCTCATCAGCATTGCTCTTGGGCGAATCTTCTGGAGGCCAGTTTTGTAGTTTGAACTGTTGCTTTAACTTTATAACGACTCACAATTTTATCAACTGATTGCTTCTGTTTGATTTTGATCTGCGTCTAATTGTCTAATGCCTCTCCATTGTAACTTTCTCAGCTAATGATGCTTCAACTTTTTTGCATGGCACTGATTTTTCTAGACACTTTCTTATGCAGCAAAATCCACCATCTTGTTTTCATACATGCATTTTTATGCTACTTGCAGGTGATGCATTCCAGCGCAGTTACGCTAATTTATGTATTTCAGTGTTATTTGACACTTTTAATTTTATAATATGCTCAAAATTTGTATCGAATGTTTTTTTAAATAAAACTTATTGCATTAAAATTGAAATTTTTTTTTAAAGTCCAAGCATTTTTAAAGCCAAAAAACTAATTTTGTTTTAAAGTACATGCGAAAAATTACTTGCTTCAGATCTCTAGTGAAGTAGGTATTATGGAGATATCACCTACTTCCCAGATGAACTTTACTTTCTGCTCCCAATATTAAAACCACGAAAAAATTCCTAAAATGTCATTTCGGAAAATTAACAAATCTGGAGGGGGGGGGACCTGCACAGGAACTTTCACATCTATTTATTGATAACAGCTAAGGTATCAAATTGTGCAGTCCATCAAAAAAGTATCCACTCCCTGCATGCTTCGCAGAAACTAATATTAAAACCAAACCATTCAAGAAAAAAGGATTTCTAAAAAGTTTGCAATTTTAGTTTACATGTTGAGATTATGCTAACTCGATAATTCATATAGCTATACTCAATTTGGAATGCGAATTCACATACACTGGATTAAGTTTAGTTATATTAACGTCCCGTTTAAAGCAACACGAGGGCTATTTTGGGACGGACCTCGTAATTTTGAACCACGGTCAGATGACGAGGACGACACCTGAAGTGGCACCTCCCTCTCCACACCACACCAGTGGGAGGACGTTTGGCCTGACAGATTTAACGTGCAAGAGACCCTTTCACACGACGGATCTTCGGTGGAATCGAGTCTCGAACCTGAAACCCTCCGATTCTGAAGCCGAGACCTTACCACCAGGTCACCGCGGCCCCTACACTGGATTAAATGAGTTCAAATATGTATAAAATTCTTCCATTTCGAATATAAGGATGATAATTAATGGACAAATGAAATTTAATTCGAAATTTCTAATGTCGACATACTCAGGATGTAATGGATCGATTACGCACATTTTGATTGAAATTAATTGCCGTATATGTAAAAAATGTTAATTCTTTCAAATCCAAGAAAATATGATCTAATTCAATTAATTAAATTCCTATTATTGAACCAAAACTTTTGTTGTGAATGCACATTAAAAGTTGCCAGTTATTTGAACAGCAGCTGAAAAACTTATGTGCAAAATTTCTGCCAATTTAGTTCAATATTTCGGAGGTATGCAGCGAAAAGCTTTCATGATTCCCTTTTTTCGAGAGTCATTGCAATTTAACATAGGGATTATTAGAAATATTGTCACTAAAACGAAAGTGTAAACAAAGTAGATCTCTGAAAATTACTTTAAATAACTAATTAGATATTGATATAAAATTTTTCCTCTTAAAATAAATATAACGCAAAAAGTAGAGAAGAATCGACTAATCAATACAACTAACAAATTCGATTTTGCTACTATTCGAACGACATTTTTTTCATTGTGAACTGATTACGGTTGCAAAGAAATCCCTGATCTATCACATAATAATTATATCAAAAGTTACTTTTGAGGGAAGAGTAAAGATAGCTGGTTAACAAAAATGGAAACCCATGTTTATGTGTGTCTTTGGAAATACTTAAATTCAGTTTCTAGCTGAAATAAAAAATCGGCAACAGATTGCGCCTAAGTAGATGATTTTTCGAGAAGTTTGAATTGCATTTATGATTACATGTAATTAATAATGAAAAATAAATAAATGAAACCTATGTATATTCGCTAATACAGATATTTCCGTTCCAGTCTCGTTTAACGAGTATATTCGTTTGTACTATTTGTTCTTGAATCTAATACGTAACGTTAAGCGAAACAATTTTCCCATAGGATAAATATAAAATAGGATGCGTATGTATTATTAATAATATATGATTTTTGACAAGAAAATTGTCTAAAGGCATAAAGACGAAAATTAGGATTAAATTGGGGTGATGCTTCTCAACATACCAATAAACAGCTTCTCATGCTTTCAACGTTTCCATTATTTCAATGAAAGATTAATGCCATAATGTGGCAATCATATTCTTCTCTGCTGACGAGATCTCATTCACAACTTCTTGCTGCGACACATAATGCAGTATCTAGTTATACTTATTGTTGAGCTCGCATGTTATTGATATACTTCTCCTTCATATCGCAATATGACGCCTACTAAAAGGTCTCTCAATTTTTGAAACCTCAACTAATTGCATGTTTTACAATTCTATTTTTAATTTGGGGGGAAAAAGAAAAGAAGCCACAAACTAACAAGTTTAAAGCATGGACCGATAATATAGGTAAGATTTTGAAGTGGTGCCACGATGTCACCAAGTGACTTGTTTTGCAAATTATCTCTTGTTAAAGAATTCATTTTCTTGTTAACGCTTTGATTGCTATGCGAATCACTCGCCATGAAAGGTTTTAGCTAAACGAGGTTTGACTGTACTAAGCTTTTTATTTAGTTTTAAAAATATAAAGGAAAAAAGGAAAATAATTTCATACAAAATCCAAGCCGAATCCTCATCCAAAAAGATAAGCAACTCATTCGGTAGGAAAGCGCCAATAAATAAATAAATAAATGGCAGGCAACCAAAGGGCGAAACCGAGGACAATGAGAAAGACCGTTTTGAATTGAGAATGCCAAACAATAAAGCAAATGACTGCAGATTACAAAAAAGTAAAAAAAGAAAAGAAACAATGTAAAAAGTAAAAGAAGAATAAACATAAAATAACCCAGAATACGAGAAAAACATTATGATGTTAATAGTTATTGATGATTAATCAGCCTAATCTATAGTTTTACAACAATTAGGATGGCGCTCTCGACAAGTTAGAAATTCTAAAGTTTATCAGTTCGATTTCTAGTCTGCCAGAAGTAAATAATAAATTTATGAATTTATTAAATACTGGCATTATATTTCTATTCAACGCCATGTTAAAATATGAAACAGACCTAATGATGTTTATATTCATAATTATTTACTAAAGGCGTACACCAAATAACGATATACATTTATTCATTGGATCATATAGCTTGCACCATTTTAAATATACTAGTAAAATTTCAGCCCTCTACGATATTTTTGATGAAGTTATTCAACAACTTTTGATGCATGACAAAATAATCAAAACAGTGCCACACCCACTTTTCAGGTCCTCTGCTAGAGAAGAATTCGATGAAGATTAAATTTGATACCTGATCATCACTGAAATCTTTTTAAGAGTTTATTTAAACAAAACTAGGGATGTTTTTTGTATGAAATGTGTTTCTTCATAAGAATGAAAGTTTAAAATTTGTAAATTGTTTCACTTTTTGTTCATGAGCAATCTGTTTTTGAAATAAAAATATAAATTTTGTGTGTGAATATTGCGAATTTTTGTTGATATTGGATCTATGTTTGGAATGAGCTATGTGATATATATTTATTTATTAAAAAAATTGTTAAGAGTAAAATTTCGTGATTTTATGGAATTATTATTTTACAGATTTTATTCAATGCTATTGGAGGGATAAATTCTTTAAATCAATATTTCTCTCCGCTAATAGAATTAGCTCTAAGGTGTGCATGCAATTTTTTAAAACTTTAAACTCAAAATTAACGCTTTTTGACAATTTTTGTGTGTTTAGTTATAAAAATAAATTTAACCAGAAGAAAGAAACCCATACTCAGTTATATGTAATATATTATGAGGTATTTAATAAGATAGGCATTTGATGTATTTTGAGAAATACAAGAAGTTTTTAAGTAAAATGAGGTACTTAAAAATTCTGGTATTTCCTGTAAAAAAATGAATGATTAAAAATTTTTTTAAAAATTTAGAGA
Source organism: Argiope trifasciata (assembly GCA_026543055.1). Classification (NCBI taxonomy): domain Eukaryota; kingdom Metazoa; phylum Arthropoda; class Arachnida; order Araneae; family Araneidae; genus Argiope; species Argiope trifasciata. The sequence goes on along the minus strand of JAPMOQ010020853.1, from coordinate 3,682,340 downwards.
ATTTTTTTTTCTGTTCAATCTAAATTTTTTGTAGGTTATAGTTATATATTATTAGCTAATACAATTGTAATCTAATTCGATATATTACAATCTAAAAACTATTCATATCACTTTAAAGACCACATTTAATATTTGGACAATTATATTTTTTTCGTGAAAATTTGATAATTAAAATTGCATTTCATTGATACAATTTTAATAATCATATTTTTTAAGAATCGCAAAAATAGTGCTGATGAAATATTTTAATTTCATATTATCTATTTGAATTTTTTATGATCTTTTTTAAAAATCTAAACGAAATCTAAAGAATATATAGCAAGTAAAGAAAAGAACTTTAGACCTAGTAAAAAGATCCTTTATTTTTGTGTTTACTCTTTTTTAATTTTCTTAAATGAAGATAAACATAAAACTACGCAATTTTGGATTTATATTTTGATAAGTGTTTTGGCTTACATCTTTCGGTGCACACGGTCTGATCAACTGCTGAAAGGGTTTAATAAATGAATTAACTGATGAGGTGTAAAAGAAAGAAATAGGACCTATTTTTTGAAATTGATTAAATTGGAGATTTCCCCCCCCCCCCCTAGTATATCTAAGACACCAAATTACATAACAATTCGTGTTTAAAGGACTTTCAATCTGAGAAATTGTTTAAAATGGGATTTGCCATTGGGAAATTTAAATTTAAGTATGAAGATACTTCTTGATGCAATGCGATTCATATTTAATCAACCGAACATACCAATAAATTAAATAATAAATATTGTTTGATTTTAGCATTTGTAAACTGCGTAAAAAAGGAGTTTGATAATGAGAAATTTTCGGATACTTTTACATGAGGACTATACCAAAGTGATCTGGATGGGATTTACAGATGCTAGGATTTAAGTTTATGAATTAGAAAGTTCTTTTTTTCCTTCACTGATTGTGTCATCAAAAAGAAATCCTTAATGATTCCTTAAAGAAAAGGATCATTTACAAAATACAAAAAAAAAAAGGCTTTAACAGCTTGCTTTAAAAAGTGCAAATGGACAGGAACTTCGTTTTTTCATTTGTTCCTGCAGTCGGTTTGTTGCCTAATGGTTAGCCTCGTTTGCCGAGGTGTTTATTTTGCAAAAAGTGTAGCGATTCCTGTTGTGTTAAAGGAACGAGTTGGCGTCGCTAGCGGTGGCGACTTCATTCTCTTTTGTCTCTTGCCAAACTCGGCGTCAATTTGTCGGTTCAGTCTTCCTAGTTGCTTCTTTTTCGTGAAACTTTTGTTTTGACTGATGACAAACGCTTGAATGAAATGCAAGAAAAGCTTAAAAAGACATCGTTGTACATCAGGAAAAAAAAAAAGATAGTTACTTCTACAAAAACCTTTGGAAGATTTAACATCGCTGAAGAAAAAGACAGCTGCTAAATATTTATTATTTTAAGTTCTCAGCGATCAAATACTTATTTTGAGGTAATAAAACAAATATTATTGGGATAGTTAAATAAATACTTTTGAAATAATAAAATAAATGTATTCAAGTAATGAAATAAAAATCTGGTCGACATTATTTTATACTGGCGAGTCCTACCTTACACAGAGAAGATTCCCTAAAATAGGTGTATACTCATTTCTATTGGAGAACTACTTATTCATTAATCAGAAACTGGGATAGGAGTGGAAGTCAAATCAAATTTATATCCTCTGTTCCCAAGTTCTTGCTCCACAAATTAAAGCTTAAGGAAGAAATCATAATAATTTACAATTACCTATATTAAAAATACATTATGTAATCAAAAGTATCCTGAAACTTTTGGATTTATACATTTTTTCAAAATTCTCTAGAAAAAGCTACGAAAAGATTGAACTTCGACCATGTAAAAAACAGATTTAAGTTCACATTTACATTAATAAATTATTTTTTGTACATAATTTGAATGCCAGATATTTAGATAACTTAAAAATGCTACGAAATACCCCTAAAATTCAGAAATATATCAGCATTTCATTGAATTGAATTTCTGTTGCTTTATAAGTGGCTAAATGACCAAACATTTTCTCACGTATTAGTAATTTTTTTAAACTTGAATCTTTGAAATATCATACGAATTCTATAAATATCAGAAATTTACTATATAATTCATATATAAAATAAATATGCAGCAAAGAATTGCAATCAATTAGGCGTGATAAGTAACAAAATATTTTATTATGTTATTCGTTATTATACGCATAAACATTCTATTATAACATTAAGTCGTTTGTTTTTGCAATAGAATAATATGTAATTGCTCTTTTTATTATTAAAAGTATCCGAACCGCTTGATGCTTTGTTTAACTTACATATAGGTCAGTTTCTAATAAGAAGGGGAACCACATTTTTATACAGTGAAACTGCTACAATATAAAGGAGAATATATGATAGTGTTTTTTAATATTTCTGTAGGCTAGCCTATTTCGTAAATGAAAATTCTGCTAATGTGGAACATTCATTCGAATTGGACGTTTCCTCATTGCAGCAAAAGGTGACTCTTCCTCGTATTAGTGCACCTGCAAAATAAGCTAAACACAAAGATGCCCGGATACTTTGAATATTTTAAATAACGTTACTTAATATTAAAATTATTGGGCTTGTGTAAAGAACGGTAAATAACATAATAAAGTATTTTGTTATTTAAGATACCTAATGTATTGAGATTTATGTTATTAACTGAATTGAACAGTATACTGAAGTATACAGAAATATTAGTATACTTTCAACGGTTGTAGAGCTCTATATAAATATTCGAACATTCCATCTTCAAACATATCAATTTGGAGAAAATTTCACATCATTTAGCATCTCTCATAGAGCTACTGAAATTCAATTCTTTTTGAAATTGAATGGCATCCAACAGGAAAGTTATCTGACTTTCAAATTATGAGAGGAAAAATATCCTATATTTCACATATGCATAGTTGAAATTATTTAATAAAATAACTCATATTCTTCTGAATATTTAGAGTTCGTTTTAAATTTTTATAAAGCATTTTGCTAATACTTTATAGCATATTTTGTAAATGTCTGTAGTTTGATTGAAAACTTGTAAATAAAAAGCCCGGGGAAAAATATGACATTTTTTTAAATCCTCAATTTTTGTTTAATTTGCATGATAATTTTACGGAAAGGCATGTGCATATTGCCCAAAGAAAAGAAAATTATTCTCGAAAGTTTGAAACCATTAATCTTTTCGTGTAGTGAAATTCGTTTCCTTCTTCATCCATTTCTGTTAGATCTTCTAAACCAGAGGTTCCCAACCTTTTTTTTAATTGGCGTCCCCTTTTCTAATGAATACTTCAATATCGCCCCCCTCCAACTCCAGATAAAAAAGAGCGCTCATGGTGAAAGCAAGAATTTAAAAAAATTCTAATAGATAGAATATTGTTGGAATTGAAACGCTACTGAATTTTTTCTTTATTTAAAAAAAGGGGAATAAAACTTTTAGCTTACTTGTCATAAGGACAGGCAGGGATTTTGATGATATGAATTAATTCATAATAAATTATTGCTTTCTAAATAAATAAATTCAAAGTTTCAGTGACCCATCAAAACGCACACTTAATTATATTAAAAATTATTTTTATTAAAATTTAAAGACATCGAATTTCTAACTTAACTAATAAAAAAGCTGAATTTCATGCATTTTAAGGAGCTTGTTAATATAAGACTCGATTTCACTTGAAAACAATCGTAAGTCGCCGCATTCAGTAACATGAAGCCGATTTCTCTTTTTCGTTACCAATTTGCTACAGCACTAAATTCACGTTCTGCTAAATATGAAGATGGGAATGTTATCAGAAGTCGTTGAACAATCGACCCTAATCATGAATGCAGTTGCGAAATAGACTTCTGCAGCCAAAATTCTTGAATTTTATTTTGGATTTTCATTTGTCGTCAGTTCTATTACTTCTTCTTCTAACTGAGGTGATCCTGCTGTGTTGACATTGGAAAAATGATCCAAAACCCAGTCTGGTCTGTCCATGCTTAAAAGGTCCTGGAATCGCTCCTTGAAGTTATTGTATACTATATTTGCTTAATCCTCTAACGCCCCTCCGGGCCATATCAACGCCCCCTAATTTTCTCTGAGTCTTTTACCGCCCCCTCGAAAGCTTCAAACGCCCACAAGGGGGCGTTATCGCCCAAGTTGGGAACCTATGTTCTAAACGCTTTCGGGATCACTGTAGGATGGGAGTGCAAGTATATTTTTCATAGGAACGAAGTTTAATTTGTAAGGACAATTATATATCTTTAATTATTTTTTAATGTATTTAAAAGTCTTAATATTTCCAAAGGAATAAATATTGCGTTAAAAAGGAAGGATATCATTTATTTAAAAACTTTATTCACTCGAAATGCTACGACTTACTTAATCCATCGAGGTACAAGGTAAGGTAACCGACTACGTTCAAAGGAAAAGTTTTGAAAAGTTTGATTTTTTTCAAACTATTTTTGGTTTTTAGATGTACACTGATGGAAAAAAAAATCCCAACACCAAGAAAAAATTATTGTACAATAATGAAATTTTAGGAATACATTTGTCTAGGTAACATATTTAATTGATTAAAGTTTCAAGATCACAGGTAGAGCCATTGGCAAGAAGAGCCATTTCAAATGTGAAATGTTGGTACATTAGTAACCGGTGTAAACGCCAGAATTTTGAATGCAAGCATGCAAACGTGCATGCATTGTGTCGTACATGTGTCGGATATCAGTTTGTGGGGTGGAGTTCCATGCCTGTTGCACTTGGGCGGTCAATGCAGGGACGGTTAATGCTGGTTGTAGATGACGCTGGAGTTGTCATCCAATGATGTCCCATACGTGCTCGATTGGAGAAAGATCTGGTGATCTAGCAGGCCAAGGCAACATGTCGACACTCTGTAGAGCATGTTGGGTTACAACAGCGGTATGAAGGCGAGCGTTATCCTGTTGGAAAACACCCCCTTGAATGCTGTTCATGAATGGCAGCACAACAGGTTGTATCACTAGACTGACGTACAAATTTGCAGTCAGGGTGCGTGGGATAACCACGAGAGTGCTCCTGCTGTCATACGAAAATGCTCCCCGAACCATAACTCCAGCAGTAGGCCCTGTGTGTCTAGGCTGCTGACAGGTCACTAGCAGGCGTTCACCTGGCCTCCTTCTAACCAACAAACGGCTATCACTGCGACCAAGGCAGAACCGGCTTTCATCAGAAAACACAACAGATCTCCACTCCGTCCTCCAATGAGCTCTAGCTTGACACCTCTCACTTCGCAAACGGCAGTGGTTTGGAGTCAGTGGAATGCACTGTACAGGGCGTCTGGCTCGGAGCTGTCCTTGAAGTAACCGGTTTGTAACAGTTCGTGGTGTCACTGTGGTGCCAACTGCAGCTCGAATTTCAGCTGCAGACGCAGTACGATTAGCCACAGCCATACGCTGAATACGACGGTCTTCCCTCTCAGTAGTACCACGTGGCCGCCCGGAACCCGGTCTTCTTGAGGCAGTACCTTCCCTTTACCACTGCCGCCAATACTCCTGCACAGTGGATACATTCCTGCCAAGTCTTTCAGCAATATCGCGGAAAGAAAACCCACCTTCTCGTAGCCCTACAACACGACCTCGTTCAAACTCAGTGAGCTGTTGATAATGGCTTCTTCGTCTTCTCAGAGGCATCCTTGACTAACATTAACCCATTACGTCAAATCTCAACTGTAAATAACGATCTCGAACCTTACAGCCCTTATTTAAAGCAAACCTTATTTGCATGTTCCTAGTGTCGCTACTAGCGCCATACTTACGCGCGTAGCTCGAAATTTGAATCGACGTCATCTTTCAGATGTATAAACACGCCTACCAAATTTCGTTTATCTATCACAGCTCCTTCTTAGTGTTGGGATTTTTTTCCATCAGTGTATTATCAATTATAAACACTAAAAATACAAAAAAAAAATTATTTGTGAATATGATATATTTTGAGAAAAAGGAAAATTTGTTGTAAATTTTAGTGAAATTTAACCAAAATGGTTAACATTCTATACAAAATTGTAATGCAACAATCCATTTTTTCTTTGTACACAAGTTATATAATATAATGATGTATGAAATGAACCAAAATCTAAGAAACATTTTGAGATGCAAAGAAGTTACATGTAAAAATATACGTATATATGCATTTTTTCCATAAATTTGCAACTTAATTTTCCTAAAAACACCTATAAATGAAAAAGTATTTCACCAAGCATAAAACTTTTGGTTCATTTCATTGCCTATATTATTTAAAACATACTCTGAAATTTTTATTTAAATACCTCTATTAGTTTTTGAGATATCATGTTAATGGTGGATAATTTTTATAAAAATTAAAATTGAAGTTAAAGGCAAGTTTTCGCTGAAAAATAAATTTTGCTTAAAATCCCTTTGGATAATAGGTTAGACCTTCCTTTTCTAAGAAAAAACAAACTGTTTTGGAAAAAAGAAAGTCCGAATTACAAGAAATAACACTTTTTAAAAAAATCGCCAATGTGGTCGAATACCAGCATTTTCAACGTAGTCGGATACCAAAGAAAATAGAATTTTCAAACGGAAACATTAATTTAGCTTCTCCATTCAAGTTTCTCGCGCGTTAACATGATATAGTGCTTCACAGTATAGTGAAGTAAAACAAATATGATTTCCTTCTTTTTTCTGATTGAAACTTAAACTTTACGTAAATCTACAGGTATGATGATATTGAAAATTATCTAGTTCCCGTTTTTGACTTATCGTTGTCACATACAGACCACTAATATTCTGGTGGATTGGATCGAACGTTTAATACAGATCTATAATTCAATTTATAACCCTAATGAAGAATCTAATCTTCCAAGTTTCTGCTTGTCTTTTAGATACCGAATGTATGTGCAACGTACATTTTGTTGACGGATTTCATCCAAAATTTGATAGAAGAGTACTATTTCGGTATAAAGATCAAATATGAATTATTTCGTACTTCTGTGTTTAACCATTATTCGATTCACAGACAGACCTAATTTCAAAATTTTTATGACTTAAAATGCGAAAATTCTTCAGAATCTCGAGTTTCAAGGTTTATTTATTTATTATTATTATTTTTGAAGTTTCGAATGCTTCTTTTTTTGCATAGACCGAAGCAAAAATCCAGTCACAAAGCATAAGTGATATATCATTCACAGTTTACACGCATCTTTCATTCTCCATTTTATACTCTTCGAATTGTTGGAACTCAGAGTCATCGATCACCACTGTTTACCGAACCTCGATTACAAAGAGAAAATACCTGACAAAATTTAAAAGTTCATCTAATAACACAAATTACGTAGTCAACCCTTTCTAAGAAACATAGAAATATATTTACTTTCAATCTCGTCATTTTTTAAATATCTCAGAAACCAAAAAAACCGGTTGAGAACCTGAGAAACAAACAAAAAACAAGGATAAAAGAAGATAACTAAATTAATAACTAAATGAAGCTTAAACAATGAAGCTAATTATCAGTTAATTGCTTTTTTATTATTTTGAGATAACCTAAAGCTGGAAAGAAGGCTGTCATAAGCATTTCGAAGGTTTTTAGATAAAGTATAAAATGAGAAGTTTCATATTCCTATATCAAGCCACAACGGTGTGTCTTTATTTTTTAATTATTAATCTATCCAGTTAACTAAAAAATTAGTTTGATCTAATAATGAAGTCATTTTCTTAAACTAAAATATTTTTAAAAACCATGGCTCTTCTCAGGGCTAAGTAATATCAATCCCCAAGGGATGTTTAGTATACTTTACCGTTTTTGAAAAATTTTCAGGCAAGTTTCCCCTTTTTTATTCGAAACAACACTTTTTTAAAAAATAGAAAAGAGAAAATTTATTGACGAATTTAAGAATTAAATTCATCAGTTCTAATTAAAAAGACTTTATAAGCATATTATGTGATGTTAGTTTCCAGAAAGTAATAAAATTAATTTTCAAGACCAATTGGTTTAAAAATTATAAATAATGTAAATTTTTTTAAGAACAGGCGTTTTTAATCTTTCATTGCATTCATACAAAGCAAAAAACCACGAAGAGAGCAAGTGGTCCCCCCAGAATCTTTCTAGTACAAAAGAAGGTTTAGCTTAGTTTAGTTATATTAACATCCCGTTGTAAAGCAACACTAGTACAAAAAATGGAATCGTCACAGATGGTAGTGGCCCTTTTCCACTGGAGAGGAAAAAATAGAGTCATTGCCACATTGGGCTGCAAAGAAAAATGCAAAACATAATCCTGGAAATAGAATAAAACATTACCAAGCTTGCTTTGGGCCTTTCCATCAAGTTTTGTGTAACTAAATTAATACTAGACTAAACTAAACTATCTTCAAGTCTACAGGAATGGAAGTTTTTATATTTGATATTCCTTTGCATTTTTTTTTCTGGGTGAATAAAGTCGATGAAAATCGATAATATATAATTATTGATGAGAACGTACATAGAAGAATAACAAATTTCTGAACAGATAGCTTTAACAATTGCTCTTCAGAAAACTTGCTGATCTGTAAAGATTCTCGTATCTCACAGATATTATCCCTCAGGGGCATGCCTTCTTCAGGTGTGACGGATTTTACGACCCCGTGGTGCCTTAGCGTTCTGGTCTGATTTCCAGATTCCCCTCCTATCAGTCTGCTGCTTTAGGCTTTATTTCTTCCTTCCCTCAAAGGCAAGCGAGGGAGTTCTCCATGAGTAGCAAGAAGCAAACAGAAGGGCAGCAGCAAGAAGCAAATAGCCCCAAGTGCTGGCCGTGCTTGGCTACCCATTAGATGGATGGTGCACTGTGATCTCCGGTGTATCAATCGGCTGGTAGCTATTGTCCGTTCACCACAAGTTGGCACTTGGCTCCGCCCTCGTCACGTGGGATCAGACGATACTATTTCTATGATTTCGGTAGGAGGAAGTGATCAGTGTCAAGAAAGGTTTTCAATTGGCGATCGTTAGCTTTTACCCCTTTTTTACAGTATCATTTCAGTGAGACAACTGACGAAATCGCTAGCTACAATGTGGGATTTTTTTCTCTGTGTCTGGTTATATTCTGGTTCTCTAGCAATATGGAGGTATTTCCATAAAGTTCCTCTTTTTCATGAATAATTTATCCTTTCCTTCACCAGGGGAGCAATCGAGATAACGATGGAATTTTGTTGTTTGCATAAAACTTATTTACAATATTTCGAACACACAGATCAAAATTGTCCAATATTGCATTTTGAGCCTCAGGACGCTTTCGATGTTTCCCCGGCGTTGATAAATGTCCATTTGTAGAAATATCTCCCTTTTTAATTCGCTCAATTGTTCTAAGTGAAAACATCAGTTGCTGGAGCAGTACGTTTTTGGGCTTGGGAAAGAGGACACAAAAGTGTTCCAGCTGCAGCCTCATCTTCACAAAATTTTGTAACATTATTTATTATATTTCTCTCTTTCGAATGAACAGTTCGCCCTTTTAAAGATATTTTGCTAAGATAACAGTTATTTACTTTGAAAAAAAAAAACCCTTTTTGAAATTAAATATATATTATGTATTAATAATTAGCAAGAAGAACAAAAAGTACGACAGCAAATGATAACACAAAGTAACTGAAAACGAGCAAGCATTCGCCATTTAGCGCGCATTTAGTGTTGTCGCATTTACAAGAGTGGTGGTATTTACCCGTCTTCTCCGGGCTGAAATGAACTCTACCTCCAAGAAGGCGGACCGAAGTGCCTTCTCCCGGTGAACATACAATAGTCACCCGAGTGGTTAGTCTGATAAAGAGAAGGGGTCACTTCTTGGGATTGGTGTTAAGGGTGGTCACAGTTCTCAGGGGTGTCCTCCCAGCGTATAAGGACCAATTAACACAAGGGTAAGTGTTGAGGTTGGAAAAATCTAGAGCCGGTTACTGCCTTCCCTTGCTGAGCTCCATGGTGGGCGGTGAATTTTTATCAACGTCGTATGTCCAAAATGAAGCCTGTTCCCTTAGGTGGGCAACAAACTGTTTCAAACAATTCAATGACAGTTATCTTTCCAACTTTTTTCTCATGAAAAGATTTTCCAAGACGAATGAGACTTTTCATTCAGTATATCCTTTCTTAGGTGAAAATTGCATCCCTAATAATATGGGAGAAGTAAAGTGTTCCAAGAAACTTCATTCCAAAGACTTGTTAGTGGAAGATTAGCCCCTCAGAAACAGCCACAACAAATAATGAAATTGAAGTCATTTGGAAACATTCGAATCACCGTTTCTCCGCATGTTTCTTTAAATTCTTTCAAGGAAGTTATCTCCTGTGGAGAATTGTATAACGTTGAAGTGGAAGAAATCCTCAAAGAATTGAAAAGCCAGGACGTAAGTTACGCAAGACGTATATCAATGCGGAAAGATGGCGAACTCCATAAGACGAACATTTGATTTTGACATCTATTTTTTCAAAATTGCTAGAGTATATTAAAGCAGGCTATATGCGTCTTCCTGTAAGACCATATATTCCTAGCCCGTTTCGTTGTTTAAAATGTCAACATTTTGGGCATTCTAAAACTTCTTGCCTCGGAACGAGTGTGCTCGCTGCGCAGATGTCAGTCATAACAGTGCTCAATTTGCCTTTATAGAAAAATATGTAAGCTGTCAAGGTGCACAAACCTCGTATTCTAGAAATTGCCCAGCGTTGTTGCTTGAAAAAGAAGTAATTAGTACAAAAAAATCCAGATATCTTATGTCGCAACTTGGAAACTTGTAAAATACCAAACTCTAACAGGCACTATTATAATTCCATAACACACACAAAAGTTAAGCAGTCAAAACCTTTTGATACATCGAATGAAACAAAAAATTTCATTTCATTTTCATGATATCATTATTGACTAACGACGTCTCTAAGACTTGGGATCTAGGGAGCTTTATATTCAGTAAATATTAGAATAATTTTACTTCAGAAGAAATTTTTTGGTCTCGTAGGAAATTTCTTTTAGATTTCCAACCGCACTGGTAATTTTAGACTGTTTCAAAAGTTTTTGGAAAATAAACAATTCCAGAATATAGAAGAGTCTGAGAAAGACAATTTATTGAGTTAATACTCTCAAAATGCCAAATTTCTTGAATCTTTTTTTATTCCATTCATTATCTGTTTTCAAGGTAGTAAAATGCAGTTGAAAACGCCGATCTAATTCCTTAATCATTCTAGATTTCTGTCCACGTATATCAAAAGAAAAAAATTAATAAAAATGACATTTGCAGTTTTCTAAAAAGAGAGATTAATGTTTCATCAGTAGGTATACAAAACCTGAAAGCTGTTTTTCGGATCTATTTATTGTCGGAAGATGACCTGCTGCAAAGATTCTCATGATACGATTTCGGAAAAATTTCTGACCAGTTTCTCCAATCAAGGAGCCTCATTTTAAAATGTCCATCTCGAAGGGGATTGAAATTTTCATTCTCCAGAACAGCTTTACTATAGAACATCGAAAGACTGAGCGAGCTATCGTTTCGTTCTAATCAGCAACTGAAATATTTTCGATAGTTGAAATCAAATCTTTCAGATGATTTCAACTGCTTTTTATTTACTTTCTAATACGAGATCTCTCATTATCTTTTATCACTCTGAATAAATTAGAGTTGGAATGATGGAAGGGTTTCCGGTTCTTATCACAGACAAAAGAAATTTCTTTGCTGACAAGAATTAATTTTTTTCAAACACATAAATCTTTGTCAAATACTTTTCGGCGAGTATCGTTTTAAAAATAGTTTTAAGAGCTATTATGATATTGCATTCTGTAGAGAGAACAATATGATTTTGAATATTTGTTTTAAATTGCGTTTTTATGCAGGAAGTTTATTTTTCTCAAGTACAAATGAAGCATTTATCTTATGTTTAGGTATCTAGCTTTAGATTACGGCAGCCAAAAAGTAGGTGTCTCGCAGAAAGATAAAAATTATTCTCATAACTGCTAATAAATGATATAAGATTTTATATGATATTTATTTTATATGACCACTTTTTTCATATTAGATTTTAAAATGATCTCTAATTTTCTGATAATCGGTTACTTCTGTGAGTTTGTATTACTATTAAGGTATGTGTTTTAAAAGTTATTTCTGTTCATTTCTGTTTTTCATAGGCAATACAGCAGTTAAAAAATATTTTCATGCATGCAACCCTGCAAATGTGAATTGAGTAGAAGTATAGGCCACTCTTAGGAAGATAAAATATTATGTCCTGTGGCATATGACGAAAAAATGATAGCTTTCTTCAGTCACCATTTACCTATGTTAAGCCATTGTAGCCCAATCCATCAGAGACTGGATCGAAAAAAATCCAATAGGGTATCGTTAATAATGTTGCTCGCATTATCAGCTTTCGTTCGTTCGTTTGGATTGTTTTTAAAGCTCATTCTTCCTTGTAACCGCAATGGCAAAACCCGATTTCATGGAGCATTGGCTGCTCGAACGTCCTCCCGACAGAGGGGATGCCGGATAGGGTGTGTTCAAAATGACCAATCATCTTCGGGTGGCTTCCGTATCGCATGTTTACACTCACAAACTAAATGAAATGAAATAAAGAGCTCATAATGGTCTTATATTTGAGATAGTTTCTAAAATATCTAGTTATTAATTATTCTATTAAGCTGTAATCTAGTTTTGTCCTACGGAGATCGATTAAAAATATTTTATTTTACTAGTAGCTAAATAAATAAATGAGTTAAAAACACAAATTCTATTGATTATCAAATAATCCGAATGATGAATTATATAATACTTTCAAGTATAATAAATCAAAATTCCTTATCTGTTTCTTCATGTTCACATAGTTATCAAACAAAATTAACATGAAACATCTGTTTAAATGCGTGTGAGCGTGGATACAATACTTTCATAAGTCATAGTAAATTAATTAATAAATAAGAGAATCCATATTTTTTAAACCCATCAAAATAAAATAAAAACACTGTAGAATAAATAATTGATTAAATTAAAAATGCGTTGAAAAGGGGACAGTTTTTTAAAAAAGGGACTCATTATACTTATTGCGTAGGGTCGCCAAATGCTTAAATCCGCCACAGAAAGTAATCAAATTCTGACGACAGTGAATTAATTTCTTGTTTGACGAAGTCATTCTTTTGGAGTCATAATAGTTTTCAGGGCCCTCCCGGCAACTGTGAGGGACTCCGAATCAATTTTATAAAAACGAGGCTGATGTCTGTCTGAACCAGTCACAGAAAACGGTTTGTGCGTGAGGAATGAATTTTATAGCAATTCCTGGTTCATTATATAATCATACATATGTTTAAAAAATTGTTTTCCAGCTTTAGGGAAGCTGATAAAATTCGTGGTTCTTTACAAAGAATTTATGATAACAATACCTACCTAGCAATTCTTGAGTCCCATGGAAATACCCCGTGGGCGTCTAAAAAAAAAAACGCGGTACAGGGAAACGTAGACAGACGCTCTCTTTTCAAATCTCACATGTGTAAGTCATTACTCTTCACCACTCTCAAACTTTTCAGGGTCATATTTTATTCCGGCGATTTGGCAACAGTGCGTGAAGGTCACGCTTGTTTTATTTGTTATTCTTCCATGTTATATTTTCACGTTGTTCCTATTTTTTTTTCTTCCTCCTCTTTTAACGGTGTAATATATTATATGTATTTCTATCTGAATCACAACAAACAAACACGGCTCCGAACTATTGTCGCCGTCTCTCTGTTCATTAATTAAAAACACCCACATCTTGTCAACTCAATGAGATGTCGAAAATTCACCACTTTTTTGGCTTGTTTAGTCAAAACAACTATTTCAGCAGAAAATTTAACCAGTCATGCATGTCGATACTTTGGCGATAAATTTATCTTTTTAAAAAGTTGTTTGCTTGATGTATTTGATTTGTAATATCAAAAAAGAATTTTCAGGGATTCAGTGTGTTTGAGATGAAGAAAGACATTTAAAAATAAAAATTTGATTGAAGATAAAAATTCTGCGGAAAATTTGTTTATTCCTTTCGATCCAAAGAATTTTGAAACAATTCAGATCTTCAACCCAGAGACACATCCTTAATAAATTTTGATTTCCAGGATAATCATTTTTGCGGCATGAATCCTATCAGAGGATATGATTTATTATAGATAGATAAAAAAAAAAGATATGAGCAGTTGGAAGATTCCAAATGATCAAACGCACCATTTTCTATGTTGCTCGGAGCTGGGCAGTGTCCGAAACGGGGGGCAGGAATGATTTCAGCTTTCTTATGATGTCATTCTATTGAAAAAGTATGACTTTCCAAAAGCTAAGATTTCATTTAGATTATGTACCGTTTTGCTCAGCTTGAAGTTGAAATGACAGTAATTTAAATTTTTATGCATAATTTAGTTACAAATAAATGATAATTGCATATTACTTAGCTAATTATAGTTTGTTTTACAGGTGTGGAACATTATTAGTGATGATTTAAGCCTTTTGTGCAATGCACATGAGGAATCCCCTCTTTCTGATTATTTCACTTTTACATGCTACACATTTTTAACTAAACAAACGTGTTTAGTATTTGTTTTAGGTATTTTTCATTTTAGAAACTTTATAAAAATGTTAATGTTAATTTATGAATGGCATTTATGTTGTACCAATATTTTAATATCAAATGGCTGGTATTTGCAAATAATGAAACTCTGATGTAGGAAACAGATAGTATATTTATACCTGATTAGCTTATGATAGCTGATTATTATTATTGTTGTCATTCACAGAATTTGTAATTTTTACAAAGTTTTTCCAGCGCTAGATTAATGACATGTCGTTAAACATCTCTCTGTCTCATTAGCCAAGCGACCCATCACTGAGCCTGATAATTACAGATTAAATTATAAAATTGTGTCAAGATAAAAAAAACATATCACTTAAAATATGTAAAAATCGCAGCAGAAAAGCTCTCAGTTAAGATAACTCTTAAAAATTTATAAAGTATATATATTTGCAACAATGAATTGAAGAACAAATTAATTGTTGCACCATTGAACTAATCAAAATTGCCATTTTATGGGCTAAACACACCTAGAATTAGAAATATAATCATGACAACCACCCAAATAATTCATCTGCATGCGTTGCGGGGCAAATATAATGGCGAGAATTAAATTATCATATGATCAGATAAAGAAAAACAGGACGTCTTTAAATTGTAAAATATTTTAAAATGCTTGATCGAAAAAAGGAAATCTGATTTTTGAATCAATTATGTCACCCACGAAATTGCATATTTAGTTTAGCATAAGCATGAATTATCAAAAGGATTTATTTTCAATTATGAGAATTGCCCAGTGAAGTAAAACTACATACAGTTTATAACTTTTGAAAAATTTCAAAATAATTAGTTTGTACTTATTGTACACTTAATCAATTGTCACTCAACGTTCAAAACCCTTTATTTCTATTTTAAAAATACGACAAGAGAAAAAACAACAAATGTCTCTTAACGGATAATGGATGTTTCGATCTTTATAGACATCAGATATGCTCATATCAGATATGAAAAAAATCTGAAATATTCTTTATGTGTTGGAATTCCTTTTTTTTCCATTCAGTGAAACGAGAGAGGAAAAGAAAATCTAATGTTTGTCAATTATAAGGGCCGCGGTGGCCTGCTGGTAACGCTTCGGAACCGGAGGATTTCAGGTTCGAGACTCGAATCCACCGAAGAACCGTCGTGTGAGGGGGTCTCTTGCACGTTCAATCTGTCAGGCCAAACGTCCTCCCGCTGGTGTGGAGAGGGGTGCTAGTTCAGGTGTCGTCCTCGTCTTCTGATGTTGGTTCAAAATTACTAGGTCCGTCCCAAAATAGCCCTCGTGCTGTTTTAAAAACGGGACGTTAATATAACTAAACCAAACCTTTGTCAATTATAAAATCACTTCTTACAAGGGGCAATTGACTCTTTATTAAAAGTTATTTATGATCATCTTAAGGCATTTATAATCATTTATTTTTCTCATGTGAAGAAAAATAAATGATTTAAAGACTTAATGAAAAAAAATCAAATTCATTTTATTCAAATATTGAAAATTGAGTTGAAAATAATTTTTAGACATGTGCTTAAAACGGCCAGCTTTCAGTATATTTTTTAAATTGAGGGAAACAGAATATCTAATTGAAAAGAGGAGTTTTTCAATTTTAAAAATGAGTTTGTAGGATTATTTTTTCACGGATAATCAATGAAACTTTGTTTTATTTTTGATAAGTTTTCTCTTGTTAAATTTTCGAAGAAAAATTAGCTTTAAGGTGGACATTTTCAGCCTCGAAAATATATTTACATCGATTAAATTAAAAAAAAAATCTATGATAGGTAAACGAATAACAAAATGTGTAGGCATTAAACGTTAAATTTAGGCAACTCTTTCACTTAAAGGAATCATAAAGACAAAAGTATACTATAAAATTTTATAATTTGTTTCGAAAATTTTTAAGGAAAATATTTAAATAAGAAATTAGCTTTTGTTTGTGTGAAAAATTTGATATATTAGAATAATCAAATATGAATTCTGTGGATATCGCCTACTGGATTCAAAGCATTTTCTTAAATGTATAAAATGTAATTTTAACTGCTTCAACACATTTTAATTATACTGTCATTATTAATAATTGCTTGCATAATTGCCATGTTACTTATTAGTTTAATAAATCGGTTTGACTCAATTATTTCGGTTTCAATTCCATTTTTGAGGAGCACTCTTTTCAAACATATAAGTTTTACTGCTACAGTGGTGGTTTTCCGGGTATTGGGACAAATGCGTACTACCACTCCGTACAGGTCATAAAAGACCAATAAATCACTCGAAGCCCATTGAAAAAAGGGGGTAGGGAGTAATTAGTCTAGGTTTGCAAAAAACATGTTATCTGTTGGCAAGAGTATTTGGCGGGAAAGGGTATTGGCGTTTTAACTAAGTTTTGATGTGTAAACATAAGAAAAAAAGTTTTGTTTCTATGTGTACGAGATATGCTGGCTCTATACACACCATACTGTTTAGCTATGAAATTTGGCAAATATTTACTTTGAAGGGTAGAAAAGTGATTTTTTAAAAATTTAATTAAAAAATAAAAGAAATATTGACTTTATTTTCGTTATAACTTTCTAAAAATTTACAGTAAAAAAAACAGTTTTTACAGCATTTTATATATATATATATATATAAGACGGACATACAGATAGATAACTGGACGACAAAGGTGGTAAATTTAAAGTATACGACGAAATACATCAAGAACGCTTGCATTGCTACGCTTGAATTCTCTGAATTATTCATTCACAGTCTAAGTATGCTAAATATAGTTCTCAAATAAAAATCAATAAATTTTAAAAGAAAATGTAAAACAGAAATTCCATTCTAAAAAATTACGCCTAAACTCAATTATTACCATCACAAACGATTCTAATTGTTTTAAGAGAAGCTGATCATTTAAATGTACATTTCAAACGATTAATAGTACATAAGTCAATAAAGAATTTAACAATTGATAACTTTCCTACTATTTGAAATTAAATCTGTTCAAAGCTTTTGAACTTCTGGGAATCAAATACATAATACATAGTAAAAAATTTGGAGGGAAAAGGTTGTTTCGAGATTTGCATTATCACAGGACCCCTGGAAGGTTTTAAATGGCCATGAATTCTTCTGAAATTAGAAATAATTACACTGCTTAAAATATGGTTAAAAAACGCATAGATAATCAGTAAAAATTTCAATAATGGTGTAGGTTTATATTGTTCAAGGGTAAATTACCAGAGCTTCATTTAATACTATTGTTAATGGCTTATTTTACATACAGGAACGATCTATAAAAAAAATTAAAGTTTCTGAAGAACATATACTGCATATATTAATGTAAATTTATTACTACGTACATTAATGTAAATATTTTTTTAAATTCTGTTATATATTTTATCAATAGATTTGTAATTAGGGTTTAATAAATAGTGTCACTAGAAGAAAATTAAATTTGAATGCAGCTAATATCACCTACAAATTTTCGCAGATAAAAAGGATCAGTTGGCAAAATATTAATATACTTCTGATTTAGTAAGCTATTTATTTTATGCACCGTGTAATAACAATATTTCATAAATAAAATTCAAAGTCGTATAATGAACAAATAATTTATCTTTATCTGAGCAGATTTTTCATTTAAATGTAACAGCATTGAAATTAAATCTACAATGATAAACAGAAAAGTTTAAATTTGTAAAAGAAATATATAGCACGGAAAATTAACATTCGTAGTTGGAATCTTTTCTTATTGCTTACGTCATTTCAAGATTTTTTTTTATAACTATTCCCATCTTACAAATAATTTCAATGCTTTTAACACCATTTAATTGTACTCCATACTTAAGAAACAATAATTTTTTTAAAGTTCCTATATTTAAGTAACATACATTTCAGTGTTCAAACTTACTAAATTAAACAAACGAATCAAGAAGAAATAAAATAAAAACTAATGAAACCAAAATTCTTTTGTTTAACGCAAATCGTTATATTCATGTAAAATAATTCATTTACCAAAATCTAGATTATTATTCCAAAGTCGATATAGTATTTATATGAAAAAAATATCATTGGTCATTAATTTTTATCATATTTTTTGAATAAACTCCTTGAAAAGCAATTCATGCTTCATAAAAAACCAAGAGGAAAATATCGCATGAAATGCAACATTAAGTATTCGAAATTTTGTTAAGTATGTTAACTCTCGCCAAATCTGACACTTTCAGATAACGTTTAAAATGTTGCAGCCTCTTCAAAAACTCATCCTTTACAGTAACACAATCCCATTGTAAACGGGACCATTGATTGACAGTTTTATGACTCGTACGAAAGAGTCATACAACCGGTTTTCCGCACAGACAAGGAGATCCGTAGGGGGTCCTCAAAATCGATTATTCCCACGGATATCATGGCACGATATCTGTTTTTCTTCTTTTTTCTCAGAATTGTCTCAATTTACTTTTTCTTTTAAAAACGAGAGCACAAAAAATCCAAATGAAATGTTGAAGGGAATGTGAAGTAAAAAAAAGATTCAATTGGAAAGCCTCGAAATTCAGGGAATTTCTAATATATATACATGTCAAAAAACAATATTAAATAATCAGCAATCTATAGTTAAAATAATTAAGAAGGAAACTGACCAGTCATCTAGTTAGATTTCGCGAATTTCTATTTTACAGGAAGCTCACGATCACTATACAATGATCTCGTATTTTGAGAATTACTACAAACCAAACAATAATGCAGCCCTCGAACTTAACAACCAGTTTTGTTCGTCAATTAATTTCGCCTCATAGCTAATCAGTCAGAACGCTCTATTTTTATTATGCAAGAATGCTTTTATAAATATTATCTGATAAAATGCTGTTGTTCAAAAGTAGATAAAATGACTAAAAATAAAATTATAAAATATTTTTAAATTTAAGATAGAATTATTTACAGATAAAATTATTTTTAACGTGAAGCGCAACAATTGGTCGGGGTTAGTATCGTTTAGATTCAAACATCTATCAGTTTCTTTTTTTATCCAATGAAAAGAATTGATTTGACATTTATGTCAGTTGTCGAATTCTGATGCTATAGTGTGATTTTTCTTTTCTATTTGTCAGTGATTTTATTTTTTCCTCCAAGAATGTCGTCATAATTCGTGGCAGGTACTTTGACTTAAATGAATAAGAATAATATGACTACATTTTTTAAATAAGGAAAATATGCTAAATTCTCTAATTTATAAAAGGTGTGTAAATATTTCAGTAAAAATTCTTTAATTGCTTTTTGTTTCGTTTTCTCCTAACTGAAATCTAACCAAGAACCAAGCTGAATCTGTAATAGAAGTTGAGAATTTTTTCTGTTCTAAAATAGAACTATTTGCGGAATAGAATTAGTCAATTCGTTTATATGCTGAAAATAATATTATGAAATAATTACAGACAAGTTTTCCGAATTAAAAGCAAGAAAAGGGACATTTTAGTATTTTATTTTCCTATTTCTATATTTGTAAAAATTTACATTCAATTTTTTTCTCATTTATTTTATTACCATATCAAAATTTAAAGCTACTCAATATACACTTTTGTGCCTCCCTCTAAAATTTAATTTTATTTGCTATTTGTAATAAATATTTTTTATCAGAAAAAATGCTAGATTATTGACTATGCCCTCTGGGTTGCAGAAT
Source organism: Argiope trifasciata (assembly GCA_026543055.1). NCBI lineage: Eukaryota > Metazoa > Arthropoda > Arachnida > Araneae > Araneidae > Argiope > Argiope trifasciata. The sequence continues at coordinate 3,662,139 of JAPMOQ010020853.1, read as the reverse complement.
GCTGGCAATGCTTATTTCAGGTCGAAATTTTGAAAGAATATAAAATTTTCCCGTAACACTCTTCTGTTTATGATAAAATTTACTGTAATTCCTAAAAATTATTTAGTGATTTATAATCTCAAGCCTATTTTTTACTTATTAGTAAAACAAAGAATGCAAAGAGAAAATATTGTCATCTCTATAACATTCAACTCGAGAATGACAACATTTCAGACTTCCCAGAGTCCAAAAGGCAAAGTTACCTGCGAACACAAATGCCTTGAGCAAGACGAATTGAAATTGAGTTGCTTTTACAAAAAGTTTTTTATCAAATTTCGATTGACGTGAATTCTGTTTGTCCAAGAACAGGTGAGCATAATAGACAGTAAAGAACCATACGAATAAAACTGGCTTACAAATTGAACATTTAAAGTGCCTCCAAGAGCAGACCGTTGATTGGTATCAACAGGCTAATTGAAAAACACTATGACTTAAAATGAAATTTAATGATATTAAAAACACATTTCTGTGTGAAATTGGGAGAATTCCCAACGCATGTTTGATTTTCTCCACTATATTATGAAGCACAACACTTATATGCCAATGTCTGAAAATTAAAACCTGGGCATTTGTGGCGTTCACGAAGATGAAGAAAAGGAAGGTGAGACCATTCTTGCTAATTAAGCTTCTTTTTTTAAAAAAAATATAATTCAAGAAAAAAATGATATTTAAAAAAAATATTTAAGAAACTTTACCCCCATTAAAAATAGAATTCGAATGCTTAAACAATGTTTCATCTATCCGACTTAAAAAATCGAAAGAAATTGCAACCATTCTTTTACAATGCTAAATAAAAGAGTTTAGAGTAAAAAATAAAAATGAAAGGCTACAAAGTATTGTATTTTTTCTTTTTTAATCCATTTAATTAATATATGTACTGAAGATAAATAAACCCAACCAATCCATATATATATATATATATATATATATATATATACACTGATGGAAAAAAAATCCCAACACCAACAAAAAATTATTGTACAGTAATGAAATTTTAGGAATACATTTGTCTAGGTAACATATTTAATTGATTAAAGTTTCAAGATCACAAGTAGAGCCATTGGCGAGAAGAGCCATTTCAAATGTGAAATGTTGGTACATTAGTAACCGGTGTAACCGCCAGAATTTTGAATGCAAGCATGCAAACGTGCATGCATTGTGTCGTACAGGTGTCGGATATCAGTTTGTGGGATGGAGTTCCATGCCTGTTGCACTTGGGCGGTCAATGCAGGGACGGTTAATGCTGGTTGTGGATGACGCTGGAATTGTCGTAAAATGATGTCCCATACGTGCTCGATTGGAGAAAGATCTGGTGATCTAGCACGCCAAGGCAACATGTCAACACTCTGTAGAGCAAGTTGGGTTACAACAGCGGTATGAGGGCGAGCGTTATCCTGTTGGAAAACACCCCCTTGAATGCTGCTCATGAATGGTAGCACAACAGGTTGTATCACTAGACTGACGTACAAATTTGCAGTCAGGGTGCGTGGGATAACCACGAGAGTGCTCCTGCTGTCATACGAAATTGCTCCCCAAACCATAACTCCAGGAGTAGGTCCTGTGTGTCTAGGCCGCAGACAGGTCACTAGCAGGCGTTCACCTGGCTTCCTTCTAACCAAGAAACGGCTATCACTGCGACCAAGGCAGAACCGGCTTTCATCAGAAAACACAACAGATCTCCACTCCGTCCTCTAGTGAGCTCTAGCTTGATATCACTCACGTCGCAAACGGCAGTGGTTTGGAGTCAGTAGAATGCACTGTACAGGGCGTCTGGCTCGGAGCTGTCCTTGAAGTAACCGATTTGTAACAGTTCGTTGTGTCACTGTGGTGTCAACTGCAGCTCGAATTTCAGCTGCAGACGCAGTACGATTAGCCACAGCCATACGCCGAATACGACGGTCTTCCCTCTCAGTAGTACCACGTGGCAGCCCGGAACCTGGTCTTCTTGAGGCAGTACCTTGCCTCGACCACTGTCGCCAATACTCCTGCACAGTGGATACATTCCTGCCAAGTCTTTCAGCAATATCGCGGAAAGAAAACCCACCTTCTCGTAGCCCTACAACACGACCTCGTTCAAACTCAGTGAGCTGTTGATAATGGCTTCTTCGTCTTCTCAGAGGCATCCATGACTAACATTAACCCATTACATCAAATCTCAACTGTAAATAACGATCTCGAACCTTACAGCGCTTATTTAAAGCAAACCTTATTTACATGTTCATAGTGTCGCTACTAGCGCCACACTTATGCGCGTAGCTCGAAATTTGAATCGACGTCATCTTTCAGATGTATAAAGACGCCTAACAAATTTCATTTATCTAGCACAGCTCCTTCCTAGTGTTGGGATTTTTCTTTCCATTAGTGTATATATATATATATATATATATATATATATATAATAAAAATACAATTTAATAACAAAAACACACAATTAACCTTAAAACAATTTATTTATTTTATATACTCAAAATAAAATAAAACAGCAAATCAAGTCCGGACAAATGCATTTTATTTATTGATCATGATTGAGATTGCTACAACAGTATTATACACATATTTTTAAACTTTTAATTTAAATGGAGTTCTTTTATACAGACAGTGAGGGATGAGGCTGTTATCCCATTTAATTTAAATTAAAAATTATTTGTTAGCAATCACACACGATCTTTTAACGCCAGTTGGCGTAATGCACATGTTTGACGTTCCTACGCCAGTTCGGGCAACGCAATGCAGATTAGAAATTTTTTATTTCCTTTATTTTGCTTTCTTTTAATTTAAAAATACTTCAGAATGAATCCGAAAGAACGATTCATTAACAGCATTTGATTTTAAATACATCAAACACAAAGAAAATAAATAAAATCATTTGAAATTTTCCTAAGCCTAATCTCATTTCTGTTGGTGGAAAAAACTGGAGATTTCGTTATTTTTGGCGGGATTTGATCTCAGCTTTTTGGCACGAATGTTCATTTCTAATTAATAAAAAATGAACCATTCAATTAACCGGAATTTTTAGATGTTTCCTATCACCCCTTAAATTTTGAAACACTCTGCATACACATCTACTTTTCTAAAACTGGTTTCCTATATTCTGAGTTGCGTGGGATCGTAATCACGGAATGCGTTGATTCTCAAAACACTGAGCTGGCAAATTCTTTTCTGAAACTATATAATTTTGAAATATTTTTTCAGCCTTTCTTTCTAAAGCTTCAGCGTACTCACCAAAGCTTGGAACTTGATGGTGTGTAAAAATGAAACAATTTCCTTCAAGAATAAGTACTTCGAATAGTCAAATGTTGTTGAGAATATCACTATGGATAGATAGATAAAGTTGCAGATTTACAGATTATCAAACGATACTAGAAAACAATCACATAGTCACAAAAGATAAAATTTCAAATAGGTGTCGTTCCCGTTTTTTTCTTGTCATCACCAAAATATTTTAGAAATTGTTTTTGTGATTTGACCTCGTATTGTCAAAATCTGCCACCGGATATCTTTGCTTTTGTAACAAATCACTTCGGAAGCACAAGAGGAGGATAAAGGTGAAAAGTCTTCATATTTCCAGCAATACGAATCACACGGGGACTAGAAAATTTGATTTGGAATGGTCAAAAATTTTACTGTCAAGGAAATAACTTGAAGTTGTGCCCTATTTGTTACAAAAGAGAAAGAAGAAAATTGTTGTCCAGTTGGCTATCTAAACATGTCTATCTAAAAAATCTAAACATGTATTTGGAACAACCTTGTTAGTTAATGCGTATATTATATTAAGATTACAGTCTGAATTTATGTATATTTATATTCAATGTTGTTTGATAAAAGATATTTGAAAGCTAATAAAAGAGAACTCTACTAAAGATTATATGAGGCACTGAAATTGTATTGAGAAGTTTAAAAACAATTTATTTTATTTAAACATTTAATTTCTTATTTTTACTAATATTTTTGTTTCCTCATGTAAGTGAAAAAATAATCACAGAAGACAAAAATATTGTCCTTCAATTTCAGTAGTCAAAACTGCTGTGTTATGTACAAAGCCCCAGAACTCCGCCGAATGAACCATATGTTTTCGAAATCAATCGCCGATAATAAATGAATTGAAAATCTTACTTACAAAGCTAATTAACAATAATTCTTTTCTAAAATAATCGTATTGAATAAGAAAAATTAAAATTACAAAAGTTATTTAAAATCGGAATTTTTTTAAATAAACTAAGTCAACTTACAAAGACATTTCTTAAAATAAATCGGAGCAAAGAACTTACGCTCTTCTCTGGAAATGAAGTCTTTAAATTTAATGATCACTTCAGACTCATCTGGAGAAAGGAATTCATGTGGGTTGATCTAATAAAACGAAAATGTCTCGAAAACATTGAGAAATGGGTTTTTCACTTATGGACTCAAATGAAATGAATTAATATGAAGGTGGACATAGCCTTTTGTATTCAAACTTAGAGGTTAAATATATTTCAATTAGCTTCTGGGGAGCAATGATGAGGGCCATTATCCAATCAGAATACAGCAAATGAGAATAAACTTTAGAAAATAGAGTTCATTTTCTTTAATTTGTTGGGACGTTTCAATTTGGAAGCTGTTTACAAGAATCTCTTACAATTGCGGAAGTGAAATAATGAGTGAACATAGAAACATTTAATACAGTCAGAGAATTCATTTTGTCTATCCTTATTAGCTTTCTTATGCAAAGGGCAAGTTCCACTAATTAATTTGCATGACTTTTTACATGAGACAAAAAAAAAAGCTTTTTCTTTTAATGGGCATTTTGTCGCTAGTTTGAGAATTTCCACAATGAATAAAATTCATTTTGAAACAAGTATCAATGCATTACATTCAAAATATAATAGGCATCAGTCGTATCTTATTTTTTGCTTGAAAATATGATACGAATCTATTTATCGTGGGCTGAATACTAAAATTATATTTCTACAAATCGATCATTTTGAGAAAAAAGGCAATTAAGTGCTTGCATTTACTTTTATACGACTTATTTCATACTCGTAATAATGGAATTATGTAAATGATTTTTCTCTCATTTCAGATTTTGCTAGGATTTTGAAAATTTTATGCATATGAATTCTTGTAAAAATATACCTTTTAAACATTTTTGAAGTTAATTATTAAGTATTATATTAAATTCTGAATCCATACTAGTTTCAGTGAATTTGTGTAAATTTGATTTCACTTCCATTATATTTTAAATAATGAATTTTCATGAGCTACTTTATTATAATCATCTCCTCAATATTTCTTTGGAAAACTTTTTACTTTATATCAGGTTGATTAAATATCAGGTATATATCTTTAAATATCAGGTTGATTTTTCTGAGCATAAACTCTACAATATGTTAATTGGTTGGTTGTGAGAGCTAGAGCAATGCTTAATAAGTAAACATTTTCAAGAGTATGAGATTAGATGAGTGTGGATTTTGATATCTCTTTCAAATTCATTCCACAAACACTCCATGGAATTATGAATAACGGGAGAAAATAAGCAAAGTTCCTTCTTACATGTTTGAAACACAGCCGGCAGATTTTTACGCTCCAATCTGTATGGTGTAATTAAAAACGTGATCCATTGGGTCGCATAATTTGTTTCCAATTATTCACTGCCTAATTCTTGCTCTCCTTTGCAAATCACATCACAAATGACAACGATAGCTAGCAGGTCTTCTGCCTCCATATTCCATACAAAGAATATTGTATGGAATATCCTTTGAGGAAATCCTTGATATACTTCTGCTAATACTTTCTGCGCTGTTATATTTCTGTTGTCTTTTTTAAGCCTAAATATCCTCTGTACCGCCATGGCATTCAATAATCTCCAGTAACTCCTAAGTTGTTAAGTGTAACTACGGCTGATCTCAGCGTATTTATAGCTGAGTTCATGGGCATATTTTGTGTTGAAAAGAAAGTTTCACCTTCGACTCAGTGGAAATTCCTTATTTATACCGACAGCATGAGTGCATTAGAAGCACTTTATCATTATCATAACTGGATGCACCCGATATCTATAGAAATTTTATTCACTTTGCGTATCTTGCAAAATAACGATTTTCTAATAAATTTTTTTCTATATCCCTATCCACGCTGGCATTTCTGGAAACAAAAGGGCAGATTCAGGGGAATAGTTGGTAAGGATTTTTTTTGTCTCAGGGGCTTACGTATAGCGATGTCAAAAAGGCCTTGTGGAAATGCATTTTCTCTACTTGGTTCCTGTTAACTAACTATTGGATTCTGGTCTGTTCTCCTCACACACGAGAATGATGCAAAATTGACTCGTCTCCGTATAAGTCATACGCGCTATACACTCCGACTCTTCATTTTTAGCTAGACCGCTCCATAGTGCCCGTCATGTCCTGTGGATTTTACCGTAAATCATATTTTAATTGAATGTCCTGCTGTATACAACAGCGTGTTCAGTTTTTCGCCATTAACCTAGAAAGTGGGTGAAAGATACCACCCGAATATTTTTTTATAAAATTGAATTTTAAATCTGCATTTAGTATTGTTAACACTAGTTTTATCTTTATGGTCATTAGTAATGCTTTATTTACTTAGCATTCATTCAGAAAAGTATTTTTTTTAATCTTATAGTATTGCATAAATATACTATACTATACATACTATAAATGTTTTTATTTTTATCTCATTTTTATATTTCAATAAACCTATTAAATTTACCATTTACTAATATATTCTACTTTTATGTTTTACCACTTGCTTGGCCCATCATAGACAAATATGTCCCCTTGCGCCACTAAACACCATACAACAACAACATAGATTTGTATTTATTTCTAAATTTTGCGCGATATAATTTTTTTTTTCATCACAGAAAGCGGCGAGAGTGATAAAAGTTCAACTCCTGTTTTAAAGAAGGAAAACTCAGAAGATATATTCACTTTTATTGATTGCTTTAGATTTAAAAAAACTATAGGTGGTTGATAATGGATTATGTAGAAAAATGATATAAATTGGGGATTAAATTTATATCCAGAAAAGCAAAGAATATACTTTAATTATGTATCATTTTTCAAATATCTGGCAATCGATATAAATTTCATTTTCCTGTCATTTGAATACCTTTTAAACGCAGGCATCATAAAAAAGACTGTACGAAACACAAACGATAGGCTTTAAGAAAAGCTCCAATCAATCCCCCCCTTCATCCACCCAAACCGAAGGATTAAAATTGCAGATGAATTTTATGAGTACACTGATTTTCCCTACGATAAGTCAATTGAAAGCAAATTCATACAGATAATACAATTGAAACATCTCGAGGCATTATTTTTCAACTGTGAAAAGGGTTTTTCATGAAAGTTGATAACCTAATTCAAATAACAAATTCTTGCGTTGGGATCTTGGAAGCTCTAGCGATTATTGGATTTTAGAGTTTTTAAAAATGAGATATTGTTTGAATTCAAACTATTAGTAGAAGATAACTGTCCACTGAAGATGATGGGAAAACCACGCCCTTTTATGCTGTCGGTTTTTCCAATAATATATTATGGCTCTAAAACTGTACTTTATAACATTTTAATAGGCATATCATAGCTCACTAGATGCCACAATGTTCTTTTAGAATTTGAATAAAGAAATGGCGCATATTTCATATACAACTAAATGTATATTAACAAATATAACTTTCACAGTCTGCATGATAAGCGCTAATTGTACACCATTTTGAACTCATAATAGATGAATTTCAGGACGCTTTATGTACTGCTTCATTTGAAAATTTTATTGGTGATTGCGATAATAGTAAAAGAAATCCGAACATGAGTAAATATATAGCAATATTTCAAATCATGGCAATATGGCAAGATTTAAAAGGAATATAATTGTTAATATTACTATATAATGGTATGTTATGTGATAAAGTTGACATAATAAAGATGTTATTATAATATAAGTGATGATAATATGTAACCATGTTTACTAATTGTAATAAAATTATTTGTTTTCTGTTTGGCAGGAATAGCTTCCAAGCATATTTTCTTCCATAATCTTTTTTTAAGATAAACATCAGAATACTCTTTAATTGATTTTAAATACAGCACTTAGAGTTATCTTTCCTATGCTTCTTTTCAATGCAACAATTACATATCCTTACTCTTTTATTCTATTGCTCTTAACATGACTTTAGATCTTTACGAGTGATAAAGACCAGCTTCTTCTAATATACATGCAAGCGCTAATAGAAATCTGTATACTTTCAGTCCATACCCCTTCGTAAAAATAAAAATAAGTAACTAAATAAAAAGACCATCCGTGCATTTTTTGACTGTTGAGTGAGATCTCGTCACGTCATCCCATAGACGTTTCGATGTTGAATACAATCGAACACTTTTTTTTAACATTTATATCTCTCCGAAAACCAGAAGTTGGATGAATAGGGGAGTTGCAATGATTTTTTTAAATGCAGCATTTATAGCCAGGCTCATGATCTAGATTGACCTAATGTGATAAAAACAGTGCACAAAATGGCAACAGTTCTTAAGAGGAAAAATAAATGATATAGATATTAGATTCTCTTAGTCGATTTTGGTGCGATGAATATGTTTCGCCCTTTTCGATGTGTTAGTGGATGAATAATACTGCGAAAAAAAAAGTTTCTGTGTATCCATCATCTAATAAAGATTTGCTCTTATTCTATTTATGAATTTCTAGGTCACCAAAATTATGAAGGATCGATGAATATACTTCAATGAAAACATACATTTTCAAAGTAAATATTTTATTTTCCCATTTTTGTTTGGGATGTATCATTAAATATGAACCCCATGATATTTTAAAAGACAGCTCGTGTTAAAATGAAACATTTTAAAGGAATTTTTTTTAAAAAAAGCATCGAGGTAGCTAATAATATAAAATGGAAATTTCTTGATAGACATGGTAAATCTTACATGTCGACCAAGATGAAATGAAAATTAGAGATAAATATTTTTAAAACGTTGATATTTGCAAAATATGTTACGAAACGCTGCTTGGAGAAATCTATTTCATAAGCAATGACAATATTCTTATTAAAGAGGACTATTTTTTATCTCTGTTATGGGATTGAAGTAAGATCCTTACTTTTAATAAATAATCTTAATTAATACAATTATTCATTTTTCAGGAATTTATGGGCCTTTTTTTCATTCATATCCGTTCATAATTGATGCTTCAAAGAGAAGTTCTTGGAAGTTATTTATCAAGGGCAGATTTATAATAGAACGTTGCTCATATGATTTATTGGATGAATAATATTTACTTATGTTTTTAAGACTATGTATTTGATATCATTTAGACAAATGTTTCATTTTCAAAATAAGCAAGATATTAGTACGCTGAAAAGTTATGGAGAAAGTCAATGACGTCGCAGAATTACTGAGAAACGAATTCTGATTTTGGAAGTAATGTTAAATATTTTATTGATTAAACTAAGAAATTGAGTCAATAATGAATCATATAAACATGTAAAATATCTATTCTTTACCATAATAGCAATGGGTGAAAATCACTGTAGATATCTCAAGCTTTTATAAGTGCAGATAATGATATAACATGGTATTTTTTTTTAAATATCTAAAATGCCACTGCTTACTAATTCATTTCAAACTGCTTTAGCCAATCGCATTTTTTCCCATTGAAGAATTTTTTTTCAATTAACTGATATTAAATTTAGAAAATAAATGCAGAATTGATAAAAAAATATTAAAATGATGCGCATGACTCAGAAAGTAATTGCTACACAATAAAACCACAATTTTCCATAGTGCTTGAAGAAAAATATAGAATTTTTGTTTATGCAAGAGGCAGTTTTCATGCTAAAATTCGTACTGAATCGAATTTTTTAAATCATAATATCCCATTTAGAAAGAAATTTCAAGTTTTCTTTATTAAATTTTCACAGATATAAAACTTACTTGCAAAATCTTTACTTGATTACAAAAAACTGTAGTAAAATCAATTCTAATATAGCAAATGGTTGCTCCTCAGAGGCTCACTTGCTATAAGTGAGTACGGGTGTCCCAATCCCGGGGCTCCCAGGGATCTTTACTTCCTTTAAGATTAATTTCCTCTACTTCTTCTTTTTACTGCTTTTTTTCTTTTCATTGAAGGCAAGCGAGGGATCTCTCCATGCTGCTCTGTTTGCTTATTGCTTCTCATAAACAGCAAAAAAAACACGCGTTGGCCATGCGTGGTGACCTATTAGACAGGTGGTACATTTTGGTCTCCGGTGTATCAATCGGCTAGTATCCCGAGGAGGCCAAGGATCTTTTTCTTTCCCAAGGGATCTACTGCCTTAGTAGACACGGGTGTCGCACCCCAGGGTTACCCCAACTATCCTTTTCTTATTCTCATTTTCCCAATTTTCATTTTTATATGAGTTATTCTATTTTTATATATTTCATTTCTATTTATGTTAACGTTTTGATTTCGATTTGAGTTTTGTATTAAACCCATGTGTTGGGCGAGCATGGCGACCCGTTAGGGGCAAAATAGAATCATGGGGTCCCTTTGGCCCACGCTGCTCCGTAAATCGACCGGCAGGAATGAGCTCGTTCTTGTAAATCAGCTGGGGGTGCATTTTCTTTGAGAATGAGAAGCCACTGCTTGAGGGTTAGGCCTGTAGTCTATGTAGTTCAATATCCCGGTGCTACTCCTAAGGCAAGTTCCAAGGCTAGAGATACTCAGAGCCGGCAACTACTTTGCTTTTTTATGCTTCACGGTGGGTGGGGGCGTCCTGGAATGAACACCAGTTGCAAATTATGGGTTAACTCAATTTTGGCTCTGACGGAGACACGTGTCTGTCAACCTCTCCTGTAAAGGAGTATCATGTCAATGACCGATTTTTTATAATAAAAAGTAACGACAGATAATCTAATTCTATGTCAGCCATTTTGATTCATAAAACTGTAATAGCGGATATCAATGATGTTAAATCAATTAAAAAATGTAGAAATGGTACTCTCTTGATAGTAATCGGTTCTCAGAAACAAGTTTCATCTCTAATGAAAACGAGAAATTTTGGTACCCATGAAATAACTGTTAACTGTAGCTCATACTAGTCTGAATCAATCGAAAGGAGTTATTTCGGAATCTGAACTACAAAACGACTCGAAGAATTGAAAGATCAAACTGTTATTGCAGTTAAAAGGATCATGATTAAAAGAGACGGGCAGTTGTTACCAACAAAACACTCGATACTCACTTTTAGATTAACATCAATTTCCAAATCCATTCGAGATGCATGCTTGAATTGTTTTGTAGGACCCTATGTTCAAAATCCTTTGCGCTGTTTTAAGTGTCAAAGGTTTGGACAAGCAGTACAAACTTTCCGGGGAACACAAGCATGTGCACGATGTTCCTAGCTCAGTCATGATAGCCAAACATGATTTAACTCTCCTTGTTGCACAAATTGTAAAGGTGGACATCCAACTTATTCTAGACTGCCCTCACTGGAAACAAGAAAAAGAGATTCAAACCGTTAAAGTAAAATAAAATCTTACTTTCAAAGAAGCACGAAAAATCGTAATAGACCGAACTCCTAGAGCAAGCGTGTCCTATTCTGCAGCAGCAAAAGGTGGGATGGTGTCGGCATCAACTAAAATATTGAAAGATACTCAATCGCAAGTAAAAAGCACTATCCCAACAATAAACCAGCTTAAATCTGTATCTCAAACTGAAATAAATAAAGATAAAAGTGGGAGCAATAATAAAGAGAATAAGTCAAGTCAATCATTTTCTACTAAAGATAAAAAAAATCAACACCCTCTAACAATGCGAGTTTATCCTCTCGTATTCCTACTGCGAAATCTGACAAAGGGGACCAACCAAAGAAAGTTTGAAAATTTTTGAAAGAGACTAAAGCAATGAAAAAAGCGAGACTACAGTTGCAATAGAAAAATCAAGGTGATAAAATGAAGGATTCTATTAAAAAACGGACAATTACTAAACATGACCTATTACAATATGAAGGTTGTGATGAAAAAGATAGCTTAAAAATATATCCTTCAGAGGATGATGCAATGTCTACTATCAGGGAAGACGAGTCATTTACCTCTTAATTCAAAAACACGGCCATCAAAATACTTTCTTGGAATTGTCAGGGCTTAATTACCAGCCCGCTTGTCTGGGATTACAAGAAACAGGCCTAAAAAGTTTCACGAAAATCAAATACTATAATGTCATTAGAAAAGACTACACTCTGGGCTCTAGAGCCTCAGGAGGTGTGGCTCTTTTGATTTCTCAAGCGTTTCCTTATAGGGAATTACTTATAAATAGCTCTATCCAAGCAGTTACAGTTCAGCTTCACATAAGTTCTTTATTAACAGTTTGCTGTATTTACCTGCCCCCAAATGACAAAATAATTCAAAGGGATTTTGACAGTTTAATATATCAACTCCTAAAAAATCTCTTCCTCCTGGGAAATTTTAATGGACACAACCCAATTTGAGAAAGCAAAGATTTTAATCTAAAAGGACAGCATATAGAGGTTTTGCTAGAAGACAATGATCTATATTTATTAAACGATAAAAGTTACACCTATTTTCATATACCTAATCGAACTTTCCATATCCTAGATCTCGTTTTATGTTCTCCAACATTAGCAGTTAAGTGGGAATTTGGTGTTGTAGATGACTTATACAACAGTGACGACTTTCTTGTTATTTTGACATATAATCATAATGATGCTGTATATTCTGAAATACCAAAAAACTTATATTTCACAAAGCAGATTGGGCTCTTTTTCTCACATTTGGCTTGTATTACAGAAGATGTTGTAAAAAACAAAAAAAAAAATATTGACGATGTTATACAAATGATAACGGATAAAATTATTAAAGCAGCTGATGCTGCCATTCCAAAGACATCAGAAAAGATTCCGAAACACTGGAAGCTTTGGTAGAATGACGAATGTAGAGCGGTTGATAAGAAACAAGCTAAAGCTTGGAATAAATTCCAACGATATCCTGCTACGAATAATTTTATTTCTTTTAAACAAGCTAAGGCAACTACAAGATTGATCTGGTGGAAAAGCCAAAGAAATACGTGGGTATCATTTGTGAGCTCTAAAAACGGAACAATTAGTTCCAAACTGCTGTAGGGTAAAACCAGGAAGATATCTGGCATTTTTAAAAACAATGCCTCTTTGTCCTTTTTAAAGTCTAATGGATAACTTATAACGGATATTAAAGAAATGGCTAACACACTGGGTGAGGCATTCTCAAGAGTATCTAGCAGCTTCGTACTCACAACAGTTCATGTATTACAAAGCAAATGAAGAAAAACAATTTAAACTTTTCCATGAACTCTATAGGGGAATACAATTCCGATTTCAGTTATATTACCTAAAAAGGGCACTACAAAAATCTCGTGCCACTTTGCTTGGTTCCGATAATGTTCACCTTCAAATGATAAATCATCTTAGGGAAATATCTCTAAACATATCCTGAGTTTTTTCAATCGAATTTGGCATGAGCATAGTTTTCCTAACTTATGGGAAAATGCAATTATAATTCCGTTTATAAAACCAGGAAGAGATGCTAATGACCCAAGCAACTTTCGACCAATTGCACTCACTAGTTATCCATGAAAAATTTTAGAGAGAAGAATTAATGCTCGCTTAGTCTACACTCTTGAAGAGAAAAAATGGTTATCCTCTTTTCAAAGTGATTTTCGCCGTGGTAGGAGCATTTTGGATAATATTTTCCAACTAGAAACATCCATCAGAGTAATGTTTGTGATCAGGAAACATCTAGTTAAATAATGCTTGATATGGAAAAAGCATACGATAGACCCTGGAGATACGACATTATGCGAGATTTGCACAGAATCGGTCTTCGTGAAAATTTACCTATTTTTATTGAAAACTTTCTTTTTAAGAATGCGAACTTTTCGTGTTCTATTGGGCAATATTTTATGTGATAGTTTCTATCAAGACGATGGAGTTCCCCAGGGAAGCCCCCTGAGTGTTGTTTTATTTATTATTAAAATCAACGATATCATTAAAAGTATTCCACTTGCTGTTCACCGTTCGTTATTTGTCGGTGATTTTCAGATACATTGTATGACATGAAAACATGGATTTCATAACAAAAAAAAAACCTTCAAGAAGATATTAACAATATATGTGAATGGGGGAAAATTAAGGGTTTTATTATTTCTGCTCAAAAATCGGTTGCAATTCATTTTTGTAGAAGACGTGGATTACATCTGGATCCCAAACTTAAACTAAGCAATCAGATGATTCCTTTTGTGTCTGAAGTAAAATTTATAGATAAATTATTGGATTCAAAACTGACTTTCAAGTCGCATATAAATTATCTGAAAATAAAATGTATGCTTCCCTTGAACTTAAGGAAAATTCTCTGTAATTCACGGTAAGGAGCAGAAATTAATTGTTTACTCAAAATATATAGAAATTTAATCACATCAAAACTGGATTATGGCTGTGCTGTATATGGATCTGCCGCCTAATCTACATTGCGACTTCTTGATTCTATACATAATTAGGTTTTACGGCTTTCAATCGGAGCATTTCGAACCGTTTCAAGCCTTTATATTTTACGTGACGAGCTTCCTTTAAAATTTAGACAAGAAAACCTGGCTCTCAATCTGTTTTTTAAAATAAAAAGTAACGATTCACATCCGTTGCATTACAAAATAATAAATCCTATTTATGGCTCATTATTTTCATTGAGATCATCTTTTCGTCCCACTTTTGATTTTAGAATCGGAATAATTCTTAGAAACCTAAATATAAATGACTTCCCAATTCTTAACAAATCTGACGAATTCCCTCCTTGGAAAAAAATAAATATTAATTTTATTGATAATTTTGAATAATGGAACAAGTCATCAACACTAAATTTAATTTACCAATCATTATTTCATTTTCACTGACAGCAATTTTCGGACTATGAGCCAGTTTTTACTGATGGATCCAAGGCAAATGACATAATGGGTGCGGCTGTAATTATCAGAGACACTATAATCTCGGAAAGATTAAATGAATTTTGTTCCGTTTTTACATCAGAAATTTATGATATATACCGGCCTTGATAAAAATTGCAGAAAAATGTTATAAAAGAAGCCTTCTATATACAGATTCAAAAAGCGCCATTGAAGCATTAAGGAATGGTTTTTCATCATGATATCGCTTGGTGCTGAAGTGCATTGAATTTTATATTTATTTAACAGAGAGAGGAATACAAATAATAATTTTTTTAGATTCCCGGACACTCGGGAATTGCTGGAAAGGAAAGAGTGGATAAAGCTGCTGGAAGTTCAGCAGCAATGATTGAAAATTTTGTCCCATTAAATAATGCATTTCAAATTGTAAAAAACCGACTGCATTAAAAGTGGCACATCTTTTGGGACCAACAAAAGCTGAGTAAGCTGTATGAAATTCAGCCCTTGATAAAGCCTTTTAAGTCTTGTAAGTTAAACCGGAGACAATCAGGCTTTTTAAATCCTCTTCGAATCCACTACACAAAATTGACGCATAAGTATCTTTTAAATTCAGAACTTGCACCACATATTGTCATTGTACCCTTTCAATTAAACATTTTTTTCTACAATGTCCAAATTTTACACATGTAGACGAATCAATTTTGGTAATATATAAACTCAGCTGAAAGACTTGTTGGACACATGCAAACTTATTTTATTTTTTTACAAGACATAGGCATTGATAAGATAGTTTGAGATTTTTCAGTTTTTTCTAAATTGTTTTTAGATTTGTAACTCTTTGAAACGTTTTAAAACTCTGGAAATTAAAGTGTTTAGCGCAGAATGACCAAATGAGGCTTTTGAGCCATAAAACCAACACAAACGAAACCTATTTTAATTCATAAAACTATTCTTTCAATGATTGGAGAAATGAAATCGATCAAGAAATTAAACGGTGGAAACCTACTTGTTGAAGTTGCAAATTCAAAACAATTTGAAAATTTATCAAAACTTGAAAAAATTGCAAATATTGAAGTTACTGTCAGCCCACATCGAATATTAGTCCCAAAATAGCCCAAGTGTCGCTTTACAATGGGACGTTAAAAGAGCTAAACCAAACCAAAACCATCGAATATTAAACATTTTAAAGAGGTTTATTTTACAAAGTGAATTTAACAGAGATATCGAAGAAGATATCCTTGATGCTCTCAAAACACAAAAGGTCAAATCAGTTTGTAGAATCTCAATAAAAGGAAATGGTCAAAATTTCCCGACAAAACACTTTATACTGATATTTGATACTCCTGTGTTACCAAAGTCTGTCAAAATTGCTTACATTAATTATCCTGTTAAACATTTCGTATCAAATCCACATCGATGTTTTAAATGTCAAAAATTCGGTCATACAATTACAGCCTAAAAATCTTCTAAACAAATTTGTGCTTATTGCTTTCTTCCAGTAAATAGTAAATAATACCTGCTCTTCTACCACACCAAAATGTTGCAACTATTCCGCAGTACATCCAACCTATTCAAAATCTTGCCCGCGTTACAAACAAGAGAAAAAGATACAAACTGTCAAAATTACCAGAAACATTTCATTTTCAGAAGCACGGCATGACAAATAGTAAACGACAGAATCCCCTCTGATAGGTCTGTCCTACTCAGCTGCTTTAAAACCTTCGGAAGCAATTTCTAAGCAAAAATTACAAAATGACCAATCAGGTTCCACTTCTATAAGATCACATCCTACAATAGACAATGAAACAATTACAATAAAGAAAAGCGATTTGTTGGCACTGCTTGAGATAAAAACACCATTGGAAAAAATTTCCTCTGCTTCTACCACATCCTAGAATCCTACCAACCAAGTTGCTGCATTAATTCCACCAATCATTGCTTCTTCCACAGCTGATATTAGCGAATCTCAAACAAATAGTTTTATATCTTCTACAACAACTTCACCAAATATCAATAATGCATCAGATAAAATTCCTGTTTTCAATACACCTTCATTTAATGGAAGTTCTCCACTTTAAAGAAATTCTAAAAAATTTCGAGATGATTAAAAGCAGGAGCAAAAGTCTATTGTGTTAATAAAATTAAAATAATCCAAATTTGCCCAGCAAACAAGACGACTTGCTAAGAAAAGAGATCAGGATGTTTTAAATTCTCGTATAAATAATTTTCCTAGTAAGAAAGAGTTCAAAAAAAATTCTGTTGAAAAACGAGTGAAGAACGTGCTAATAATCCCTTTCTCAAAGGGCATTTTGATGATGATGAAATGCTTACCAGCGACGTCGAAATCTTTCTCACTTAGTGTTTTTTGTCCTTTTCCAGGAGATGTTCCTCTTTTTCGTGGTTTTGTTGGTTGTTTTTTCTTTCATGGCTTTTTTCATTTTATGGAACTGTCGAGGCTTTCAAAACAAGCATGCTGAATTAAAGGACCCTATCAACAAACATCATCCTGCCTTTATTGCACTGCAAGAGATTTACTTCAAAACAGATTAACATAATATCCGTCATTATAAAATATATAGCAAACATCGTATCCAAGAACGTGTTTCTGGTAGCGTTGCAATACTTGCAGCAACAGATACCCCTTCTATACCTTTGACTCTAAATACCAACCTACAGGCTGTGGATATTCGTATTCAAACACAATCCTTAATTATTGTTTGCAACATTTACTTACCTCCAAATGAAAATGTCAGTTAAATAGACCTTAATAATTTGATTTATCAGCGTCCACCTCCTTTTATAATTGTAGGCGATCTCAATGGCCATAGTCCCTTATGGGGAAATTTTGATAATGATTCCCGTGGTTTTCAGATTGAAAAAATTCTTTCAGATCATAATGTATGTCTCTTAAATTCTGATGAAAAAACATATTTTCATTTATTACATTATTCATCATCACATCATTCATGAATCTGCACCTGGCCCAGATAATATCACTTAACCACGATCAAACATTTAACAATGGAATCGCAAAAGAATTTGCTGCACCCATTTGGTGAGAACACCACTTTCCTACAATTTGATCGAGGCAAAGATCCGATGAATCCCTTTAACTACCTCCCAATAGCCTTGATAAGATGTCTTTGTAAGTCATTGAAAAGAATGATAAGTAACAGATGAATTTCTTAGACAATAACTTGCTACACCCATTCTAGAGTGGATTTAGAAATGGTCGTTGCACTATCGATGATCTTTTGGCTCTTGAAAACGATATCCACCTCTCTTTTTTACACAAAAAACATTTAGTTGTCTTTTTTTTTATATTGAAAAAGCATACGACAGAACTTGGAGGTATGGGATTTTAAAAGACTTGTATGAATTTGGATTAAGAGGAAATCTTCCCATTTTTATAAGATTTTTTTAAAACTCAGAAAATTTCAGGTCAAAGTGGAAACAGAGCTCTCAGATTTTTTTTAATTCTGGAGGAGGGTGTTTCCCAGGATAGTGGTTTAAGCGTAACCCTTTTTATCGTAAAAACGAATAACATTAAAAAAAACTATCCCCTTTTGCTAAGGGATCATTATATGTAGATTACCTGTACATGTCCTGAGTTTTATCCAAAGACAACTGCAGACTGCAACCAATAGTATTACTAAATGGTGTAACTATAATATATCTACATCGAAAACCGTTTGTGTCCATTTCTGTCATAAACGCAATATTCATTTTGATCGTGAACTAAAATTAAATGGAGAAAATATACCATTTGTCAATGAAATTCAGTTTTTAGTTGCTATATTTGACAAAAAAAAAAAAAAAAAAAAAAAAAACCTCACCTTCTTGCTTTATATAAGGCAATTACGAAAAAAATGTGAAATATCTCTAAATATTCTAAAAGTATTATCGACTACAGCTTGGGAGGCTGACAGAATGCTTAAAATTAAAAAAATGCTGTTGTACTCTCTAAGTTCAATTATGACTCTGTTAAGAAAAGTGTCTTGCAAAGATTTTACCGAATTCACCACGCAGCTCTTCGTTTATGTACAGGAACTTTCGGGACTTCACCCATTAAAAGCCTGTATGTTGATAGTTTTGAACCTGCTCTTGAAGCTAGAAGGCAATGGCTTTCCCTAAACTACTCTTTTAGGAGTAAATCGAATATAAATAATCATTTTCATGGTTTTGAACTTCTCCCATTCTGAACTCGATTAGCTGAAACCAAGAAATCTTTCATTCACGTATTTCATAAGAGAGTACATTACATTATTGTGGATTTGAATCTACTATATTTAAACGTAACCCTTGAGCCGAAAAATATGTTCCTTCCATGGAAAACTCCCTTTTTTATTATTTAAATTCTTTTACAAACTTTATCAAATCTGATACATCGGATGTCATCTATCAACAAATCTTTCTTGAACGCAGTCATTATGTTGTCTTTATTCCAATTTATACCGATGGATCAAAATCAGCTAATACTGTATCTTTTTAGCTATTTTCCCAGATAATATAGGTTCTTTTAAAATTGATTCCTTCTGTTCAGTGTTCACAGCAGAGATAACTGCTATTTTATATGCACTGGAAGAATTTTCTAATAGTTTGCAAAAACCTTCATCATTTACACAGACTCTCTCAGTGTATTGCAGTCTCTTGCATCATTCCCTCCTCAATCTCATTGTAATCCCGTGGTTTCATATGTTTTGAATATTTTGAATAAACTAGAATCTCGAGATTTTAATGTTCTATTATACTGGGTACTATCCCATGTTGGGATTGTTTGAAACGAAAGAGCAGAGAAAGCTGCCAAATTGGCGACTGCCATAAAGAATAAAACTATACCTTTAACAGGCTTGGAAAAGCACATAAAAATATTTCTTTTAAACAAATGGCAAAGAGAATGAGATATTGAAAGCGAAAACACGCTTCATAGTGTTAAACCTACTATCGAACTTTGCCCTTCTCAAACTAACACATTCACTGCCACCGACGCACCTGTGCGTTACAAATAATATGTAATTGTACCAAACCATCTATGCTATTAGATGACACCTTTTCTACTACAGTTAAAAGATAGCAAAGAAACGATCATCTAATTAGATAGATGGTCCTGATATCAGGCTTGAACATGTTAACAGAAAAGCTGATACAGTTATCACTGTATTATAAGTGGGTCATACTCAATATACACTTCGTCATCTGTTATAAGGAGAGTAAACTTCAATATGTTCTCGATGCAATTGCACTATATCCGTCCAACATGTGCTTTCTAATTACCCAAATTTTTATGCACAACGTTTACATTTTTCAAAATCCAATTATATTATTTTATCTACTCGAAAATGTTCCACGTGATAACCTCTTACCGTTTTTGAAATCAGTTGGTTTTTAATCATATATTTAGTCTACTGCCCTTTTTTAAAGGCTATCTACTATTTTTTTTCACATTAGTTACTACACCACCGAATTTTGGAATTTTAGCTTCCGAATTGAAAGAATTTTATCTAGTCTAGCGCAGCATGGCCACATCTATTGCCCTTGTGCCAAAAAACCAAACCAAACCAGGGCATATGGTTATTTCGGAATATTGTAGAGACATTTATAAAAAAAATAATAAAACAACTTACAAAGTAATTGTAAGTTTGAATCTGAGAACTGTTAGTAGCTCGAAGAATGGTATTATATTGGTATTCCACTTCTCGCTGTCACACTGGCATTTGAAATCCTAATTTTGAGTATCTTCAATCAGCTTTGTAAACGTTTTATAATTTGTTAAACTCCAAAATGAACGCTGAGCAATATGGCAGAATTGAAATACAGGAAACAAAAAACATATTGAACTATTTCTTACTACATTGAAAACAATCGAATGTTAAATCATTCTTTCTATATTAGTTTCGCTGTCTGTTAGACTAAGATTTTAAAGCACTGCTATTCTATAATAAAAATCTTACACTATAATATTTAATGGTTATTTTGTAATAATTTTTTATAATCAGGAAGAGACTCTATCCTGTAGATGTCAAAATGTACAGTTTCAAAGAAACTGATGACGGCAGTTCAAATGTAGGGCCCGCCATGCTAAATGGAGGTGTAGGAGTTTTTTTTCTCCCCTTCATAATGTAATGGATAGATAGAAGCCTTCTTTTCAATAAAATCTATACTTATAATAAAGCTCAATGTGTGTGTGTGTGTGTGTGCGTGTGTGTGTGTGTGTGTGTGTTGGCGCTCTACAGGCCAGACCGTTGGACCTATAGCTACCAAATTTGGTGCATGTATACCTTGGAGATCCGGAATGTGCACCTCGGAGCCCTTTTTTCAAATTTTTAATTAGAATTTAAATTAATTAAAATTTAAGCGAAATTTCGACGTTTTTCCGCTATAACTTCCGAAAATATGATCGCATAAACATGATTTTTACATCAATTTAAAGATAAAAAAATTATCTTTCTAACGGCATCAGTCTTTTTAATTTATAACGTAAACTTCTATTTTTAACGAATTTTTAAAGAAATATTTTAACTATGTTTTTATCACGTGACTGGATAAAATAAAAGAATGCCGGAAGTTCAAATAAAAAAAAAACTATCATCGTAAATCAAGTCTAAAGAAATGCAACTTTCAGCACGTGACTGGATAAAATAAAAGAAACATAAAATGTGATATTTTCTAAAAAAAAATAAATGCAAAGCAAAGGTTTCTTTAATCCTTTGCAATATCTAAATCATTTATTCCATAAATCATCTTTATTTACAGTAAAACTGATTGAATTTAGACAGGATATGCATTGAAATCCCGAATTAATGGCATATTTATGTAATCGTTCGCAATATCTGGATCATTAATTTAATACTTTTTTTCCCTTTCTCGCTTTCTTTAAAAAACACATTTAATATTTTGGCAACATCATCGAATTTTTTTAATATTTTGGAAGCATAACCGATGGTTAAAAGTGACTGATTTATAAAATTAAAGAATATTATTAGGAAAAGGTGTACTTTTAGAACTTTCCGTCCATCATCTTAAAGAAAATATTAATCAATGCCCGGAATTACTTCAAGGCTAATGAATATGTGATTTAATTGAAAATTTTAGAACGCTTTACACATGGCGAACCGGCTGGTCGCCAAAGGCGGCTAGTTATACATAAAATAAAAAATAGTTTTCTTTTTAAAAAAATTAAAAGTTATATATTTTGTAATTTTAATTTCTAAATTGGTATCTTAAAAACTATTGAATAGATATATGCACATAAGATTTAGAATGTCCTTCGAATAAGCAACAACCATGAAAACTGCAGTCATTTCAAATAAGTGGTTTGGGCGAAGTCCACACTTTTTGCAGGGTCACTGCTTTTTAACAGTTGAACTAATGCAGCGGAAAAAGCCGTTAAAATGCTATTGGAAGAAGAAAAAATAAAGTAGATGTTTGATTATTGTTTTAGACTAAAAATTGGGCATTTGCGCAGTTTTTATTTCAAAATAATTAAAATGCAGAAACAATGGAGATTCAAATCAACCGATCCAGCAAACAGATTCGATTTTGTTAGCCTTGGGACGCAGCTGCTTTCATGCATGCTGAAATAATGATGACTTCAGCCGAAATCTCTAGGAAATCTCTGATCTAAAAAATAGCAATGCTGAAAGAATTTTTGAACATTTGGTTGAAAAAGGACAAATGAATATAAAAGCAAAAATAGGATCGAGTATAAATGTGAAAGAGTAAAGTAAAAAAAGTTATTTGTGAAAAAATGGTTGCAGATTTTAACGGAATGAAACGTCACGTGAAAGAACTCATTCTTTTTATTTACGATTCTTTCTGCTAAAAAAGCAGTTGAAGGTAAAAGGAATATCTAAAAATTTCACACTGATATTAATGTTTGTATAGTGAAAATTGCGTTTAAAAAGTAAATAACTTTCTAAAAAAGAATCCTCAAATTATCATTTTTCAATTACTCTGAAAATAACTCAGATGATATATTGTATTTCATGTGAATTGTTTAAGTGTTCAGATTTTTTTGAAAAATCTGAAACGAGTCAATGATATGTAAAATACTCGGTCTTTGGCGTAGAAGAAGCTTTTCAAGTGGTTCAGGAACAGAAAGTGAATAAAAAGGGTTTCCTTTCCACTGTATCATTCTCTAACATGGTCGCAGTGAAACCAGAACTGAACCTGCAAATGAAGGAGGTAGTTACAAATTATTTTTTGTATTATAAAGAATGATATTGTTTTTGTTTGGGTAAAGAAATGATATTTTTTTAGCAGGTGATGCAGAAATCTGGAAGAAGTGTTTCATTGTGCCTTTTAATTATTATTATCGTAAGTGGAGGAAAGAAAAAAATCCACTTTTAATTTGTAATAGCGCGGAAAAGTTGCCTTTTGGCATACATAAAATAAATTATAAATTAGCAGTCATTACTATGCCACATTTAGTTTTATTTTATTGTAATAGATGGCACCATAGGGTCTAAACACCAGGGATTCTACTAGCATCCTTGATACAAAGTCTGACGTGTGACGTCAAGTTTCAGAAAAGCGAACTGTGAGCATTCGCTCGACAGACGGAAAGAGAAAGGGTCATTTGCTTTGAATCATGATAACTTAATACGCAACGGTGACACATAGTTTTGTCATGGGACATTGGATTAGGCCTCACCCTTGGTGTCATTTAAAGGTATCTCTATAGTTAATAGCCTGTCCTGTCTTAATTTCTAATGTCTTTTCTTTATTCTTTGCTCTAAATAAATTTAACTTTTTCATTTAAAAGCTTCTCTTTAATCCAGAGGTTCCCAACCTTTTTTGAACTGGTGCCCCCTTTTCTAGTGAATATTTCAATACCGCCCCCTCCCACTCCAGAGAAATAAGAGCGTACATAATGTATGGTGAAAACAAGAATTAAATAAAAAAATTACCAATGGATTGAAAATTATTGGAAATGAAACGCTACTGAATTTCTTCTTTATTTAAAAAAGTTTTAGCTTTCCTGTTATAAGGACAGATAGGAGTTTTGATGATATAAAGTAATTCATAATAAATTATTGCTTTCTAAATAAATAAATTGACAGTTGCAGAAAACCATCAAACCGCATAATTAATTATATTAAAAAGTATTTTTATTACAATTTAAAGACATCGAATTTCTAACTTAACTAATAAAAAAGCTGAATTTCATGCATTTTAAGGAGCTTGTTAATATAAGACTCGATTTCACTTGAAAACAATCGTAAGTCGCCGCGTTCAGTAACATGAAGCCGATTTCTCTTTTTCATTACCAATTTGCTACAGCACTAAATTCACGTTCTGCTAAATATGAAGATGGGAATGCTATCAGAAGTCGTTGAACAATCGACCATAATTATGAATAGAGTTGAGAAATTGACTTCTGCAGCCAAAATTCTTCATAGCCATTGAGAAAAAGGGCTTGAATTTAATTTTCATTTATTCATTTGTTGTCAGTTCTATTAGTTATTCTTCTAACTGAGATGATCCTGCTGTGTCAACATTGGAAAAATTATCCCAAACCCAGTCTGGTATGTCCATGTTTAAAATGTCCTGGGATCGTTCCATTGTAGACTATATTTGATTAATCTTCTAGCGCCCTTTCTTGCCATATCAACGCCCCCTAATTTTCTCTGGGTCTTTTACCGCCCCCCTTCAGCCTCAAACGACCACAAAGGGCGTTATCGCCCACGTTGGGAACCTATGCTTTAATCAGTGACCCTAGACACTGATCTGAATGAGGTTGAATGGGCATTTTGACCCATCCATTCCTAGAAACTTAAGGACACGACCCCGGATTTGAATTTCAAATTTAATTTTTTTTTCCGGGTTAACATTTTTAGTTTTCTTTTTTTTAAAAGCAGCTTAAGAAATATAATTTCCTTTTAGTATTTCATACATAATTAACATTAAACTCGTCAGACGAATGACCCTACTCTCAAAGAAAAAGAATTTTGATTGGTGTCGTACTGACACAGTAATTTTCCCCATCTCGAGAATGGTTCGTTATCGTGTTCCTATGAAGAGATGAAAAACAATTGAAGTCGTCCCGACCATCGCAAGAATTTCTCTTCACCATATTGGTATCCTACTGAAAAGAATTTCCGAGTGTTATCATTTTTCTCATCCCGAGAATGTTTCATCGTTGTATTCCAATTAAATGACGAAATTAAAGTAAACTCGTCCCAACGATCGCAAGAAATTTTCCTACCTCAGCAAATGGAAGGAAATGTGACGTCCTTACATCCAGTCCTCGAAATAAATTATCGTTTGACGTCTGTGGTTTCCATTGTTGAAATCACAGATGTGATTTCTGTACCCCTGTACTGAGTATAATTTGTCATTTACTCAGAAATCTTCAACAAAAATCAGCATTTGAATCTAGTGAAGAAAGTGTGTGTGTTTGTCAAGTTCCCATCTCGAAAAAATTCATCAGTTTTGTTTTTGGCCGTCCTGTTCGTTCCCAGACAAGCGCCATAACACCTGTGCATTTTTTGTTTTGTTTTGTTCAACTTCAACAGTATCCAGCATTTGATTCATTGAAATATAACATTCCTTCCTGTTAGAAAACTCTAAGATACTTGGTCATCTGTGAAATGTTTTTATATTTTTTTATATTTAATAATCTCTAAGTTATTTTTCTTTTAATAGCATATTCATCGTTGCTATTTTATATATTGAAATATTTGTGTTGTTTTGATATTTAATTTCAATCATTAAAAGTGCGTATTTCTTTTTAAGGTATTCTAAATAGTGATTTTCAAATTGTTGCTTTATTTATGTATTTTATGTAAGCACAAATTAATTTATCATACTTAAGATATATCTTATTCAGTAAGTTCACGAACCGAATTTTTTTGATTTAATTTTGAATTTTATTTATATTTTGATGTAATTTTTGACTTTCTTACTTTACCGTTGTTTTATTGCCATTAACATTACTTTGAAAGTTATTATCAGTGTTATTTTTTCAATCTTGAATTTCAGTTATGGAAAAATACTTTGTGCATTTTAAGATGTGATTTTCAGGAATTAGTTTTAAATTACCCAAAGATAAATTTTGCTTTCAAGTTCTAAGCAAAACTAATTTAATTTGGCTTTTATTTAAACACGCTAAAGTATAGAGAATTTTGGATAAATTTCAAAATTAATACAGTTCTTTGAAATTCAAAATTAATGTACAATTAATACAAAATTAATATATTAATACTTTTTCAAAATTAATACAGGCTTTTCGTCACCTACCTTTTTTTTCTTTCAAAATGGCTTTCTTGCTAAAGGGCAAAAAAGAAGATTTGATTGCTCTCGCGAATCAGTTCGGCATAACTATTGAAGCAGACTTGACAAAACCCAAAATTAAAGATCTGATTTTAAAAAGCGGTGATTTCGATGAGGAAGAAGTGATGTTAGATCGTATCATTGAGGACAGACATCTAGGAGAAGTGGAAAAACAAAACGAGCGATTGCGGAAGGAGGAAGAAAACGAAACGAAAGAAAAGAGCGATTGTGGATGGAGGAACGTGAGTACAAACTTGAGAAGTTGGAAATCCTAGCTGAACTAAATGTTGATCATGAAAATTCGGCTGATATTTCAGTAACAAGTAAGTTCACCGATTCAACATGAAAGATGACATAAGTTTAAATTAAACATTATTTGAGTATCATGCCAATTTAGCGTTATTGCCGAAAGCGCAATGGGTCCAGAAACTACTAGGATTAATTCTTCTGGAGGTTGCTCATTTAATTGCTCGAGAACCTGAGGGAAATTCGAACGATTACGACCATGTGAAGAATCTGCTGTTAAAGAGATTCAAGTTGTTCCCGGAGAAACTACGACAGTTGTTTGTTTCACATCAAAACGCTCCTGAGAAAACATGGCAAGATTTCTATCACGAATTCACACTTACTTTGATGGATGGGTAACAAGTCTGAAAATAGACACCTACGAAAAGTTACGTGAAATTATCATTGTGGACCAGATGAAACGGAAGGCACCACCAGAGTTTCAGAATCACTTTCTTGATGAGTGGTCATCCATAAATTCACCTGTTGCTTTAGCAGAAAAGTTTGAGCAATAGGGCGATGTCAGGAGGACATTGGAACCAAAAGCATCAAATGCATTCTTCAGAAAGAAAGATAGAGCTCTAGGAGCAAATAAATTTCAGAATTACGCAAGAAGACCAGCGAATTTCCGAGATGCGAATAATAAGTTCGTGATGAGACCTTTGCAGCTAAAGAGAAACACATACTTCGAAAAAAAATAAACCATGGAGACCTCTGAATTGTTGTTACTGCCAGAAGCCAAGACATTTTGGTGTAGATTGTCCACGACGACCCAAAAATACGAAGAATAACAAGCCTTTAGCACTTAATGTACAAGCTTGCTCCGAAATTTCACGAGGGAAAATGAGAACAAGAAAGGTAGCTTTAAGAAACAAAACATTACATCATAAGAAACAAAGCATCGATGCATTAATCGACACTGGTGGTTCAGTAACACTCCTCCGAGAAGATATTAGCAAACAGATCATCAAGCCTTCAGAACTCTCAAGAGAAACGATTATATTATCTAGCTTTGGAAAGTCACAAGTCATAACAAAAGGTTCATTTCAGCAAGATATTGAATTCTCTCTCAAAAATATTCTCTGACATGGTATGTGGCACCTACGTCATATTTAGATTTACAGGCAATTATTGTGTCAGACATTTTAGAACAAGCCTCACTTGACTTCACCAAAGAAGGTGTTAAATTTCAAATAAGATAAATTTCAAATAAGAAATATTTTCCATGCATGCGTAGCTATGCTAGGCAAGACCACGAGACGAAATCGAAATAGAGCAATAATTCTAATCCAGAAGTAAGAAAAGAATTATCGGAGCTAATTTCCGGTTATAAGCCAGAAAAAACTGAAACTACAGATGTATCCATGAGAATAATTTTAAAGGACGACATTCCAGTCTACTAACCTGTAATAAGACTTTTTTTTCCTGAGAATCAAGCAGTGAATAAACAAATCGACGAATGGTTGGAACAAGGGATAATCAGAACCAGATCATCTGAGTACGCAAGTCCGATCGTATTAGTAAAGAAGAAAGATGGTACTACTAGGTTATGCGTCGATTATAAAAAAATAAACGAAAAGCTCGTCAAAGACTGTTTCCCATTGCCGTTGATAGAAGATGTTTTAAATAAATTCCAAGAAGCTAAAGTATTCAATACCCATGATTTAAAAAACGGACTTTTTCACGTCGACGTAAACGAAAACTGTTAATAGTTTACATCTTTTGTAGCTTCAGACGGATAATTCGAATTCAACAAGGTACCTTTTTTTCTGAGTGCTAGTCCTAGCGTGTTCCAGAGGTACGTGTATAGTATTTTCTGTGAACTTATGCTTAAAGGCATTGTAATAATCTACATGGACGACTTAATAATTCCAGCTAAAGACGAATTAAAGGGGCTCGAAAAGTTAAAGCAAGTGTTTCAAGTAGCATCCAAACATGGATTAGAGATAAAATTTCAAAAATGTCAATTTCTGCAGAAGAGAATAGAGTTTTCAGGTCATATCGTCGAAAACGTCCATCTACAGCAAAAACATTAGCAGTAAAAAAATTTCCAATATCGACAACGGTCAAACAAGTTCAAAGTTTTCTGGGTCTAACCCAGTGGTGGGGAAACTTTTTTTAAGATGGGCCATTTATAATAACTAGACGATCGTAGCGGGCCAAAGAATAATGCTTAATCGTTAAAAAATTTATGTGTTCCATAAACATATACATATATTATTACATACATTTATTATTTTAATAGTAAAAAAGCAAAAGGTGAGAAAATTATAAGCACAAAATATAAAATGAATTTAGTGTAGTTCTTGATGTGAAGAATTATCACTTTATTTTCTGGTGTCATTACTGGTGGATGGTGCATGAGAAAAATGAAATTGAGACTGTTTTATCAAAATTTCATCATAGTCCGGTTCCATTTGCGAAGCACAAATTCTTAAAACTGATGAAAGGTGCTCATCTGTAATTCTGTTTCTTAAAGAAGTTTTCCTAAGCTTCATTGTTTGTTCATTCAAGATTTGTTCGCATATATAAGATGAACCGAACATTGTCATTATCTTCATTGCATGAGTAATTAGATTTGGGAAATTATCTGGACTTAAATTTTTATAAAATTCTAGTAATGGTACTGTATGAAAAGTTTGTTTCAGGAGAGTATTACAGTACAGTTCTATTAACTCAAGTTGAAATTTTGCATCAATTTCTTCGTAATTAACATTGAATGGGGTCGCAAAAATACTAAACTCTGGTTCCATTTTTCTAAAGTCCTGAAATCTCCTTTCAAATTCTGAAGATAGTTTTCTCAAATTAATTTCGTAATTTTTAATCTTATTGTTTGATATAGTGAATTTTAAAGATTGTATTCTTGGAAAATGAGAAAAATCAGATTTAGAGATCTGATTAGCAAATAATAATAACTGTAATTTGAAACTCTTCAGGTGTTGCCAAATATCGTGAAGAAACTGATTTTTCCCTTGCAATTTGAGATTAAGTTTATTCATGTGTACGAGGAGGTCTGTGAAAAAAGCGAAATCAGAAAGCCACGTTTCGTTTTCTAAGACGTCAAATTAGATTTTTATCAATATTTTCAATTCTCTCGGTGATTGTTCTTCTTGAGAGAGACAGTGACTGAAAATCATTTTTCTTTTCAGGGCACATAATATCGCACACATCTATAATGTACTGCTTTATAAATTTTCCATCTGAAAATGCTTTATTAGATTTAGCAATATTATAAGCCAACACATAACTGGCTTTCTTAGCGCATCTTTGAGAATGATTAGCTCTCTGAAATAATTGTTGTTGACTTGATAAATTTTTTATTAAATCTTTCGATTTAATTTTTTTCACCTCTTCACTTAACGATGAGTAGGAGTGGTTTTCATGTTTGCTCTTGAAATGGCGTTGAATGTTATATTCTTTTAAAACTGCAACAGTTGTATTGCAAAGTAAGCACACAGGTTTTTCTTTAAATAAAGTAAAGAAATATTTCCACGTCCATTCTTCTTTAAAAACTCGACATTCTAAATCCTCTTTTCTTTTTTTAACATCCATTTTAGACTCTAACCGGTTATTTTCGAAAGATCATTCCCCAGCATTCAAAGATAGCGAAACTAGAAAGGATACTCCATTTGTGTTTAATCAGTCACAGTTTGAAGCATTCTAAAAGCTCAAGGAAATATTAACAGAAGGTCCAGTGTTAAATATATTCCGACAAGGAAGAAAAACCGAATTACATACGGACGCAAGTCAACATGGGTATGGAGCCATTTTATTGCAAGAAGGCGAAGATAGAAAACTGCATCCAGTACAATACATGTCTCAAAAAACCTCTCCAGCGGAAGAAAAGTATAGCAGCTTCGAATTAAAAGTCCTCGCCATTGTCACAGCACTTAAAAAATTTCACAGCTACCTTTTAGGTAATCACTTCAAGATTGTGACAGACTGTTCCACTTTCCAAAAACTATGGATAAAAAAGACTTAATCACTCGAATAGCCAGATGGGCACTTCGTTTAGAAGAATTTGACTACGAAATCATTCATCGACCTGGCAAAAGAATGCAACTGTAGATGCTCTAAGTAGAAATCCAGTAGCGATAATATCAAACAAACTATTATAGCAAGATTGAAAAGAGCTCAGCAAGAAGATGAAAATGCCTAAAATTTCAAATCAGCAATCGGCAGCAGTGTTAATCAAGAATTTTTCGAAAGAAACGAAATCTTATATAAATATGAAAATGGTCGTGAATTAATAATTGTTCCACGAGATATGAAAACTGAATTAATCAAATTAGCTCATGAAAAAGAACGCTTTTCAACAACGAAGACCGAATCAGCAGACAAGAATTCTTCATTCTAAATCCAACCAATCGAGTATAAAATGTAATCTCGAACTGCGAATCATATATATTAACATATAAGAAAACTGGGAAGAAAGAAGGATTTTTTAACATTATTCCTTAAGAAGATATACCACTAAGTACCTATCATGTCGATTTTATAGGTCCTATGCCATCCACGAACAAGAAATATCAACATATCCTAACAAGTGTTAATGGATTTACTAAATTTACATGTCTATATCCTTTCAAATCTACTTTCACTGCGGACGCACTTGACAAACTAAGACTACAACAGAAAACGTTTGGCAATCCAAAGAGAATAATCACTGATAGAGGATCAGAATGAACTCTACAGCCTTTAGTGACTATTGTAACGAAGAGAATATCCAACATCTACAAATTGCAACCGGAGTACCACGAGGAAAAGGCCAAGTAGAAAGATTACATCGAACACTCATACCTATCTTGATCAAATTATCCATTGATGACCCTACAAAGTGGTACAAGCATGTAGACAGAGTACAGAGAATCCTCAACAGTACCTCAAACCGCAGTACCAAATGGTCGCGTTTTGTATTGCTAATTGGCACTCCTATGAGGAATAAAGAAGACCTCCGAGTACGAGAATTAATAAGTTGGAAGAATTAATGGAAGAATTACAAAAACAGAGAGATCTATTTCGGCAAGACGCAAAAGAAAACATTCAGAATATACAGGCCCAAAATAAGAACTACGATAGAAAACGAAAGAAAGCCCTAGTATATCAGAAAGGAGATTTGGTAGCCATTCAACGAACTCAATTCGGGACTGGACTAAAGCTAAGACCTATGTTTTTGGGACCATACACAATTATCAAAGTAAAACCGAGTGATCGGTATGATGTTTAGAAAGTAGGTGACCATGAAGGTCCTAATATGACCACATCATCTGCTGATTTGATGAAATTTTACTCACCAGGCTGAATAAAACGAAATCAGTGCGATGTAATAACTATTTTATTCTGTGATATATTTCATTTTTATGTATATTTTAATATTCTAACAATTTTATTTTAATGAATATACACATATTTTTTCATGCTCCGTGCATTATATTTTCATTTTGTAGTGAGCTTTTAAATTTTACATTTATATTTTCGATGTTTTTTCCAGTGATATAATCAGCAAATTATTACTGCTAGTGTTATGTGCCTTTCTCTTAAGAATCGAAATACTTAAAATGAATTTCAGAATCTGTTTTTTTATAACAGTTTGGCCGAGTGGAATTTAATATAAATTTTGAGGGCCAGTATGTGAAAAACGATGAGGTCATCATTCAATCAGGAATGGCCGAGCTGTAGAGATTTAATTAGTGGCCATTACTATACCATATTTAGTTTTTATTTATTGTAATAGATGGCACCATAGGTTCTAAACACCAGGGATTCTACTAGTGACCTTGATCCAAAGTCTAAGATGCGTGACTGTGAGCATTCACTCGACAGATGGAGAGAGAGAGGGTCATTTGCTTCGAATCATGATTATTTAATACGCAACGGTGGCACATAGTTTTGCCATGGGACACTTGATTAGATCTCACCCTTGGTGCTATCTAAATGTATCTCTATAGTTAATAACTTGTCCTAATTTCCAATGTCTTTTCTTTATTCTTTGCTGTAAATAAATTTAACTTTTTCATTTAAAAGCTTCTCTTTAATCAGTGACCCTAGACACTGACTAAATGAGGCTGAATGGGCATTTTGTCCCATCCATTCCTACATAAATATGAAAAATATTGGTGTAGGTGCCGCAAGGACAGTTCAAAAAATTGAAATTTTTGCTACATTTTAAAGTTTTTTTTTTTACGAAATAATCAACTTTTGCTTTTTAA
Organism: Argiope trifasciata; assembly: GCA_026543055.1. NCBI lineage: Eukaryota > Metazoa > Arthropoda > Arachnida > Araneae > Araneidae > Argiope > Argiope trifasciata. Next base: position 3,629,404 of record JAPMOQ010020853.1, on the reverse strand, counting down.
TTGTTAATAGCATGGAGTAAATAAAAATTATCTAAAATATTAGAATACATCTTGAGGTGCCGCAATGACGTCATAAGACTACACTTAGCGCAACTTTTTAAAGATTTTTGCGTGCCTTGATTATGAAATAAAAAGCTTTCACTAGGCACGTCATAGAATCAAATTATATAAACAGTTTTAGTATTGCACTGAATCGTCGCCGGAGCTTTTGTTATATAGGTAAGGCGGAGATTTGTCTGCGTCCGGGGACAAGAACAAAGCTGGTCTTAAATCAGTAGCTTTGCTGAGTTGAGTTGAGTTGTTTTTTCCCTTTGTATATTGCGGGTCTGAATTGTTAGATAGTGATTTGTTGTGAGTAAAAATGACTCAATCTAAGACAGACAAATATTGACTCAAAAGACAAGACAAATATTGGAGTTTTCTATTTTGGGGAAATTTAGTGATTTGCTTGAAGATAAACACGCTACTTGCGAATCTTGTGTTATTCAGAGAAAGATCCTTCTGAGAGCGAAATGTGACATTTTAGTTCCCATAATATATATGTGATAATATGTGACACTTTAGAACAAAAAAATATTCAAGAGCTTCTATTCCAGCTGCTTCTAGCAAAAGAATTTCACAAATGATAAAAGCTTCTCATGCTAAATACAGAAATTTTATTAAAATCTAAAAGCAGAAAATATTCTGATAAGTTTAATTCTAACTTCACAGAATTTAGAGAAGAAGCTAGATGTTTATTTGATATTGCTGACTTGTTTTAAAGGGAAAAAAAGGGCCAATTATGGAATAGAAGGTTCTAAACGATCAATGCTCTTACAGGAATATGATCGAAGGCATTATTGCTATTGCTATCACAATCGCTTTGAGGAAGAAACACTGTAATGCTTATATATGCATTTTAAATCCTCTTTTTAACGTTATATGAACGAAAAATTCATAAAAATATTTTATCAAAGTTTACAAATTTTCATTTTTTTAAATTAAGCTCTTTACGACACCTCGAAATAGTGTTGCATCGCAACCAGAAATTTTATAAAAAATTTTTTCGAACCTAAAAGCTAACTTTTCGCAACTATCGCGAAACTAAAATCGAAGAAATGTTTTTAACGGTCCCTTTTGAATAATTTCCATTTTTTCCATTTTTTACGAAGCTCTTTGCGGCACCTCATGATAATGTAATATTGGAATCAAAATTTTAAAAATTGTTTTTAAATCTAAAATCGCTATTACCGCTTTTAGCACTAAAGCAGCTTTTCAGCAATATTACTAAACTAAAATCTTAAAGGAATAAAAAAAAGGAATTTTCTTACCACCCTATTATATATTTATAGTAACCAGGAAGATAATATTTTTAATTGTGTGATTATACCTCTGTCAGGAGTATAAACAAATTTATTTGAGTAAAGAAGAACTCTTTCTCGTTAAAACCAAGATATAAATCCTTTCTGCAAGAAGGGAATTTTAACGTTTCCCCTCTTCCCTCACATGGCTGATGGCATCCAGACTAGATGTAACACCTCCTTTTGCCACACATAGTTAAGTGCATACCTACCTCTAGATGTGGAACCTTTTCACTCGGAGAATCGTTATATCTGGTCAGTTGTTACTATATCCAGGCTTGACAAAACAGATGCGTTTTTTCCATTATGTCTTTAAGGGAGGGATACTAAAATTTTTCCCCTTATGAAGAGAGCGACAAATCAACAGCAACCGGTGTCAAACCCATGTGTACTTCAGCGGGTGTAACCTGGGAATTGATTCTAATGAACATGTGCTCAAGAAGTGGATCCTCAACAGTCTACCCTCGATCGGGATGATGAAGCGTTGACCAATAAGACGGAATCGGATCGATGTCAAATGCGGCATTTTTTCCCTAAATGAGAGGTGAGAAAGGCTTCGAACTGGAATTCGGTTGTGGAGAAGTTGCGTGTGATTCGGGCTTTTTTTGCTGGGATTCACCCGATACAGATCGGTGGATCTCTACAGTAGCCATTTAGTGCTAACAGCCTTTTCTGGCGTCTATTTACCGACTGGATCGATGAACTATTTCATGATTCAACTTACGTTTGTTGTATGAATTTCGGGAGTCATTTTTTTGGCTGTAAATGCAAGAATTGTTGTTACGTCTTATTTGATCGATCCTGATCAATATATTATACAATAAAGGAATATGAAAGTTATTTATGTAATATTTACACTTATTTATATACGTCGTTTAAGAATGGCTAAAAGACCCAGGATTGAAATATCGAATCAATCAATGAATAAAGCAAGTATGAAGATGCTATATTTTCTATGTTTGTTTGAATATAGTCCTCCCCCTTATATCTGGTATCTCCTTTGTTGTATCGAATTCGAAGGGTCTATATTTGTATTCGAAGGGTTCTAAGCATGAGTTACTGCTGAGCCATTGATCTACGAGTTTATTTCACTTCCTAACTAAATGATGCCTTCTATTTTGAACATTTGTTAATTCCTATAACATTCTAAAGTCATTTAAAATAAAGTTGTTTTTAATTTACATAACACTTTCCCTGAATTGCAGATTTGAAATCAAAATTCAGTCTGACTCTCTTTCTATGCGAAAGAGAAGTTGCCGTATTTCAACGAATATGAAGCAGATTTTGCCGGCTTCCTGGCTTATGGGTAGCGTGTCTTCCTAGTGCTCTGGCATGGTTGTTATTCTATCTGTGAATTTTCTCCCCTGTAAAAAGGGGTCGTGCAAGCGAATGTGAAGCATGAAGTAGCTAAGTCGTACTTTTGGCCCTAGTTGGCTGAAAAACAAGGGATGCTCATTTAGGCTTAAAAGTGACATTGGAAACAACAACAGAGGACATTTTAACAAAACTGCATAAAATTATTAATAAAATCGCATAAATGAATTAGCATTGATTGATTGCGAATAAAAAGAAGTGCATTTATGACGAAGTGCACATGTTTGCTGGCAAGCTAAATATCTCATGCTTTCACGAAACATAATAGGCCAAATAGGGATGAAATTCACTAGCGTCCACTCATAAAAGTAAAATAAATCTAATTTATTTTCCAAGGTAGACGCTCTCAAATGAAAATAGAACTATGAGATAGTTGTAATAGATGGCTATACATCAGAATAAATAATGCCGAAAGAAGTGATAAAAATAATATCGTGGTGCTTTTACGAATTTTTTGTCGGCAGGAGAGACATTTAGTTTAGTTATATTAGCGTCCCAGTTTGAAGCAACACTAGGACTATTTTGGACGGATCTCGTCATTTTGAACCGTGGTCAGATGACCTGGACGACATCTGAGAGGGCACCCCCTTTCCAATCTTCCACAACACATCAGTGGGAGGACCCGAAGTGCACGGCGGTTCTCGGAATCGGGTCTCGAACCGACTTTTATAATCGAATTTGTAAAGGACTGAGTGTAAACACGAAGCTGAATTTTTCGAAAATGCTGTCAGTGTCACATTACGACTGAATATTCGTCCTGGGCATATAGAGTCGTAGTACTGATGGAACATTCTCATACTTTTTTGTTTTATGAAGCTCGTTTCATTTAACGACACTCCATAAATTTTAATAACAAATTTACCTAACTAACTACTAGTAAAATTTCAAACAAAACCATCATTGCATCTTTCTGAGCGAGTATTAAAAATATAGCACAAGGAAGCGCGTGTCCATGATAAAATTATTTTATAATGATGAAAGTATAATTGCGAACTGAAACAAGTTTCACTAAGCGAAAATCTAAATAACTTTCCAAAAGAAGTCTTTCTAAATATGTGATAAATAGATATTTAGCGAGCATTGATTGAAGCTGTCAGTTAAATGAATGCAACATGATGAGTTTTTTTTTTTTAAAAACTGGTTTAATCAGGCACTCCAGTGATGGTTCAATTTTATTTTGATATTATTTTATATTGATAATGAGAAAAAAACTTTACCCGTTGCTGCTACGCAAGTCAGTTTAACTAATACTTTATTAGAATTCAATGCTTAATTTTACCTTGCAAAAGTCAGTGCTGATTTATTTAAAAAAATTCCATTTTTTATATACGCAGAGTTTTCGTTTTCCTCGATATAATCTAGTATTCAGTTTGAAAGAAATTCGAAAATGTATAAATAAAATTTCGTGACATAAATTATTTCGGTCTAAACTCAATTTACATAAATCGAGATGAATTTTATACATGTTGATACTTTTTGATCAAGTTTTTCAGTGATTAGATTTGGTATCTGTTACAGTTAGTATGCAGGTCTGTACCATAGAAAACAATCAATAAAAACAAACACACCCTTTAATTATAACAAAAAATTATTTTTCATTCTGGTTATTGTTTAATCCATTATTATAAATACTGTAAGATATTATAAAATAATTTTTTTTCTCAAGTGGAATCAGAATTCAATTCAATTAATTGAACTACTGATCATTAAGTTCTGAAAAAGAATCCTTAATGAATAGGCATCGAAAATGTACATTATTTCAGTTCTAGAAGATAAGGATTATAATATTCCCATTAGCAAATAGGAAACAAAGCTAGGTAAATAGAAATGTATGCAAAATTAAATATTTTTTAAAAAGATTTCTACCTATAAATCAGAATATGGATTTTTTTATGTAAGTAATCGATTACTTTATTTGAATTGATGTTATTTCAGCAAATGAAACAATATTTAATTCTGGAAAATTCTAGTTTAAATTTTTTGAAAAGAGAATTATAAAAATTCCATACTTGAGGTTAAGAATAAAATTTTATTTTACCTTAAAGACGATTTTTAAAAATCTGCTTATTTTAGAAAATGGTTCAAATGCCATTTTTGATGTCAAGATTTTTATGCATTAATTTTCTAACCTTTTATAATTGCATCCATTCCAATCGTCCAAAATGAAATTTCAGAGAAACTTCTCTTTTCTCCTTAGAAAACTAAAATCATATTAAGCCTAATCATGAAAAAGAAGCATCTTCGCATATTGTTGACTCTTTTCATACTTTTAATACAATGCTGGTGAATGTAAAAGTTTTTTCAAAATTTAAAAGGTTGGCATGAAGAAAATATTCGTTCAATGTTAGATTAAAAAGTGCGTTATCTACACCAACATTTCCTAATTGGTGTTTCCTTCATTGGATAACTTTGGCAACTGAATTAGATTGGAGAGAATATTTGTTAAAAATAATAATAATTTTTTTTTCAACTGATTCTAAATGTAAATTAACTTAACCTCTAGAAAAATAATATCAAATTATTTTTCACCGAGGCTTAACAAACTTATTTGAGATTCAATAGCTAATTTTCCAAGAAACATTGCTTCTAAATTACGAAATCAAACATTAACATGCGCATTAACTTTGAATGTCAGCCAATTTGAAAGACATACTGTTCTCCACTGCGTTGTTTATTAGAAAAAATCTAATTATGTTCCATTATTATAGCAATTTTCCGAAGCAGTTACGACACCTTAAGACTCTAATTACTGTCCTCAGACCAAATGATTTGCTAATTGTACAATCGAATATAGATTTAGATTCTTTATCAGAGTTAGGAGATAAAAAAAGCAAGGTATGTGGGATAATTATAGTTTCTATCATGATCATAAAGGGAAATTATGCCGCACCCTTTGCCAAAAACGTGATGCGAACACAACGCACACTGAATGAAAGGAAAATTTGCATCGAGGAAGAAAACAATTAGTTCCTGAACACCTTGGCTTGCCAGATGCATATGTCCAACGAGAATGTTCAAATTAAGAAAAGCGAGCTAAACAAAATATTGATTCTACGAAGACGGACACTGTCAGGTATGAAACAACGAAACCCAATTTTTAGACATTCTTCGAATCTTTTAAGTAAATGAGTTTCTTTGCGTCCACATTGCAAGAAATTGACTGAAACCTCAGCATTAAAAAATATTTGGGAATTTTCCTTGACTCATCCTGAACTTTGGAGCGCAGACAATCCATTATAACTGTTAGCTGTTACAATTCAGTCGAATTGTAAGGCAAAAGATGAGATGATTGATTCCTAAGCCATTAGACTGTACTGTAAATTAAGAAAGGTCAATTTCTGCTATTTACTTTTAGGCATTGTAATGGTTTTCTCGTATTCTTGTGATTAATGCTTTTGGAGTACCATAGATGTATAAATGATCAACTAAGCATCACCAAATAGAAAATAAAATGAACAATTTTAGCTGGAGTCATTGAGAGGTTTGCAAACGTATAGGTTGCACATGATTCAACGTTGTATGAAAAATAAAAGATTAATATATATATATTTAAATAAATATTTTAGCCCACCCTAACATAAAGTCGTAAAAATAAGTACATCTATATATTTAGTACTTATTATTTTATCTTCCCTAAACTAATGTCGATTGAAATAATTCGATTAGTCAGTTTTACTCAGATAAAAAAAAAAAAACTAGTAAACAGAGTTCATTATTCGATATATGTTTCCATCACATTGATAAATTTTTATCACTGAATCAATTCCCTACTATTAAATTAGTCCACAAACAAATTTGAAGAGATTCTAATTAAAATTTCGAGAGTTGTAGAGTGGTAAAATATAATGATCTCGCTGTCAAACCAGTAATCCAATCTTTTGACTACATATCCGAAGAAATTTTATACATAAAGGAACATAATTTTACTACTCAAAATGATTAAACAAATTTATAAATGAGAAATTGATATTTGCATAAATTTTTAAGTATGATTCTAAACAGAAAAGTGATTTGGTAAAATGTTTACACAAAAATGTATCTGAGGTGATAAAATATCTGAATCCAAAAATTGTGTGCATATCTGTTATAATTTTCGAAATACTTATTAAAAATCCCAAAGCCATTCGATAACAAGCACTTTTGATGGTCGTGTATCAATTCGTATGACTGCAAGTAGAGGAATATTAATTTTTTAGTTTGATTTGAAAATCAAAGGAAAAAGATTTGTTCTCTCTTTCAAAAAAATTAAATATTTTTGACTGAAGTTTTAAAAACAATATAGTATTAAAGAGAATTTATATCTAGAAAAAAAAAGAGTATCAATATTTTTCAAATGTGAATTTTAAAAACAATAGTTTTCTTAAAATTTTCTTCCTTTTTATTTTTACCATGAAGGCTATCAAACTAATCATGTAAACGATGCATGTTAAATAACTTTCCGTTAAAGAATTTTAAACTTTTGCCATATGTTCGTGCAAATAAAAGTAATGAGCATTGTCTTTTTTATAAATGTAAGTCAAAGATATTTTACAAATTTTTATTTCGTATTTTTCTAAAGTAATTTTCTGACTAAGGAACCAAAAAGAATATTTATTTACGCTTATTTAAATTCTCATATTATTTGGAATTAATGTCTGGATTTGATCTGTAATTTGGAACTGTCTTATTTGTACTTTAAATAGGATTTAATATTTGTTTTAAAAATTCAACATTAAAATTAGTTTGTTTGTTTTTACTGCTAGTTTCAGGAAAATACAAAGACAAAAATGCCAGGAAATCCTTATTCCAACATAATAACCTAAAAACATTTACAGTGAATGAAGTGAATGAGGCTCTCATTACAAAGATATGATTGAGGTTATTGGAAGACAACCAAATATTGAGTGATGGAGCCACCTTTCTATAAAATTCAAAAACTAGGTCATTCATTGGACCGTTGTTTTGTATTGTTTAGCATCTCAGTTTTGAAACAGCCGATGAGTTAGAAGAAATAGCCATTGTAGGGATTCAGCCAGTTGAAGGAGTACACACAAGGTACCAATTACACTGAAAAATAAAAGGCCTTTCGCATTAAAATTAGAAATCTAATCATCCAATCTTTTCTAATCAACATCAAAGTAAAAAAAAATTAATCTTCTAACATAAAATGTATTTTTTAAACATAGCATTTTAAATATTCGCGATAATTTCTGCCTTTAATCATCAATCTGAAAATGTTTAAAGCATGTCATTTTGACTTGTAAGACCTATTCCCATATTACCGACATCTCAAAAACAAATTGCACTTTAAAGGCTCAATAATCTTTAACTATACTAAGGACAAGAAACAAAATCCAGATGAAAATTTTATTTCTTTGCTAATTAAACAATGAGCATTATAAAAATAAGGCTTCATTTTAGCACCCATCTTTGGGTCTGTAAAAAACAAAAGCAAAGTTATTTTATATATTAAAAAAAGTTACAGCCATCTCCTTTTATTTATTGAACAAACGGACATGGAGTCATCATGTCTCCAAATTTGGAGGTGTACTGTAACGTTAATGCCTTGTATATATAGTTTGTAAAAATAAAAATAAAAACTGATTTTAAATACTGTTTCACCGACATAATATCACCCTATGTTATTCCTTGAACCAAATAATGTAAACTAAAGTTCCTCCTAGAAATTAACCTATATATATATACTTTAAAAAACCTACGCATTCATAAGATTTTGTTACAAAATTTTTTGGTGCTTATTAATTCTATTGTTTTGATGAAAATATTAATACTCTATATATAAAAACTACCTGTTTGAAATCCTTATTATTTTATAAAAGAATGAAATCTTACACATTTTTGTGAATTTTTTTTATTAAAAGCTTTTCCACTTGAACATAAAACCAATGTTTCTTTTAATAAAGTACGATAAATTCTTCGATTTTAATGTCAATACGTATATTCTTTTCTCATTGATGTATTAAAACATTATTTTAAAACAGCGGAATGAATGCATTTCATAATAAAAATTTCGAGGTGTGAATGAATATGTGGGATTAACTAAAGAGCGGATATTAAAATATTATTTCCAAAAATAATGATATGCGTAAATTTTTATTTAAAAAATCCTAAATTATTTAGAATTTGAGAAAAGAATCTTATTTAGGAAGGATCTGAATCATATTTGATTAGTGAAAAAAAGTATTTTTCTACAGATTTTACAGAGCTCCGTGGTAAGTTAGCTTTATTCATGCTCAGATTTTGAGAAACAAAATTAATTTTATAGTGAAAACTATTGTGAAATACGGAATGAGATATGATAAGCTTTCATGATAGAGACATTTCGAAATAAATCAGTTGATCGATCTGATTAAACCTGCCTATTTTGTTATTTCCATACATACTTATTTCGTGCAAATGTTTGAAACAAATATCTGGGATTGTAGATGTAACTCATTCTTATTCGTATATTGCATACAGATTAACATTATATAATAAGAGATCAGTCTGATATAATTACCATATTTTTTTGTATGGTACATCCAGAGGAATATCACGCAATAAGAAAAAGCATACCTTCATGAGAGTGTGTGTGGATGACAAGTGTCAAACAGAAGTTACCAGATGGAATATGTTACCCTCCACAATTACATAACTTCTGTAACATAAATTCATATTGAGAATCACTCATTTTATGAGTTCCATTCGTAGTTGATCCTATTCTTCCAACAACACTCTTTTCAGGTCCTGAAAGGGCGAGTTGCAGTTTCTTTCCCTAAAGATACTATCTGTTTACTGAATTGTTGTGAAAGAAGAAGTAGAAATCAAACATATTCAAGCAATAGCAAATAAATTAGCGAAAAGTTAAAAAATTAAAACGATTAATAAGATCACAAGTTTGGTAATGTTTCGACTCTGAAGAAAAATATTCTATTTAAAACTTCAGAAGGTTTTTTTTAAAGTTATATTAAAGAATCTTATAACAACGAAGAAAAATTTCAGCATGCTAAGAGTTTTCTCACAGATACTGCTTGCAGAGCTTTTCAATTTTATTAGATAAACATTATGGTTTGAAGCAACATGAGTTGTTTTGGGTTGGATATCTGAGCATACCATTGGAAGATACATCACCCTAGATGTTAGATTTTAGATGAATCAAACTTTAATATACAGAAGATTTTCGATGAAAACCTGCAACTCTTGATATAGACAGCGAGAAATCCCTACTGCGACCCCCATTTCATCGTCCGCATCTCTCTTAATACTCGCATCACATACCAATTATAGTTGGACTGACCTTCGGCAGATTTTATGCTAGCTCTACGCGGTGGATGTATCTCGGTATGGAAATAAAGACCATAGAGTTGAAAAAAATGAGTAGAGGGATTGAAACACTACTCTGGTGTAGAACAAGATAAAACTACATGATATGTGGTTAAAATTTCTATAAGTTGTAACCCTTTTTTCATTATATTTCTATGGCAGATTATTTCTCGCTCGAACTGCTAAATTTTAAAGCTTATTTCAGCCCTTTTGCTGTACGATTGGATCCATAGAAATGATAACTTTTGGCGTGTTATTCAACGTAATATAGGTTGGGAAATATATGCTATAAGCCCCAAATTTGTTTGGGGACAATATTCCAGACGCTTACATGTTACAAAAACCACATACAATGAAAGGAAAAGTCACAGGACTTCCCCTAGGATGGAGAATAATTGCTCATTCTTACGGGAAGACGATAATAGCAGTAAGAAACCAAGATGTTTCTGTATTGACAAGATTTACTAGAAAAAACAAAAGCAGCCAATTTGTCAGTGCGAAATAAGGAAATCACTGTGGAATCGGCATACTTCCCACCGACTCACAATAATAAAGAAATCTGGAGAAAACATGAAAATCTGTTTGAATAGTTAGGGACATCATCCATACTTCTAGGCAGATATTTCAATATTCACAGTCCTAAAATGAAATTATTATCATATACCACAAAATGAATCCGGCTTGTTTATAGAATTCATTTTTAAGAAAAACCTTGTTATTTAGAATGATCCAAAATCCTTGTCAACTTTTCAATCTGTGCATTGGAGAAGCTGAATTGCTGTCATCTTATCAACTAAAGACTCTTATGACCCAGCAATGAGATGGAAGGTAATCCAAAGTATTCTGAGTGACTATGGAATTTTGGAGTTTTAAATTAATATGGGTAGCAAAGTTTTTTCAGCAGAAATATATTAATTAAACAAGAGGAAATTTCGAAACATTAGTCTTCAAGTGACTGAAAAATGTGCTAATTTAAGAGAAACTTTGCAAAGATTTAAAATTATGGGTTAAAGAATTTACAGAATTCATCCAAGGAATCAGCCAAAGATCAAATAGTAAAGAGACGCATCATCTCAGGGTCCAATGGTGGGGCACTGAGCTGGAGAATTAAAGAAAAGGGCCTTGCGGCATAGATACCAACGATATAAAAACACTGAAGAGAGAAGGAAAAGAAGACAAATTTATAAAAAAATTAATCAATATACAGATGAATGTTTAGAAAAAGTAGAGAAGGTTTGAAAAGTTATATAGCGAAATAAAGAGAATGAACCCTTTTGAGGTATCTAATAAATTGGAGGCAGATAAAATGAAAAGGAAAACAATATTATGCGGTGTCAAAAAATAGGATGGAACAAAAACCAAAAATACAAAAGAAACTATTGTGAGATGCCTTTTCAAAGTGGGACAGTCCCAACGAGAAAGTAAAAAGCAGATGAAAACGAGGAAAAGTATTGAGGAATATAAAACAAAAAAATATTCACAATAAATGAAATAAGAACAACGATTAATCAAATGGCCTTATATAAAACACCTAGATTAGACAACATCCCGATGGAGATGCTTGCTGAAATTAACAGAAAGAAACCATTCATACTTTTTGAGTTAAACCACAAGTGCTTAGAGTTAGGTGCGTCCCCTAATCAATTAAAAGTAGCAAAATTTATTTTAATTCCTAAAATTAATAGAGACTTAGAGGACCCTAAGTCATATAGACCAATTTGTTTGCTAACAACAGCACGTAAAATCTTGGATAAACTGATTTCTAAAAAAGTACGGCACTTATTAACTGTACAAAACAGATTACATAATGATCATCAACATAGTTTTAGATGCAACTACTCTTGTGAAACAGCCCAAAATGCAGTATGGAGTAAACCAAAAGGTGCGATGAATCATAAACTAAAAACAACAGTTATATCTTTGGATGTAGCTGCAGCATTTCCTTTAGTATGGTGGGAAAGCATTGTATATGCTCTTATAAAAAGGAATTGCCCAAGAAGCCGTTTTGAAGTGATTAAAGATTACTTGAGTGAAAGAAAATGCATTTACCAAGATGGAGAGGATAATTGAGAGTCTATAATGGGTAGAGGAGTGCCACAGGTTTCATGCAGTTGGCCATTATGGTTAAGAATTCTGCTTTTCCGATCAATCTTCCCGTGAACTGCTTTATACAGGCCTATGCCGATGATGTTTTACTAATAATATCGGGACGAACAAAAGATGAGCTGTAAACTAAAGGAAGTCAAATAATTTGTAGGCTAATAAAATGGGGCAAAATACATAATCTTGAGTTTAATGAAAGGAAAACAATTCAAATGCCTATTACATTTAGAGAGCTTTTAAAATTAACAGATCTGCCAAACATAAAAATTGGCAATATAAATGTGTCTAATCAAATAAAATACTTATGAATTACACAAGAGAGAAAATCAATATTTACGTCGCATTTTAGAAAAGCCAAGAAAAAAGTGGATGTATTAACATATAAACTAATGACAATTGCGGTTAAATTTTATATAAAGAGGTAGTACCATCTTAGAAGAATCTACACAGGGCCATTGGGCCATTTGTTCTCTTTGGTCATGGAACATGGGGGCACAGGTTAAATCTGAAGAAAGTCAGAGAATCAGGCTGAAATGCAATCCAAAGGCACCTTCCCATAATTATTTCTGGGCCATATACAACCATTTCAACAGAGCCTTTCGACAAATTCGAACATCATCCTGGAGAATGGTTTATTCATGGTTTTCAAATTAAAGTAGGAGTTACAATACGTCTATGGGAAAGAGATCGATAAATGTCTTGTGAAGTTATCGAACCATGCTACAAGTTTCTAGGTAGAAGTGCAAGCTTTAAAGAGGGCCATTGAATATTGTGAAAGGGTAGAGAACGACAAGTGTGCACAGTAGTGAAGTGAAGTGAAATGTAGTGAAGACAGTAGTGCTCGAATTTTTAAGATTCTCTGTCAGTCCTACAAGCTATACAGTCATCGCACAATTGTAATTAGGAAACAGGAACAGTAAAAGAAAAGATTAAAAGTTTAAGTATTAACAAGCGGATAAAGTTGAATTGCGTTAAGGTCCATATTTGGATATGTGGTAATGAAAAGGCGGATCACTAAGCAGAGTTGGCGACACAGAAAGAGAGTGTTGATATAATTGTCTCCAATTCAAATGGTGAATTAAAAGAGAATTAAGAGAAGAAATAAAGCTATAAGGGTTTGACAGATGGTATATGCCTAGGAAAGGAAGTGTAACTTTTGCCTTTATTCCTAATCCAGAAATAAAAATTAAAAGATAACTTTCACTGATCAGGATATGGAAGATTTCCTGCATAATTCCAAAGTTTTGGAAGACTACAGGAAAATAAATGCATTTGTGGAGGAATCCGTACTTTTACCACTGTTAAAAGGAATGTGTTAAAATCACAGTTAAGAAAAAATTTGGAAATTGAAAATAATCACTTAATTACAATATTAATGGTGTGAGAAAATCTTAAAACTGTGAAGGACATGATGTCAAATTTTTTCACTTTTTTCACCAACTGTTTGAAATTTAGGAAGTGCTCAGATTTCTGTTGTGAAACGAGAATTTGAGAAAACATTTTTTATTTCGAGGAGATTTTCTCTTAGTGATGGCCTGTTCCTTATTTTATAGGAAGATGAGGAAGAAGGACAGTAATTGACCACTTTGTGGTCAGTCACCTCGAAGAGAATGTCAGTTTGATAAATCGGTCAATGGACAAAGCTAAAGATAGCAATCGGCCACGAAAAATCCTCTCGATACAATTACGTTCAGTGGTGTTTGTGCACAAGAAGAAGAAGGATGCATGCAAAAGGTTTCTAAAGATAGGCCTCAATCATTTCACAAGTATGTGCAATAAACATATTCTATTTATATTAATTTTGAATCAATTTAAAATTTCGTCACTTAGATTCATCCACTTTGATGTTATAACTAAAAAGAATTTCATAGCTCGCTTTGGTTATTGTGTTTAAAAATTAGTTAATTCTTATTAAATTTCCTTAATCTGATATAATTGCATTGTATTTGGCTACTAGCTTTATTTTAATCTCGAACGTGTTGCACGTGCTTGGCTGCAAACTTGGCGTGACTTTTTTGAGTCAAAACAAGAAGTGTATAAACAATATAAGACGATTAATAATTGTGTTCCTTTTGCAATGCAAAAAAAAGTTTATTATTATTTCCAATATATAGTTTCCAATATTTTTGCCAAAAATATTCGAACTGTGCTATACCGTAAATGATATTAAATTATCATTTGAATGAAATAGTGAAACTTAAACGTATGTTTTATTGAAAATGTCATATAGAAAAACTTCATAAATGTTCAGTAATAATTGTCTCTTCTTATAAATTTTAATCAAGATCTGAAAAGAAACTAGTGGGTATTGTAAAGATAAAACAATATTAAAGAAATAAATGTTATCTTTACATTTAAATTTTTTTATCTGAACATTAACATTTATTAATAACTTACTGTATGCACATGAGGGTGGAAAGAAAAAACTAGTTTTTAAATTTTAATCTGGAATAGTGCTGAAAAAATGTGCTGGAGTAGGACATTTGGAGTAGGTCTTGAGGTGCTGCAAGAACATTAAAGAATCATAAAATTAAAATTTAACGCTTTTTTTTACGGAATAATCAACATGATTTTTAATTTGTAATAGCGCGGAAAAGTGGCCTATTGGTAAATATAAGATAAATAAAAATTATAAAAAATATTAGAGTATTTCTTAAGGTACCGCAAAGACGTTAAAGTTTCATAAAAAACACACTTTTGGAAACTTTTTAAGGATTTTTGCGTGCCTCGATTACGAAATAAAAATCTTTCATTAGGCATTGTCATCTAAATAAAAATATAAAAAAAGTTTCATTAATCTTTTTAAACCCTTATATCAATAACAACGGAGCGGTTGTTATTGAGGTAACATTAAGATTTGTCTGCGTCTGATGAAAGAGCTGGCTTTAAATCAGTAGCTTTATAGAGTTTAGTTGAGTTGGCGTCTCCCCTCCGTCTATTGTGTAACTGACTAACGTAATTGATTTGTTAGTTTATGCTTGTATGATTTGCTGTGAGTAAAAATGACTAAATCTAAATTAGTGAAGACAAGACAAAGATCGGAGTGTTCAACTTTTTTGGTAATTTAGTGATTTGCTTGAAGTTGAACTTCTGTAAGCCAAATATGTGACACTTTAGCTCCCATAATAGAACAAATATGATCAATAGCTTCTATTCCTGTTGCTTCTAGCCAAATAATTTCCTAAATGATAAAAATTTATCATGCTAAATACAAGAATTTATTAAAGTCTGAAACAAAAATTGCTCAGATAATTTCAATCTTACAAGATTTCGAGAAGACGTTTATTTAATACTACTGACTTACATTTAAAAAAATCCCAGTTACGGAATTAAGGATTCTAAACATCAATGTTGTAACAAAAAAATGGCTGTATATAATATTGATATTGCTACCGCAATCGCTTTGAGGAAGAAAGAGCAAAGAATACCAGAGAATAGTTAAGTTTAATCAAGAATTGCAAAAAATACTAGTGCTTCAGAAACGATTACTGGTGACAATGCTGAAGAACAACAGTGTTCTTCACATAAAGAGGAAAGCAAACCAGATCCGTTAAATAGACATGAAGCGATAAAACTATCAAGTGCCTGTGCGGTTTAATATTAAGTTAAAACTTTATACAGAAAGCATCTGAAGGTGATCCAAATAGTATAGGGAACTCGATTATCGACTTTCTTGTCACATGCAAAGGAATAAGAAGTGTTGTGAGACTGATGGCCAAATCGGTTCAAAATTTCTATGGTTCAATAGCAAAAGAAGAATAAATAAGAGCGAAAATTGACTCCCATGTCAATTTGCTACAACTTAGTTTCAAAAAAAAAAAAAAAACTGTTTAATGTAGCAATGAAGTAGAAACAAAGATTTTGCAACAGTGACATTTGTAAGTATTAAGGATACAGAAATAAGAAATTCAAAATTGGTCTTCAAAATATTTTTTATTCTTATATATTTTAATTAATATTTTCCAGTTATAATACTTATATATGAATTTAAAATCATCTTTTGTAACATTATATGAAAGGAAAATTCATAAAAATATTTTATCAAGGTTTATAATTTTTCAAATTTTTTTACAGACATTAAACTATTTTTGGCACCTTGAAATACTGTTGAATTGTAACCAGAATTTTTTAAAATTCTTTTTGAACCTAAAAACTAATTTTTCACCACTATTACTATACTAAAATCTAAGAAATTTTTTTATAGCTCCCTTTCTAAAAATTTCCTCTTTTTTCTCAAATTTCAAGCTTTTTGAGGCCCCT
The DNA here is from genome assembly GCA_026543055.1 of Argiope trifasciata. NCBI lineage: Eukaryota > Metazoa > Arthropoda > Arachnida > Araneae > Araneidae > Argiope > Argiope trifasciata. The sequence continues at coordinate 3,613,025 of JAPMOQ010020853.1, read as the reverse complement.
CAAGATAACGTAATATTTTAAAAATTCTTAAATATTTTTTGAACCAAAAAGGCAAATTTTCTGCACTATTACCAAACTAAAATCGTTAAAAAATTTAAAATGTCATTTTCGTTCCATCTTAATGCTCATAATAACCAGACCTTAAAATAACTATTTCGATAAAAATCTTTTTTTTATTATTATTTTGTATTGAAGTCAACACATTTAAGAGTTCAAAAATGATTTACTTTTGTTTCTGTCGTAGTTAGAAACGCAGTCACTGGCAAAATTATAAAGCAGAAATAAAAATTTTTAAACTGATAACAAATCATAAAAATATTAAAAATGTGTCTACACAGCAGTTTGAGTTCTTATTCTAAAGAGCTGCCAAAATATTACTCCAGTTTCCCTTATTTCATCTTACCTTTAACGTCAAAATCGGTCTCTAAATTACGAAAAACTATTTTTTTACGTCGTGTTGATCAATTTGGTCAATTTTCTTTAACGATGCTGTCTTCAGAGAAGAACTTAACGTTAAAATCTTTTTTAAAACACCTTAGGTCCCTTTTATAACTTGTTTTTATGAAAGTTTTTTTTTTTAATCTGTTTGAGATAAAATTAGAATTATTTGAACATGTAATCCAAAATTCAAAGACGTTTTTAGGTAATTAAAAGAATTAAAAATTTTACTTAAAGGCGAAAAACTTTTTAAAAAAAATGACTTTTATTTAAGGCAGAAAATGTAAGCATGTTATAACTCAATACACTCAGCTTTTGATATTATGAAAAAGAAGCTGTTATTTGCGAAACCTTTGTGCTTGATTTTCAATTTCAAAAGCAGAGGGAGAAAAAAACACTTCGGGAATTGTTATGCCGAGCGGACGCAATGTCGGGAAGCAAAAGGTTGCGTGACAGTTTTTGATTTTGTCTAGATTTGCGATATGCCGCCAAACAAGGTGTTCTTACTCCAAGATTCACCAAAAGTCACGTGACTCATGTTACAAGCGGCTATATCTTTCGAATCCAGGTTTTCCATCTTAAACATGATTGGCTGCTCTGGTCACGTGATACACTGACATTATTTCTCTTAATGTGTAATTACGTATGCGAGTCACAAACCGTTTGCTGTTTGATATAGGAAGGCGCTTGTGGTAGTAAAATTAAAATTGATATTTGAAAATATATTTAACTATGGATTACAAATGCGAAATTTGTGGTGCAGAATTTTATCGTAAACTATATTTAACGAAACATCAATCTCGACTTCATGGAATAAAATCTAGCAGTGTGAACAAGGAATTTCCATGCATCTATTGTGAAAAAAGATTTTCTTCAAAAAAAAGTCTGTCAGAGCACAGAGTAAAAATTCATGACGTAAAAAAATTAACAATATTTTGCCAAGAGGAAAAATGTGGCCAAAAGTTTCACCTTGTTAGTGAGCTTAGGGAGCATTTAATGAACGTGCACGAATTTAAAAATATTAATAATTGTCAGAATTTGGAATTTGACAATTACGAAGGTATGTGTGAAAAGCTTTATATCTTTACATTTTTTTACTATCTGTAGTCCATAGAAATAAATATGTTTTGAATATTAACATGCATAATTGTATTGTAATTTCATATTTAAGTAATATATTCATTTCTTGAATAGATTTTATCTGCATGGTTAGCTGAAGAAGAGAAAAACTCTGATTCAAAGTATTATCTCTCCTCTGGCAAAAAAGGAAACCAATGCACTTATAAAACCTCTTCATGCAATCGAAGTGGTGCTTACAAACAAGGCACAGATGACAGAAAGAGGCAGTTGAAAGCTCAAGGGATGAGCAAATGGGGATTTCACTGCATGGTTAGCTGAAGAAGAGAAAAACTCTGATTCAAAGTATTATCTCTCCTCTGGCAAAAAAGGAAACCAATGTACTTATAAAACCTCTTCATGCAATCGAAGTGGTGCTTCCAAACAAAGCACAGATGACAGAAAGAGGCAGTTCAAAGCTCAAGGGACGAGCAAATGGGGATTTCACTGCACATCAAGTGCAAGAGATGGATCGTATTATGAAGAGCATTGCAATCAGGCAAAAATTTGTGTCATTTACCCATCCCTAAAGCAGATAAAGAAGCAATTGCAGGTATGTTTGCGCTTAGATAGTGTTAGCTATATATGTATGTTAGTTTAAATTACTCATAAAGAAGTACCAAATATTTGTAGATGCTTATCTTTTAATTTACATGCTTTTACCATACCATACAGACATGATTTGATATCAATATTAAAAAAAGCAAGAGACATATTTGAATTTTAAATGTCATTTAATTTTCTATATTTGATGAACAGAAAAAAAAAATCATTTTTTTTTGTACCATGATTATTGTATATGTATTTTATCTTAATTATGTTCATATGTGAAAGAGAACTCTTGGTAAGTATTATGGAAGAAGTTTTAATGTTAAGAAAATTACAAATATTTTAATATTTTTTTTTTTCCTTTTATGTAGACTCTTACAAGGTGTTAAAGAAAAGAGAATTTTAAAGGACAGTAGGAAGAATCCTGTCAGCACTCTTCATCGAACTCATTTGATAACAAATAAAGATCTTCACAATATTCGGAAAGATGGCCAAGGGTCTGTATTAACTAACGATGAAGCCAGTGTTTGTGCATGAGTAAAAAAAAAAATGCAAAATGAAGAGAATAGTCCTATTTTGCTTTATAAGTATCAGGATGAGGACCGTTCTCTAATTGCAAAGAAGGACTTTATGTTAATTATAATGACAAAATTTCAAAAAAATATGCTGAATCGTTTCGGTTCTGATAGGGTATGTGTTGATTCAACGCATGTCAAATCTGGGTATCAATTCGAGTTAATTACCCTCTTAGTAATAGATGAATATGAAGAAGGACTTCCTGTAGCATTCTGCATCACATCGACAGTTGACACAAATACAATTACACACTTCTTTCAGTGTATAAAGTCAAATATTTCCACCAATTTAAAACCAAAGGTATTTATGAGCGATGATGCAGTAATTTTTAGAAATGATTGGATTAATGTTTTTGAGCCTTGCCAAAAATATCTTTTATGTGCATGGCACGTGGATAGGAATTGGCAGAAACATCTTGTTCATTTTAAAAAGGAAATAAGAGGTGATGTATATAAAACATTAATATATGAATTAGATGAGAAAAAATTTGAAGTCATGCTAAAAATTTTTTGTGAAATGTTGCATGATGATATTGATACTAAAAATTTTCATGATTATTTTATGAATAATTATGTTAACAGGCCTGCAATGTGGGCTTATAGTTTTAGAAAAAGGGCAAAAATCAATACAAACATGCCTGTTGAAAGTTTTCACAGAAGTTTGAAACATATTTACTTAGAAGGGAAAAAAACTAAACGTGTGGATAAAGTAATAAATGAGTTGATTAATTTAGTTAATGATAAGAATTATGATTGGTATATAAAATCAATCAAGGAGAAGATAACTAAACGGGCTACACAGAATTTCAAAAGACACCGGGAAAGGAAAAATCTCAAAGCTATAATTCAAGAATCTAGTGAAAATAACTGGAATGTTATCTCATCTGATAATACCTATTATATATCTAGAAATCACATATGTAATAATGAATGTGTCATAGCTTGTCGCATTTGTTTTCTTTGTACAACTGCTTATTCATGTACATGCCATGACTATGAAATCACAAACTTTATGTGTAAACACATACATTTTTTATCTCTTTCCTTAAATGGCCCAAAAAATTTTACTGGTCCAATAAGCAAGCTTGGTGATTCTGTATCAATAACTCAATCTAGTTGTAGTAATAAAATGAGTCAACATGAATTAAATAAATTAAAAATAAATTCTCTTAGTGCAAAATTAGATACACTGCCTGAAATGAATGAAAATGTTGCTTGCCAAATTAATCATCATTTAAATGCTATAAAACATTTGATGCAAATTACTGGGGAAAAGATTTTAGAACCTCAAACTGCAAATTCTGAACCAGCTAATAAAAATATTTTAAAACAAAAGCGCTTTCATTCTGTTAAGAAGTCTCGTAACAGAAAAAAAATAAAATTATCTAATCCTTTCAACGATGAAGCTAAAGATAAAAAGTCTTTTCTTCTAAAAGAAATGCATTGTTCAAATAACAGCTCTTTTGATCATACATACTGATACAAGACTGCTCCTTGTTAACAAGAATGCTAGTTTTATCTCCCCTATAAATGAATTTTAAAACTACTTGTGTTAAATTCAGTTAAATAAATAAATTCGCGAGAAAATATCAATTTTTCTTTAACGTAAAATCTTTATATAAAAATCCTATATGTGCTAATATTTTTTTATATAATATAATTGCACATTTGCAAGAATCATATATTATGTAAATAGCAGAACTATTCATTTTGTTCTTTTTGTAATAATAAAATCTTGATTTCTTATAATTGTTTTTCCTTTTTTGTAAAAAAGCTGATATCCAATTTTCCAGAAATTTTTATGTTTATTATCTATTTATCACCTCCACATTTAAAAATTACTGTGTAATCTAAATTTGTATATTATTTCAATATTAGAAATATATATAATTGCTTATTGAAAATGATAAATTCACCTATAATGAAAGAATTATGAAAAACTGACAATTTGAAATAATATTTAACAAATTGTCCTTTTTTCTTTAATATTTTATTGAACCTTCATTATAGTAAGCTTGAAGTCTTTTCAGTTTTCTTTGACATATTGATGATTATTATTATTGGAACATAAACATTTACTGATATATATATAACTGAAATCAATCACCACGGTTAGGTTAAAAATGTATAAGCTTTCATCACATGATATAATGGACATCTTTTAACAATAATTAAACATTTATCTTTAAAAAAATTCTCAAATATAATAAAATATACAAGATATTTAATCATCTAGATATTTTTCTTTTTAAATATCTGAGAACATAATTTGCAGTGCTTTTCTTTTCAGCAAATTATGGAATCATAGCTGCTACAGAATAAAAACCACAATTTTACACAAGCGTTATCATTAAATATAAAGAATTCTTTTATTTATTTATTTTTTTACTTTTAAATTAAGAAAAACCTTTTTTTTACAAAAATATTATAAGGAAAATATCCTGTAATAAAAGGTAATAGGATTAGACTTCAGCTATATAAAAACTCTTTAATGATTCTCTGAATAATATTTCATTAGCCCTCATGAAAATCTTAAGAAATCAAAAGTAAAATTTTTATCTAGTTACACAACAAACATTCAAATCTCAGCTATGTATGGAATTATTAACACAACTGAGGATGATTTATTGTTCATTTTTACATCAATTGCCAACAAAATGTTTATACACTGATGGAAAAAAAAAATCCCAACACTGGGAAGGATCTGCGCTCGATAAACAAAATTTGGTAGGCGTGTTTATACATCTGAAAGATGACGTCGATTCAAATTTCGAGCTACGCGCGTAAGTGTGGCACTAGTAGCGACACTATGAACATGCAAATGAGGTTTGATTTAAATAAGCGCTGTAAGGTTCGTGATCGTTATTTACAGTTGAGATTTGACGTAGTGGGTTAATGTTAGTCAAGGATGCCTCTAAGAAGACGAAGAAGCCATTATCAACAGCTCACTGAGTTTGAACGAGGTCGTGTTGTAGGGCTACGAGAAGGTGGGTTTTCTTTCCCCGATATTGCTGAAAGACTTGGCAGGAATGTATCCACTGTGCATGAGTATTGGCGGCAGTGGTCAAGGGAAGGTACTGCCTCAAGAAGACCAGGTTCCGAACTGCCACGTGGTACTACTGAGAGGAAAGACCGTCGTATTCGGCGTATGGCTGTGGCTAATCGTACTGCGTCTGCAGCTGAAATTCGAGCTACAGTTGGCACCACAGTGACACAACGAACTGTTACAAATCGGTTACTTCAAAGACAGCTCCGAGCCAGACGCCCTGTACAGTGCATTCCACTGACTCCAAACCACTGCCGTTTGCGACGTGAGTGGTGTCATGCTAGAGCTCATTGGAGGACGGAGTGGAGATCTGTTGTGTTTTCTGATGAAAGCCGGTTCTGCCTTGGTCGCAGTGATAGCCATTTCTTGGTTAGAAGGAGGCCAAGTGAACGTCTGCTAGTGACCTGTCTGCGGCCTAGACACACAGGGCCTACTCCTGGAGTTATGGTTCGGGGAGCATTTTCGTATGACACCAGGAGCACTCTCGTAGTTATCCCACGCACCCTGACTGCAAATTTGTACGTCAGTCTAGTGATACAACCTGTTGTGCTGCCATTCATGAACAGCATTCAAAAGGGTGTTTTCCAACAGGATAACGCTCACCCTCATACCACTGTTGTAACCCAACATGCTCTACAGAGTATCGACAGGTTGCCTTGGCCTGCTAGATCACCAGATCTTTCTCCAATCGAGCACGTATGGGACATCATTGGACGACAACTCCAGCGTTATCCACAACCAGCATTAACCGTCCCTGCATTGACCGCCCAAGTGCAACAGGCGTGGAACTCCATCCCACAAACTGATATCCGACACCTGTACGACACAATGCATGCACGTTTGCATGCTTGCATTCAAAATTCTGGCGGTTACACCGGTTACTAATGTACCAACATTTCACATTTGAAATGGCTCTTCTCGTCAACGGCTCTAATTGTGATCTTGAAACTTGAATCAATTAATATTTTACCTAGACAAATGTATTCCTAAAATTTCATTACTGTACAATAATTTTTTCTTGGTGTTGGGATTTTTTTTCCATCAGTGTATATATATTTAAATTATAAAAAAAGTTGGGTATTAGATTTATCATCAACATATATAGACTGCACAAAAATATGTCAAATCATGTAAATTAAGTAAGGTTTTCTAAATGCACCTTACATAATGATATAAAAAGCATGGCAAATTTGGTAAGACGTTATTTTATTAATAAAGATAAATACACTGATGGAAAAAAAATCCCAACACCAAGAAAAAATTATTGTACAATAATGAAATTTTAGGAATACATTTGTCTAGGTAACATATTTAATTGATTCAAGTTTCAAGATCACAAGTAGAGCCATTGGCGAGAAGAGCCATTTCAAATGTGAAATGTTGGTACATTAGTAACCGGTGCAACCGCCAGAATTTTGAATGCAAGCATGCAACCGTGCATGCATTCTGTCGTACAGGTGTCGGATATCAGTTTGTGGGATGGAGTTCCATGCCTGTTGCACTTGGGTGGTCAATGCAGGGACGGTTAATGCTGGCTGTGGATGACGCTGGAGTTGTCGTCCAATGATGTCCCATACGTGCTCGATTGGAGAAAGATCTGGTGATCTAGCAGGCCAAGGCAACCTGTCGACACTCTGTAGAGCATGTTGGGTTACAACAGGGGTGTGAGGGCGAGCGTTATCCTGTTGGAAAACACCCTCTTGAATGCTGTTCATGAATGGCAGCACAACAGGTTGTATCACTAGACTGACGTACAAATGTGCAGTCAGGGTGCGTGGGATAACCATGAGAGTGCTCCTGCTGTCATACGAAATTGCTCCCCAAGCCATAACTCCAGGAGTAGGCCCTGTGTGTCTAGGCCGCAGGCAGGACACTAGCAGGCGTTCACCTGGCCTCCTTTTAACCAACAAACGGCTATCACTCTGACCAAGGCAGAACCGGCTTTCATCAGAAAACCCAACAGATCTCCACTCCGTCCTCCAATTAGCTCTAGCATGACACCACTCACGTCGCAAACGGCAGTGGTTTGGAGTCAGTGGAATGCACTGTACAGGGCGTCTGGCTCGGAGCTGTCTTTGAAGTAACCGATTTGTAACAGTTCGTTGTGTCACTGTGGTGCCAACTGTAGCTCGAATTTCAGCTCCAGACGCAGTAGGATTAGCCACAGCCATACGCCGAATACGACGGTCTTTCCTCTCAGTAGTACCACGTGGCAGTTCGGAACCTGGTCTTCTTGAGGCAGTACCTTCCCTTGACCACTGCCGCCAATACTCATGCACAGTGGATGCATTCCTGCCAAGTCTTTCAGCAATAATCACGGAAAGAAAGCCCACCTTCTCGTAGCCCTACAACACGACCTCTTTCAAACTCAGTGAGCTGTTCATAATGGATTCTTCGTCTTCTCAGAGGCATCCTTGACTAACTTTAATCCACTTCGTCAAATCTCAACTGTAAATAACGATCACGAACCTTACAGCGCTTATTTAAAGCAAACCTTATTTGCATGTTCATTGTGTCGCTACTAGCGCCACACTTACGCGCGTAGCTCGAAATTTGAATCGACGTCATCTTTCAGATGTATAAACACGCCTACCAAATTTCGTTTATCAAGCACATTTCCTTCCTAGTGTTGGGATTTTTTTCCCATCAGTGTATAAGAACTAATATCTAATTCCACATCTGCTGAACTTACATGGATATTTCCACGAACAGAAATACGTAACGAGTTGTACAAAATATTCGAATCGTTTACAGCTTGCAATTCTTGCATCCATATTAACTAATTCGTAAATAACTACATGTGTAAATGATAGAAAGATACTAGTTTTTAAATGTCCACTATTATTTCATTTATAAATAACTGAAAATATTACATTATTAAGACTTATATTTCTGGATTTTACGCATTAATAAAATATAAATATGAAAATTTAATAATTAAATTATTCATTCACATTTTTGTTGCGTTTCAATGTAACATTCAAAATATTTCATACAAGAAACTACAATCACATTTCAGATTAATCGCAAATGACAATACTACTCGAATGTTTTTGATTTAAAATTCATCATACACAATCGCATTTCCGTCATGTAAATACATTCAAAATATTCTCAATGCCAAACTGCAATCATATTTAAAATCACAGAGATCTCTTTCTCTGCGTTTAAAATTATTCGGGAGTATATTAAAAATAATCTTTCCGATACAAACAGTGTATCACGTGACCAGAGAAGCCAATCATGTTTAAGATGGAAAACCTTGATTCGAAAGATATAGCCGCTTGTCTCATGTTTGGTAGGTTTGTTTCGAGAACAAGCGACTAGCTCTCTCCATTTATATCTTAGCTCTATGGCCACTCCGATTTTTAAATTTTGACCGTAATCATAAAAGTTCCATTTTCTCAGGCCATGTAATGCTTTCAGTTTCAATTCGAATTCAGTCTTATTACAAGCATGACTCACCGGTTTTTATTTTGTGCGTTGACTTTCAATTCTTCAGAATATTTCAATAGTCTGAAATGTTGATACTTTTGAACTTTCTTTCCCTAAATTTCAATTTTTGAATCAAGTATTCTTTTAATTATTATTTTTCCTACCTGACAATTAAGAATAATTCCTTTCAAATAACATGATTGCTTGATAAATTTTACATGGACAGAAAATGACTACTGAAATGTCAGAAGTATAATTTTATTAATCAGTAATCACCAATATTTTAAACAGCACAATTTGTAGAATAGTCAAAAATGGATTAGCAATATTTGGAAAATATTGAACTATTCCTTTTTGAAGATTTTATGAATGGTCTGTTTTTGACGGCAGGTTCCAAGGAGACGAATTTACAGTCTGAAACTCTCAACAGATAGTTTCTATTTGATATCAGTTAGCAATGGTTTCAAACCGTCTTCAGTGACATCCGATTTCAACCACATATAGTAAACGGGAATTTTAGTTGTTCAGTCCACCAAACCACACGTTCATTTATTTATTTTAATTTTCTTATATCTTTTAAGATTTCATTGTTTAATAAAATTGCTTGATGTACTTAGTTTATAAGTTGGACTTGATTATCTAAAATCAACGGGGTTAATGCTAATCCTTATTTTTAGTTCTATAATATCCTCTAAATCACGCAATAACTCAAATGATACAAAAACAGAAATATTTTAGGAATTTTATTACAATAAATGAAAGAGCTCTAAATGAACAAACCATTTCAGAAAAATTACCTTTAGTTATGAGAGATGGAGAAAATGAAAATATTTTTAAAAAATTTCCTCAAGTTCTAAAGCTGAGAAAATTTTCAAAGAACATTAACTAAACTTTGAGCTGAATCATAAATCAACTATCGTTAAAGTATTATTTGAAAATTTCCAGATTTCTAAATTCCATGGCAAGTATATACACATTGAAGAACCAGAAACCCACCTAATATTATGTACAACCCCCCAAGGTTTTTTCGGGCAGAAGTGCCCGAAAATGACGTATAATGGAGTCGATTTCTGAAAGCTTGGAATTCTGGAAGCAATTCACATCGTGAATTCCCCGGAGCAGTCCAGAAATCTGTAAGAGAGCGTGTGTCTTCTGAGCAGCGAGTTAAAAGGCAATATTTTCAATGTTCATATTTGGTGAAGAAGGAGAGCAATGGGAGTGTTCCTGCAGCACTTTTCGGGGTCTTGCTGAATGCGGTGTAGGTGAGCGAATAGTGCCCGTCACTTGCTAGATTCATCGCTTGACATATCAGGGGTTCTATGTCAAGTTAGCTGCAAAGAGCCCATATGAAGAGGAATAAAAATTATCTCGAACTTCACACTTTAATTAAATTTTTATTTTATTTTACATTGTAGTAGAACTTTTATAATTTATATTGATTTATTGGAGGCTGCTTTTAATTTCTATTTCCAGCATTATATTTATTTAATTTGGCATTGCATTAAAAAAAATAATGGACCACATTAGGGTTCATTTTGATTTTAGGAATCATTTTTTATATGAGTGCTCGTAAACATCATGAATAAAAAGGATCTATCTAAAATAACAAAATTTTTAATGTTACTACAAATTTAGATCTCTTTCTATTGATTTATTTAGGAACTTTGCCAAGGCACATGAGATTTCACTTGTTAATCTGCGACAATCATATCTTTCATGCTCATGGGATAACAACTACAGCTTAAACTCTATAATAAACATCTCATCTGTAGACAAAAGAAAAGTCATGATTAAATGAGTAACCAATATTTGAATGCACCTCCTGCACCAGAGATTGGCATTGATGGCACGGGACACAATAGTTTGGCCATGCCGTCGATCAAAACGGTTTCAATTTCAGTTCAAAATAACTAAGAAGCATTACAAACAAACACGAGGGTTGTCATTACATTTCAAAAAGGGTACACATATTTGTACAGCTGTTAAAAATTCGTTTGCTGAGAAAGAAACTGAGTGGAAAAAAATCGTTTCTCCAATTATGGTGGGCAAAAAAAAAAGTATCTTTAGTTTATTTCAAGCAGACGTAGGACAATCGATTCTTGAATTCCACTGCATTATTCAACAACAAGCCTTGTGTATTAAGATGGTTTAATATCTCTTGATAATCGCTTTCAATAAGGGAAAGTTAGAGATTTGGTTGGATGAAGTCAGCTCGGTGCATAATGGTTTACGAATGTTTAGTTTAGTTATATTAACATCCCGTTTAAAGCAACACGAGGGTTATTTTGGGACGGACCTCGTAATTTTGAACCACGGTCAGATGACGAGGACAACATCTGAAGTGGCACCCCCCTCTCCACATCACACCACACCAACGGGAGGACGTTTGGCCTGACAGATTTAACGTGCAAGAGACCCCCTCACACGACGTATCCTCGGTGCAATCGAGTCTCGAACCTGAAACCCTCCGGTTCCGAAGCCGAGACCTTACCACCAGGCCACCGCGGCCCTGGTTTACGAATGCAATACTAATATTCGCTGGTGGAGCCCCAACTGCTAAACGTACGCACTTCAAAGATTTGTTGGCTGCTTGAAAGAAGTCAGTCTGTGTTTGCAAAATGTGGGAGAAATTCAACAATATCCACAGTTATTGGATGTTACGTGGCTCTAAAATTGATGTTTCTCACAGACATATAAAAACATTTCAATGAACTGAACACAAACCTTCAAGGAACAAATAAAACAATTATCGTCATGATGGATCTCATTCGCGCTTGTCCCAATTCATTTAGTTGCAAATTGAAGAATTCGAAATGCAACTGATTGATTTTCTGAAGATGACTCATGCTATTTTAACCATTTTTTCATCTACCTATGCTTATGAGTCATTATTTTCAGAGATGAAAACTTTCTTCGAAGCCGTTTGGCAGATGATTCCAATTCAGCATGCATTCTGCCAAAAATAAGATCTTGCAATCCTAATATAAGTTATTTGCCATCCAATCTGCAACAAAAGAAGTCACACTAATGATATTTTAATTTGAATGACACGTATAACTAAAACCTTTATTACTAAAAAGTGCAAAATATATTTTTGAGTATTTTGTTTTATTATTTTCCCAATGAATATAAATTAAAATGATTTGACCTCATGTAACGTTTCTTTAGAAAAAAGAGCATAATGGTCGATAAATGTTCGCCACCCATGTGCGAAACGAATTCAGTCTAAAGCGTTGCTCAATCAGGACGTTGATATATTTCGCAAAGAACATTCAGTGAGTCCGCTTGTCAAAAGAAGCTTTCTTGAACTTAAGGTTTCTATTTTTATCCTTATCCCTTCTTAAGTCCCCTACGCAATAAACCGTGTGAATGTTGTTTTCAGCCGTGATTCATTTCTTTCCTGACTTAAAGGCGTTGTAGTGACTTTTACCGAGACACGATTCAAAAATCATTTTACTTACTAGTACAGAAAATATTTCGCATCAAATATGTTTTCACAATTAATAATCTCAATGTAAAAGATATAAAAAATTAACGTAACCATTTGAATTCTTTTTTATTTAAACTGCATTTCATAATTTCAACATAAGCAGCACTAAACTAAGATATTTGAATGCATTTCAATCGGTCGAATAAAAAAATGCCCGATTTTGAAATCAAAATATTAGCTCTAACTCAAAATAAATGAAAAAAGAAAGAAAGAATTCCATCTAATGAACATTTAATTAAGTTTCTCCTCAGAAAATCCTAAATGACAGAAATATTTTCTACACAATAAGATGGCTAAAGTTTTTTAAAACAAAGTTTTAATAGAACACTAAAAAAGAATTTTTTAACGAACGATATGAACATCTAAATAAAAGTATAAGGAGAAGGTAGAAATGCTTTATGCAAATTGGAATTGAAGTCATAATCTTTTTAAAGAATAGGAACGAATTTTATGATATTTATTATGGCTTGATTTCCTGATCGAGTTTTTTTCAGCGTTTTAAGATTTTATGAGTTTATTTTGCAATCCGTATTTTCGATAAAATATCTTGCCTTTTTGGATATAATCAAAGCTAAGTTTTAAAAACTTCATTCTTATTATTTTCTACTTTCAATCTTTAATGATTCCTTATTATAAATATTATCAATTTTAGTAATCTATTTTTCATAGAATTCACATCGAAACAAGGCATTAATTCGAAATTTAGCTAAAATCAATATATCGGCACATACTCAATTTCTATAATTAAAATATTATATTGTCATCGGAAACTCCAAGTTTTTAAACATTTCAAAACTTAGCGCAACAAGAAATGAGTGAAGAGAAATGGAAAAATTCCAGATTTCTAGACACGATGGAAGTAAAATCAATCAAACATGCCAAAGCCATTGCATTTTCTTTGAGAGAAATCAAAATAGGTGAAATGAAATCTGCCAAATTTTCAAATTTCATTCAAGCTTCTACATTCGAAATTTTTTTGACCTCAAAAAAATGTTTAATAAGAGTCTCTTTTGAAATAGTTTTTTATTCCACTTCTTGTTTACTGGAATATCTTTAAAATGTTCATAATCCTTTCTTATAAAATGGAATCATTTTAAATAGACCGTCATAAATTCAATGCGATTCCGGAAGTATTTTCGACACGAGAATCAAATTGAGTTTTCACTCTCATTTTTATTTCAGGCTGTATATTTCGTCCGTAATTGAATCATACTGCATCCATATTTGAATATAGGAATAGATGGGGAGGGAAAAATATAGCCTATTAAATGGAGTTGGCATGCTACATGTTACAAAAAATTCAACATTAATGTTTACTATTAACGCATTTATTATAAAAATATAATTTTGTTTTCTAAAAAGAAAAGAATCTCAGAAAAAAAGCACATAAAATAAGGAAAGCTGCAATTATTAATTACATTTTCTTTCATTGAATATTGCTGTAAACAAGTTCTTTTGGAAGGGTCTTTCATATTAAAACAAGTAATAACTCAGATTTATTCTGTTTAAAAAAGAAAACAAAACAGACACGAACTGTGACAAAATTTACAAGCACGGATAAGTTCATTCAATGAAAAGTGACAAAATTCCTCGTTTTTAAATGAGTTTTAACTGGTGAGAACATTTCATTCTCCAGAAACATCTTGTCTTTGAAACATTTCAGGAAAATGGCTTTAGAAATTGTCACACTAACTTCATTATGATGTCAAACATTGTTAAGGTATTCAGTTACTGATGTTCTCACAAATTACAGTTTTAGAAGTGTTGAAATGTCAAATTAAAATGTTTTGTAAATTATCAAGAGTCTGTATCAATATTTTGAGGTTCCGTTCTCATTTGTAATCTGACGAAGTAATAGTTATTTAGTAGCATAGAATTAGTCTTAATCTATTCATTGTGTATATTTTGACTCTAAAATTTTTTATAGTTAATTTTTTGTTATTTTACTTCAAATTTAACTAATTAGTTTTCTTTTTATCTAGTTCTCCTTGAAGGTATAACACATAATTTGATGCATTGGAATTCTTTCAAAACTGATGTTAATGTGCAACTAAGTGATAATGCTAACTAATTAAACTGAATTAGTAATAAATAACCGTAGCTAGCTCAAATAATTCGATCCACATTTCAAATAATTATTAAAAGATCGATTACAATAGGCCAAATTTTGAAACTTAAAATTAATCGAATAAAATCAAATAATACAAAAACAAAATTGATATAACTTTATTTTCTTTGCTTTATGAAATTAATCATGAAAATGAATTTGAAAACAAATGCATGTCTTATTCCAATGAAGTTTAAGTTTTCGATAAATTTTTTATTTCCGGAAAGTAACAATTTCATGTTCCATTGAGGGTCTGAAGTAGTTACTTATTATTTGAAGCCTTGAAAAACTATTTGAATTCAATTTTGGTTATCAAAATTGCCAAAACTAGGAAATATATTTTCTGGTTCATGAATTCTTTCAAAGAGTTTTAATAATCACGTACGCCTTTGCAGAAAATGTTAATTTTAATGGAAACTATAATCATTTTTAACAGGTTTTTTTTGGTAGAATGCTTGAAAGGATAGGTCCGTAAAATACGCTCTTCTAAAATTACGGGAATGAATATGAAGCTATATATAAAAGAAGCGTTTTATTCACAAAGCGACATTGGGAAGATATGACAATCTTGAAGTCAGAATCTGAGACACCGAGACTCCCACCCAAGGCCTTTCTTTGCCGACCATCAGTTTTGAGTGAACATACTTCTTAGTGCGTAGAAAAACATGTTCGGTTTATCCGCACCATATCTGCCTCGCGATCTCGTTAATTGAGTCGACATTTTATTTACCTAATCAAACAGCTTTCTTTGACTTGTAGCTTTTTGTTTGCTTCTTGCTAGTAAAGGGGAAGTTCTTCTAATTGCATCTTGAACCGTACCCTAATTTTTTGTGAGTTGTTGCAGTTTTTGTTATAATATGGTGTGAAACATGGGTAGACAGGACTGTTACTGCTCATTCCTAAGCCTCAAATTAAAAATTCTGACTTCTGGATAGTGAAGTCGTGTACCGCTAATATCATGTATCTCATATCAAATACACTGATGGAAAAAAAATCCCAACACCAAGAAAAAATTATTGTACAGTAATGAAATTTTAGGAATACATTTGTCTAGGTAGCATATTTAATTGATTAAAGTTTCAAGATCACAAGTGGAGCCATTGGCGAGAAGAGCCATTTCAAATGTGAAATGTTGGTACATTAGTAACCGGTGTAACCGCCAGACTTTTGAATGCAAGCATGCAAACGTGCATGCATTGTGTCGTACAGGTGTCGGATATCAGTTTGTGGGATGGAGTTCCATGCCTGTTGCACTTGGGCGGTCAATGAAGGGACGGTTAATGCTGGTTGTGGATGACGCTGGAGTTGTCGTCCAATGATGTCCCATACGTGCTTGATTGGAGAAAGATCTGGGTGATCTAGCTGGCCAAGGCAACATGTCGACACTCTGTAGAGCATGTTGGGTTACAACAGCGGTATGAGGGCGAGCGTTATCCTGTTAGAAAACACCCCCTTGAATGCTGTTCATGAATGGCAGCACAACTGGTTGTATCACTAGACTGACGTACAAATTTGCTGTCAGGGTGCGTGGGATAACTACGAGAGTGCTCCTGCTGTCATACGAAATTGCTCCCCAAACCATAACTCCAGGAGTAGGCCCTGTGTGTCTAGGCCGCAGACAGGTCACTAGCACACGTTCACCTGGCCTCCTTCTAACCAACAAACGGCTATCACTGCGACCAAGGCAGAACCGGCTTTCATCAGAAAACACAACAGATCTCCACTCCGTCCTCCAATGAGCTCTAGCTTAACACCACTCACGTCGCAAACGGCAGTGGTTTGGAGTCAGTGGAATGCACTGTACAGGGCGTCTGGCTCGGAGCTGTCCTTAAAGTAACCGATTTGTAACAGTTCGTTGTGTCACTGTGGCGCCAACTGCAGCTCGAATTTCAGCTGCAGACGCAGTACGATCAGCCACAGCCATACGCCGAACACGACGGTCTTCCCTCTCAGTAGTACCACGTGGCCGCCCGGAACCTGGTCTTCTTGAGGCAGTACCTTCCCTTGACCACTGCCGCTAATACTCACGCACAGTGGATACATTCCTGCCAAGTCTTTCAGCAATATCGTGGAAAGAAAACCCACCTTCTCGTAGCCCTACAACACGACCTCGTTCAAAGTGAGCTGTTGATAATGGCTTCTTCGTCTTCTCAGAGGCATCCATGACTAACATTAACCCATTACGTCAAATCTCAACTGTAAATAACGATCACGAACCTTACAGCGCTTATTTAAAGCAAACCTCATTTGCATGTTCATAGTGTCGCTACTAGCGCCACACTTACGCGCGTAGCTCGAAATTTGAATCGACGTCATCTTTCAGATGTATAAACACGCCTACCAAATTTCGTTTATCTAGCACAGCTCTTTCCTAGTGCTGGGAATTTTTTTTCCATCAGTGTATCTCAGAGAAGTTAATAGACTCGAGCGGTAGGCAGCGGTAGACTCGAATCCACCGAAAAACCGTCATCTGAGGGGGTCTCTTGCACCTTAAATCTGTCATCCCGAACGTCCTCCCACTGGTGTGGTGTGGTGTGGAGGGGGGGGGCAGTTCAGGTGTCGTCCTCGTCATCTGACCGTGGTTCAGAATGACGTGGTCCGTCGCAAAATAGCCCTACGGGTTGCTTTACAACGGGACGTTAGTAAAACCAAACCACACCAGAACTCAGAGAAGTTATCGGATCCCTTTGCTTTGAAAAACGCTTTTTATTTAAGAGATAAAACAAATATTGTTCTCCATTATAAATGGGAGATAATTAGCGTATTAAGAACAAGTAGAGGACGAACGAATATTCCCCCTTAACAGGTTGCTGACATATATTTTACATATCCTGCATGGAGGACAAATTCATGAGAGTCTTTACTGAAATGGAGTTAAAACCGAAAGAGGAAGCTGGCGATTTTTCTGGAAGCGGGGTACTAAAAAAAAATGCGAGTCATTGACAGCACTTATAAAAGAATCTAAACATATTTGATGTGCAACGCCGAGTTTTACGTTCGCATGAAAGCGAAAATGAGGTCAACCTGATAGAAATGAGATTTGATTGAGTTTGAGCGACGCGATCTAAGCCAGGAAAAAAATCTTTTAACGCTTCTCCGATTGAAAAGAATTTGCAATAACTGAAGGCCAGAGCAAAATTAACAAATTTGTGCAAATTAAGGTCACTGAATGATAGTCAGAAGATATAAACGAGATTCTTTTCCTTGTCTAGTTACTGAATAGATGGCCTTCTAGAAAGTGATTCCATTTTATTCCATGCACTGACAGATGCAATGGTCTTTCTTGAGTCAGTCATCGTTTAACTTTTGCACTGACCGCAATATCTTATGAATATATGATTATGAAACATTAACAAACATTGCCGTTTATAATTGCAAATTTCAGCATAGAAAATTATGCATCATATCTTTAATCGTCAGGAAATTTCTAACTGGGAATAACACTGAGCCTTTTAATTTCGAGTGTTTCTTTTCTTTGTATTGGTATGATAAATTTCTTGGACAAGGAAGGGAATATCGTTATAGAATTCTGTATTTTTCTTCTTCAATGAAAAATAGCACACTCATACGAATAAAAAATATTAAATTTAATTTCTTTCTTTTTACATTGGCTGGTTATAAACTGATTATTGCCGTTCATTTCTATATGAATGTTGGATACAAGTTCATATGAATATTGTACAAGATCTTAAAACAAAATTTCTCCAGTAGTCGCGAAAGGCATTCTGTAATGTTTAAAAACATTCGAATAAAATGAGGATGATTTATTTAGAAGAAATATAATCATTGAAAGTGATCGCAATCCAAAATTGTAAACTAACTATTTAAAAGGTTATTTTTTCTTTTCTGTTTGATGCAATTATAGTGATCAATCACGAACTCAGTTTTCACCTCTATCTACAATTATTCACAAAGAATGATGTGGCAAAGTTGCTTAAGTTCATTTTTGAATGTTGTGAATGAAATCTGAAACAAAATGGTTTTCTCTTTTCTGGTTAAATACACAGGGTGATTCAAAATAACGCCGAAACAAAACAAAAGGCAAATCAAGGATGCAAAAAATGTCATTGGAAATGTTGATCAGAGATTAAGAAAGCCCTTTAAGGAAATGTATAATACAAGTACGATGTTCAAGAATCCATCATTAAGGATTTCTCTTATTTGACAAATGGCACATGTACAGCAATGATGCTAAGTGACTATAAAATAATTTTTCCTGTTTGGAGGCATTTACTACAAATGAAGCTAAATTTTATGGACACGCTGGGGAAGATAAAATTTAAAAAAAAAATAGTGTCAAAAGTAGCCCCAAAAGAGTAATTTTTATTCTGTCAGAAAAGAAAATGAATCATTAATTGTAGTGAATGAAAATTATGCAAAATTTCAGTAATATTCAAGTTATAAAAATATTTTAGTTGTAATAAATTAATAACGAAAAACAAATGTTTTTTTTAAAATCCATATTAAGATATCTTGGACTATGTGCAATATTTTCAATGTGCTGACCTGCACAAATTTTTATAGGTTCACTATTATTACCCTTAATATGAGAGTTTAGATGTTCGTAATAATTTCTATTATTGTATCACCTCTGAGGGGCTCTAATTCTTAACGCTGCGTTTTTCTTAATTCTTTAAATTGGTAGTTCAGAACATAGGATTTACGAAGTTTAAAATTGGCAAAAGCCAAAGAGAGTACGGTTAAAAGTGAAGCACACTTAGACAAGTATCAATCAACTGCATATTAAAGAACTGCCCTCTAAGGAAGGCGTAGAGATATTCGCATAATCTACGTGATGGCAGCTCTCCTTCTGGTCCTTTCTCTGGGATCTGCAGTTTTCCTTCGGCCATCTTTAGTTTCCACCTGGGAATGGGAACCCCTCCTGCTCCATTGAAGTCACTAAGCATGAACAGGCCAGCGCTGTCAAGCATTGCATCTGACACTCTGTTTTGACGCTAACAATTTCTGGCACCTCCGTTTCGCTTTCACCCTCATTATATGTTCTGTGTTGCAGAGTCTGAAATGCCTTCTTTAGAGGATGTTGTATATAAGGATGCTATGAGATTCGAAAACATCTTATACCAGGCTTCAAAATTAATCCGAATAATCAACACACATTTTTTAATGATCTAAGAAGTAGAATTTCATTTTTTTTATCAAGCATTTAGAGATATAAATGAAAATATAAAAGCTTGAAGTGCAGAAGGAAATTTTCTAAAACAGAGATTTTAATCATATACGTAATTTTTAGCGAATATTTAGAAATTTTCATTCCCAATAATATATACTGTAACTTGATTTGCTTATCACATTGCTTTCAGCTCATGACTCATTTGTATTTTTGCTTTATTCTTCAGAATTTGTAATTTTCAATATTTTTGTGTTTAATACATTCCATAATGCATTATTAGGGAATTTCGAAATAAAATTCATAACCAGGCGCTAATTATGTGGAATGAATGTTTAATCAAATGAATTTATTTATTATAGGCGAATATATAGGAATGCATGTTTAATCAAATGAATTTATTTATTATAGGCGCTATTTATGTGGAATGAATGTTTAATACATCAACGAAATTTTCTGTTCCTAAACATGCAATTAATTGCTTGAAAGACTTGCAATCACATCTAAGATATTGAAAAAATGCATTTATTTTTGAAAAGGACTCAAAAGGGAAGGCCCTCCTAATAGTAGTTTTCTCTCACTTTTTACAAAATTATTTTATTTTTCTAAATATTATCCATTTTTCCTTCATGTATATTCACATGCTTTCAGAAACAGGTAACGTTTCTTCAATGGTATCATATCTAATAATGAATTAACTAATACATTGCATTACAAATTCTTTAGGCGGAAGTTAGGATTCCACATTCGAATATCATTGAAATTGCATCAAAATGAAGGCTTTCGTCGTAATTAAAACCTAACAAAACAAGAAAACGAATTTTACTGCTTATATTAGAAAAAAAACCACTTCAAAGCAGTTGTATTTGATTATTGAGATACATTCACAATTGATCTTTTTCCACAATTTCAAAAAAGAAAATATTTTTTTAGAAATACGCCACAATTAATTGACATGACAAGTAGCTCTTATAGAGTAACAATAAAGATATTTAGATGCAATAAATTATATTTTTATAGATTCCATAAAATTCTTTTTTTCTGAAAAGTTTCTATACTCTTATTGTGTAGAAATTATTATTCGTCCTCCTGTAAAAGACATGATTTTTAAAGAACCTTGAAAAATGTATAGTTAGACAAATTCATGTATTGAAAATACTTAAGAATGGAAAAAAAGACATGATCATCAAATGAATCAATAAATATTAGCGCGTGATGCATTTCTCATGAATTAAAATTAGATCTATCTTTAAATTTTTTTTAGTTTGTCTTAAAAATGTGCAGGAAAACGCTTTCGGCTGACAAAAATAAATTATATCATTCGAGTTCATAAGAAACCCTTTATTTTAAGAAAATTTCCTTTAAATAACGAGAAACTTATTTGTCATCTGAATGTCAGCAAAACCGAAGCATTCCGAAACCTTCTGTTTTATACACATATTAATAATCTTTCCAAATGGAATAAAAGGTTCGAAAGATAACAGCCTGAGCTGGAAGGTTTTAAAATGAAGGTTACCAGTCGAGGCATTTCTTTTGCAACGATACTTCGAAAAAGAACAAGAACTCTAAGAGTGAACTGCTGCTCACAAATATTCCAAATACGTGAGGTTAACTATGTAGTTGGATTGTGAAAACGGTTAAAAGATTGCATTTTATTTTTGATCAACACGATGACAAATGGACCTTGAAATGTCCAGCTCAGTGAAAATCATCATTTAAGCGAAATGTTAGATAAAACATTGTTTTACGAACATCAGTGTGCGTTGTCGGGATGAAGGCTGAATCCTTGGTAGTAACAACTCAACTCATAGAAAACAAACTCTCACTCGTTATTTCCGAAATTGGTAAAGATAGCAGTTTGGATACGTTATAAAATCGCAAACCATAATACAAGAATTTTGGATGTGCTTTCTAAAAAAAAACCTGTGTTAGAATAAATGAATTTAATAAAAACTCTCTTTTATCTGTATACAAAGATTTTTTTATTTTAATTATCTGCTTCCTTTCAACAAGTAAGGAATAGAAAAATAAATGGAAAATTATTCATTAATTTTAAGTACCGTATTTTCTGGCCTATAATACGCAGCGGCGTATAATCCGCACACCTTTATTTTCAAGAGGAAAAATTGCAAAGTCAACGTATAATCCGCACCGCCGTATAATCCGCACTAGTTAAGCAACAGTGCAAGAACGCTCCCCCCCAAGATTAATGAAGCATTAATCCGATATTTTCAGATATTACATATGCACATAAAAGAAAATAATTATCAAATACTACAAATATAAATAAAAAATATTCTGTAATCTCAAATTAAAAAGCAATTCTATCTAAAAGCGTACCTAATTTTGGCTCTTCGTTTCTTTAGACATTGCAATAAATTGTTTTTCCTCCCCAATCTTACATTCAATTCATCGACGCAAAACATTCTTCTCGATTTCCAACTTCTTCAGCTTTTGAAGTTGGAATTCTGCCGTGTAACTAACACGCTGTCGTTTTGAAGCCATTTTTTTTTTCGCCCTCGGTTACAAATATTTCACACAAAAAAAATCCCTATGCCGATTACGCTTGTTGCAAGAAAATAGGCGGGAAATATGTACGCCAAATCTACCAATACCGAGGATTCACACCGTCACGTGTCTCATCATTGCGTATTTTTGTGATTGAACGCCAACTGTTATTCTTCAGAAGAACTATCTTTTGCCGCTCAAATATTAAAATTCGGTAGATAATACGCACCGAAAGATAATCCGCAGACATGAAATCAGGATTTTTTTATGCACATAATCCGCGGATTATAGGCCAGAAAATACGGTATTTGATTCTATAAAACATGTTTTTTCCAAAATTCACTACCAGGTAGTGTCATATATATGGAATCATAGTTTAATTAAATTAATTCACAATTAAAATCTGACACACACATACTGTGGACTGTAGTTAGAAAAAGGCGGGGAAATGGATCCAAAATTACAATCTAAAATTAAATAAACTGAAGATAAATGTGCTAAAATGGAGCTTTCGAATTCCCTACAAAATTTCAAATGAATCTATTTTGGCATAAAAATTGAATAAGCAATAGTTAATATGTTTGATGGACTTAATTTTTTATAAAAAATTTATCATATATCAATTCACATTTATCATGCATATCAATTCACATGCAATTTGAATCTCAGTCTCAAAAATCGTTGAGGAATGCAAAATTTATTACAATTTTTACAATTTAAAAACCTCTCAAAATGAATCTTCTCATCAACTAAATTATAAGAGACCATGTATATTAGTTATTCTTTACGTGTTTTTACGTCGTAAAAATTTCCCATTCTAAAATAATGACAGCAATTATAGACAAAAAGTTCAGAAACAACAGCTGACCAACAATATTTATAGAAAAATTCGATTCGAAAACCATAAATAAGTTGAACAAAAAGTTACTGAATTTTCATGCCTTTTACTTTAGAATTTAAAGTAACAATCTAAAGTCTTCAAGAAAAGGGAAGCCTCCACAGCAGGGTAGAACAAAAATTGATTTTTTTTATAGACTTTAATTTAGTTTTTGGCTGTCATTTTTCTTTCCCTCCTGGGTAGGCGAGACATCTCTCCATGAAAAGCGTTCGCCGCTCTGTTTGCTTTCTGCTTCTCATGGACAGCAAATACTCCCACGTGTTTGCCCTGTGTGACGATTCATTAGACGGATGGTGCACTGCGATCCCCGGTGTATCAATTAGCTGGTCACTAGCCACCTGAGTGGTTAGTCTGCGAAGGGGTTACTCCTTGGACTTGTCTTTAAGGGTGGTCCCCGGGAGTACCTCCCATCGTATAGGTTCCGGTTATCTCTAAGGTAAGCGTCGAGGATCGGAATGGCCAGAACCGATGGCTGCCTTCCCTTGTAGGGCTTCATGGTGGGTGGTCGGACCTGAAATGTTGACCATATCATATGGGTAAGCATAAGCCGTTTAGTGGGCGTCAAATAGAATCTGCAAAATCATTTGCAGCTCCATTTGAATCCGTTTTTGTTGTTAGTCGAATCTCGGTTGCAAAGGAAACATTTGAAAATGCATCACCTTTTCTTGTTGGTAAAAAGAATTACTAGTACAATCGGAGAGGTTACTTCGATTCGAAAACTACGTTCGGATGATTTACTTGTGGAAGTAAACTCTCGCAAGCAAGCCCAACAAATATTGAGATTAATGGCCTTTGGGATGATTCCTATAAAAGTGACTTCGCATCGAACACTGAACTCTTCTAAAGATGTTATAACGCGCTTTTTAATGTCTCTATTGAAGAAATCGCTAAAGAGTTACAACCTCAAGGAGGCACACATGTAATCCATATTCTCTTTCGGTGAGATGGAAATCTCCTTGCAACAAAACATCTTATTTTTACTTTCAATTCACCGAAATTACCGGAACCAATAAAAACTGGATATTGTAGATTACCTGTTAAGCATTATATACCAAATCCATAAAGATGTTTCAAGTGCCAGCGCTGCGGCCAATCAAAGGCTAACTACTTTTGGACTGCTTGGGACTTTAACATGCAGCCGCTGCGCAGTAGCTGGCCACGAGAGCACTGATTGCAAAGCAAAAGAAGCAAGAGTAAATTGAAAAGAGGAACATGCATCTTTCTCACATTCCTGCCGTAAATGGAAAGCTGAGAAAGAAATTGAACTAAAATGAAAAACAATATCGCTTATCCCTAAGTTAGATGTTTGGCACTAGAAAAAATGCCCAAGGAAAGTTGAACTGCAACAAAGACATCACTTGCAAAGTCTGGAGCACAAACAAAGCTTGTTATAATAGTATCCACCGACTCTGATTCGGATCAACTATCCAGTCCCCCAAAGATTAAAATCTTCCACAAAATTAAAGAAAAAGAAAAATATATCTAAATCTCAAGAAGATTTGACTTTGAAGCTTTCTAAAAAAGGGAACCAACTTGGGACATTAAAATCAAGACGTTCACTTCCTCTTGATCTAGCCAAAGCTGGTCTTGCTTCTAAAAATTGTTGTTTAGAAATCCATCTGCCTCCAAACTTTTAAAAATTCCTCCTTCTGAATGATGACGATTTCCAAATGAGTTGCGAATTATCAGTAACTCCCATTACTAACATTGACAAAAACCCTCCTATTCCTTAAGGTTTTTTTTTCGCTTCGTGGAATTGTCGCGGCATCAGGACAAAACTAACCGATATCAAAGCTCTCATTAATAAATCGAATCCTTTCAGCATTGCTCTTCAGGAAACTTTTTTGAAACCAAATATCCACTTTAAGTTAAAAGGTTATAATTGTCTAAGGATGGATAGCGAAACTGGTGCATCATTTTCTAGTGAAGTGTGCATTTTAGCCTCCAATCTTTACCTCCAGATCTGTCATTAATCTACGCACTAATTTACAGGCTGTGCATATTCATGTGAAATCCTTAGTTACGGTCTGTAGCCTTTACTTCCCTCCAAATGAGGTTATTTCTCAAAACGATTTAAACATTTTGGTTGATCAGCTTCCAACTCCTTTCATTTTGCTTGGTTATTTTAATTTACATAGTATTTTGTGAGGTTCGGATAAAACCAACTCTCGTGGGCGACAGATAGAACAATTCATTTCTAATAACTGTCTCTCGCTCTATTCAATAATAGCGGAAAGACATACATCCATGAATCCCCTGATACTTTCCATTCTCTTGATCTCGCTATTTGCTCACCGACAGTTCTCTTATTATTGAATTTGGCAGTTGAAAGTGATTTACATAATAGTGATCATTTTACTCTTATCATCTCATATGATGATAATACTAATATGGTACAAAGCCCATTAACATAAATCTTCCAAAAAGCTGATTGGGCTGCATTTTCTAAGTGTGCATTGATTACAGAGGCAATGATTTCATCTGTCGATATTAGTGACGCTGGGCAAAAAGTCTTAATAATGCAATCATTGACGCATTATTTAGGCTGCTGACGCTTTAATTCCAAAGCGCACCCCTCTTTCACGAAAATTTCGTAAACCATGGTGGAATGATGCATGTCGTAAAAGAACGAATGTATAAAGAACGAAGAAAATGTTGGGATATTTTCCGAAGATATCCTAGCACGGAAAATCTTACAGCATTTAAAAAAGCAAGAACAAATGCTCGTCGATTCCGACTCCGCAGTCAAAAAGAATCTTGGAACAGATTTACAAACATCATCACTTCTAGTATATCTAGTGCCCAGTTATGGAAGAAAGTTAAAGTGGCAAACGTAATTTATAAAGAATTCGCTTTTCGTGTCTGAAATAGAGAAACGGCGTCATATTCCTCACCACTTAATATTGTAAACGTTATCGGCGAAACCTTCACTGACGCTTCAAGCTCTATTCCTAATAATCCAATTTTTCGTGCGGTTAAGAGACAAGCTGAGCAATTGTCATTGAAATTTCGAACCCGCGGGGTTCTTTCATATAACTGTAAGATATTCGAATTAAGGAAAGTTCTTTCATAGACTCAAGATACATGCCCATTTGTTGACGGTATTACCTACAACATGCTTCGCGATTTAGACGAAATCTCTCTTTTGCATCTTCTGCACTAGCTTAACAGAATCTGGAGTGAACAAACTTTTCCTGACCAATGGTGGGAATCCATTGTGATACCCATCCTTAAACCTGGGAATGTCCCTACTAATCCTTCAAACTATAGACCAATTGATTTAACTAGTTGTCTTTGTAAAACCCGTGAACGCATAATAAATACTTATTTATTCTATGAACTGAAGAAAAATGGACATATTTCACCTTTTCAAAGTGATTTCCGTCGAGAACGTTCATCCAATGACAATTTAATTATGTTTGAATCAGAAATTCGCAATGCATTTGACCAGAGAAACCATCTAGTTTCTATATTCTTTGATATAGAAAAGGCGTTCAATCGAACGTGGCGATAAGGTATTCTCTGTGCTTTAGATCAGAGGTTTCCAACCTTTTTTGAATTGGCGCCCCCTTTTCTAATGAATATTTCAACATCGCCCCCCTCCCACTCCAGATAAATAAGAGGGTACATAATGCATGGTAAAAACAAGAATTAAAAAAAATTCTAATAGATAGAATATTGTTGGAATTGAAACGCTACTGAATTTCTTCTTTTTTTAAAAAAAGAGGAATAAAAATTTTAGCTTACCTGTCATAAGGACAGGCAGGGATTTTGATGATACGAATCAATTCATAATAAACTATTGCTTTCTAAATAAATAAATTTACAGTTTCAGTGACCCATCAAAACACTACTTAATTATATTAAAAAGTATTTTTATTAAAATTTAAAGACGTCAAATTTCTAACTTGACTAATGAGAAGATTGAATTTGATGCATTTTAAGGAACTTGTTAATATCAGGCTCTATTTCACTTAAAAACAATCGTAAGTGGCCGCGTTCACTAATATGGAGCTGATTTCTTTTTTTCGCCACCAATGTTGTCTCAGCACTAAATCCACGTTCTGCTAAATCTGAAGAGAGGAATGCTATCAGAAGTCGTTGAACAATCGACCATAATCCTGAATGCAGTTGCGAAATAGACTTCTGCAGCCAAAATTCTTGAATTTAATTTTTAGATCCTCATTTGTCGTGAGTTCTCTTAGTTCTTTTTCTAACTGAAGTGATTTTGCTGTGTTGACATTGGTAAAATGATCCAAAACCCAATCTGGTCTGTCCATGCTTAAAATGTCCTGGAATCGCTCCTTGAAGATATTGTACACTATATTTGGTTAATCCTCTAAAGCCCCTTCGTTGCCATATCAACGCCCCCTAATTTTCTCTGGGTCTTCCCCCCCCCCCGAATCTTTAAACACCCACAAGGTAACGTTATCGTCCACGTTGGGAACCTATGCTTTAGATGATTTTGATTTTAAAGGTAACTTACCAGTTTTTATACAAAATCTTTTAAAATTTCGTACTTTTCGAGTCCGTATTAGTAATACATTTTCTCAACATTTTATTATGAGGGTGTTCCTCAAGGAAATGTTTTGAGTGTCACCCTTTTTATTCTTCATATAAGTCAAATCCTTCATGTCTTACCATCATCTGTTTGCGGAACACTATATGTGGATGATTCACAAATCTCTTGCCAGGGGTCTAATGTGACTTTAATAGAGCGACAGCTCAATTGGGATGTTAACAAATTTATTTCATGGTGTGACAAGAATAGACATACACTCTCCTCTTAAAAGAGCTGTTGTGTGCACTTTTGTCTGAAACGGAACTTCCATCCTGATCCTGTGATACAAATTCGAGGTTTTGATATTCCAGTCGTTGAAGAGGTACGTTTTTTAGGGGTCATATTTGACTGGAAACTCACTTTCCTGTCACATGTCCTTCATTTACGAATGAAGTGTGAAAAATCTCTCAATATCCTAAAAGTCCTCTCAATTACAAGATGGGGGGAAGGGGCAGACCGAACATCTTTACTTCGTATCTATCAGTCTGTTATTCTGTTAAGAATTGAATATGGATGCGAAATATATGGTACAGCTCGTTCTAGTGTTCTCCCCAATTCAGATACGGTACAGAACAGTGCTTTGCGTATCTGTTCTGGAAACTTCCGTAAATCACCAGTTCATAGCTTGTACGCAATTTTCCATCAACTACCACTTTATCTGCGAACCAAAAAAATATGTGAACTACATTTTTTCCACGTCGAATCTTCTATCAATCACCCGGTACGCCAAATGAATTTACCCATTGGTTTGAGAAGATTATATAATGCACGTCCCCCTAAACATATTATCTTTTCGTGAAAGGATAACAAGGACTCTTGCCGATGTAGATATTTTACATCTACCAATTCATAATAGTGTTCTTGCTTTTTCATCCTATAATATCCCAGAAATCTCATAATCCTTTCCTGATCTACAACAAATCTACCACTTCTTCTATTGTCTTTCAACAAATTTTTTTATCACCGTAATGAATACTAATGCTCATTCCTGTTTTTACGGATGGCTCAAAGATCTCAGGTGGGTTGTGCTGCACTCATTGCTGATGAAACAAGCAGCTTCCAATTGAGTACGTTGTGCTCTGTTTTAACTGCTGAACTGATGGCAACTTTAGTTGCTTTTGACGAAATTTCGAATATTACTGACCATAAATTCTGCATTTATTCTGACAGTATGAGTGCTCTGGAGGCTCTCAGTTATCCTCATATTAAAACACATTCACTAGCTGTAAATATCCTTTATCTTTGGGGAAATTTACAAACTCGGAACTACCAAATTTTATTTTGTTGGCTACCTGGCCACTTTGGTATTGTTGGCAATGAATCTGCCGGTACTGCAGCAAAGACAGCATCCACTTCTTTACAGCAAGCTATTCCATACACTGATTTTAAAAAATATATTTCATAGCGTATTTTTTTATTTATGGAAGTAATCATGGAAACTGCAGATTTCTAATAAACTGTATTCTCTAGCCTGACATTACTCAGTGGCTTGTTGTCCCAGTGCGTGAGTTGGACGTCAAATGGACTCGGCTTCGCATTGATCATACTCTTCTATACATAAATATCTGCTGTTTGAGGAACGATGTCCAGTCTGCATTACATACCATGTTAATTTGACTGTCATTCATGTTTTATCGGGATGTCCAATTTTTAATCCTCATTGTTTACATTTATTTGGTACGTCATATTCAAACATTCGTGACTTGGTGGGTGAACATCCCCATCCAGTATATTTTTAACTTCTTGAATGAAATTGGTCTTTTCCATCTTATTTAACTAGAAACAATTCTATTACCAAATACCTGTGTTTTCAAATTTTCCATTTTTTTTTATCTTTGGAACTTTACTGCATCCCTTCAACCATACGTTTGGCGCAGCATGGCCAGACATGACTCTTGCGCCACAAATTCCAAACTAACTAACTAACTCCCTATACTATTTGGTTCAGTTTCAGATGCCTTCTGTCTAAATTCTTTGAGACAGTTACTGGAAATGTGTTTTAACAAAGGGGAGGGGGTTCAGTTACGTCATTTTCTAGTCATGAGATCATGTCTATGTAATCCTTTGCATCGAAACCTACCTTTGGAATCTTAAACTTTCTATTCTTGTTTTTAAAACACATAGCAAAACAAGCTCTCTTTGAATTTTATATTCATCACTTAGCATGGACAGAAGCATATTTTCTGAAGTAGCAAAGTACACTTTTTCCGAACAATCTTATCTGTAAAGTCCTCTAGCTTGTCAGAGAAATAGCGTGAATATGAGATAAAGTTAAAAAGATGTTTACAGCCATATGTACATGAAACTAAACATCCACTTAATACTGTACCACACAGGCACCTGGTAATTTTATCTCTGGTTGCTTTGCTTTTTTTTTGTAAAGAACCTTGTTGTTCTTCAGTGCTATCCCTGTCTCCAATAATCGTTTCTGATTCACCAGTATTTTTTGCCCATTCTTGATTAACTATTGTCTGTAGTAATTTACTCTTTCTTGCTTCTTTTGTCCTCAAAGCGGATGTGTTGTGTATATCAATATTACCTATAATTATTATTTGTTATAGGTTGTTACATTTTTGAATGTGCTTTGAAAGCATTAAAATGTAATAATAATCATCATTTTTTTATAAATAGCAATGCATATATTCTGCTAGTATGTGTTAGCTTTATTAAAGTTCTGTAATCTTTGGATTTTTTTCAAAAGCTTTAAATCTCGGACCTCTCAGATTTTCAAAGAGGTCAAATTGTAGGAGCCCGTCTAGCTGGAACAAGTGTGATTGAAACATCTCAACATTCTGGTATTTCTTGATGTAAGGTGCCTAAAGTCATGACAGCATAGATACAGCGTGGCAAGACAAGGGGCAAAATAGTGGGAGGAAAGAGAAGCTCAGTGAAAGAGACCGGAGGGCATTGAAGCGGATTGTAAAATCTAAAAAGTGAACACTTGCAGCAAAAGTGACAGCAGAGCTCAATACTCATCTGTATTCTTCAGCGTCACAAATTACATTTAGAAGGCATTTTCTTAAACAGGACATTTATGGCAGAGAAGCCTTTTCCAGGCCACTTCTCACAGATTTTAATGGTAAATGTCGTCTACAGTGGTGTCATATTCACAAAACCTGGTCGATTGATAAATGGAAATATGGTCTGACGAATCTTATTTCACACTTTTCCCTACAACAAGAAGGGTGCACATTTGAGGGACACCTGCGCAAGCGTATGATCGTGATTGTCCTCTTCCAGCTGTCAAGCATGAAGGTGGATCTGTCAAGACATGGGTATCCATGTCGTGGATTTCTGCTAGAACAATCGTAACCCTGAAAGAAAGGATCACTGGGAAGAAGTATACAGAAAATGTACCTGACCATGTCCTTTCTGACCAAATACAAACTTTGTTTTCTGCAAGAGGTTGTCCTTCTCCAGGATGATAATGCGCCTCTCCATGCAGCAGTTTGATGAACAAGTGGAGAAAGTTAAACATCTGCTTTTGCTTGGACAGTCACCTGACCTCAATATAATTGAATCCTTATGGTCTATTTTAGAGCGTTCAATACGGAATCTATATCCTCTACTGGTATCACTCCCAGAACTTTCACAATATCTCCAAGAAGAATGATACAATATTCCTCCAAATACTATTCAACACGTGTATGAACCGATTCCTTTGTGAATCCAAGCTGTATTACATGCCAAAATTTGTCCAACACCATACTAATAAATTATTCTTTATAAATCTAAGGGGTTTCCATTATTTTGATAACCTCCTGTAGAGCGTTGATAGTTTTAAACCTTCTATTCTATAAAAGGCACTTTTTTTTTTATACAAGTCACCAATATCAAATAAACGTCTAGCTCCTTCTCTAAACTGGTTGAAACCAAACATATTGGAACATTTTCTGTTTTTAGACTTTAATAAATTCCCGTATTTAGTCTGATTTTATCATTTGCGAGTTGCTTATTTTTCTATAAGAAACGGGAATAGAAGTTTTTGACCATATTTGTTATATTATGAGTACTAAAGTGTCACATATCTCGTATACGAAGAATTTTTCTCTGAAACAGTTTTTAGGTTATGTCTAGTATAACAGTAGCATTAGATTCATATATAGTGAGTTCAACTTCAAGAAAATCGCTAAATTACCCAAAAATAGAACACTCCGATATTTGTCTGGTCTTCATGAATTTATACTGAGAAATTTTTACCCACAGCAAATAATACAAGTGCACAAACTAACAAAACAGTTACGTTATTCAGTTACAGACGGAGCGGGGACGCCAACTCAAAGCTGCTGATTTGAAATCAGCTCTGAGCTTGTTACGTGAGGCAGACGAATCTCCGCTTTACCTCAATAACAACCAATCCTCTGACGATTCAGTGCAATAGTAAAACTGCTTTTATATATTTATTCACATGATAAAACCTATTTAATGCTTTTTATTTCATCATCCAGGGGAGCGAAAATTCTTTAATATTTTTCATAATTTTTATTTATTTTATCTATACCAAAAGGCAAACTATTTTCATTAATTAGAAATTAAAAGTCAAAAGATATTTCGTAAGCAAAAACTTTAAAATGCAGCAAAATTTTCAATTTTGTGAAACTTTAACGTCCCTGCTGCCCCTCAAGACCAATTACAATATTTTCCTTATTTATAAATTATCTTATCTACACCAAAAGACAACAATTAAAAATAAAAAATTGATTCTTTCCGTTACATCTTACTCACCAGTAATTATTATATCGGTCATGGAGGAACATATTCTCATTACTACTCCAAAGTAATAGCGTTTCATGTTGTCTTTTCTTTGGCCTCAAAGTTAACAATTTCCATGTGAAGGTCAAATTTTATTTTTCTGTCTCGTTGCTCTTAAAAATTATAGTGATACTTTGAGAGATTGGATGAAAAATTTGCTTCATATCCGCATTGAGGCGAAAAAACTTTATTACTTAGAAGGAGCTTTTAAAAACTTTTTTTACTTAGGAAGAGAAACTATTGCGCTGCTAGTTGACAACACTTTGCACTTCTTTGTCGCATCTTTGAGATTTTTTATCGGGATAAAGGAGTTATACGGGCGGGGAAGACATGCCTTGGAATTTTTTTAGTGCTTGACTACCCGTGGCCTAGTATTTTCCTAAAGCAATACTATCTCTTTTGCATTGTCGCTCATTCTAGATGACATGGGAATGTTTTACCAATCTGTTGTAAAATCCTTGAGCATTTAACTGATTTTCCAACTCTGGATCTTTAATGTGCTCCTCTGTAACGTTGAATATCAATTTATGGCTTTTCATGGTCTTTCATTGGACATATAAAACTACATTGCCAGCTCTCCATGCTCTAAGACACTCGCTATACTTTGACTCACGTCATCAATAAAAACCATATTTTGCCTTTTTCATTTGTTGGAAGCAATATATGAAATAAAAATTAAATGCATTCTTATTAATGGTGTTATGCCCCTACCGACGTAAAACTGATCGCAATATGCAAGGCTGTAAAAGTCACGACTGCTCAGATTTTCATTTTCAGAGTCACAGAGATTTGTGACACTACAAAAGTCCGGTGCTTTTGTATTAACTGCATGCCATTGGAGAATATTGATCGACTTATGGCACGCATTTAGAGTGTAATGTAATGTATCTCCACGCATTAGAGTGGAGATAAAAATTGACACTTTAGATGCTAAATCTGTGAATCAAATTTCATTTACTCCAGCTATGAAGTTTTTGAATAATCGAGTTGATATGATTGCTGTAGTATGGTCAACTCCTCGATGGATTGGGTTTCAAATTTGATACATTTCAATATTGAACATTTTAGATATTGTGCCTTAGTATACAACCTTATTTCTTGTCCCTTGTGCTCGGAGAGGTGGACATCCTCAGAATGGATTTCGCTCAAAATTTCAGAGAAATCTATGAATTTAGTGCAAAGCCGATGTACCGAATGTCACCCGTCTATCTGCAAGAGTTGTTGAGCTATTTTTCAAAAATGTGTTTGACCCTCTCAGAAGTGCGAATTTCTCTTTGCATACGAGAAAGTGATAATTAATATAATAAAAATTCGCAATGATGGGGCGAGAAGAAAATTTAACATAGCACTCTGTACTGCGTTCATTTCCTCTCAAGCTTTCCTAATAGAAACATTTTATCCAATTTTGGAAAGAATAAAGGATTTTTTTCTGGTGACGTGAATGATCAGTATAAATATCGTGAGTGATCAGGAAACGAACTTCATTTCAAACTTGGATGATATTTTCTGCCTCAGATACCGAGAGAGAGAAAATGGAATATGAAATTTGTCTACAAAAGGTTTGACTTTTTATATAATGATTATGATTTAGTATCTCTGGTAGCATTTTGAATGTCTAAAAATATCGCAACGCTTGCTTTTTAGATTTGGGTTTTATTCAAACAGGCCCGCTTGAAAGTTTGAAGAACAGATTTACTCAATGTTTGCTGTTATTTTTATATTTTAATTTATTTCTGATTTTAAGGATTTCAAGAATCAAAATGAAATGAATTATATAGAAGAAAATTTTTTTGAGATAAATAAAAATTACGAGGTTGAATTTTACACAAATATATGTATTCTTAATCACTTGACTGATTCCCCAGACTCAACCATTTGATTGAAATCGATATACTTGAAGAAAGTGTATGTATTTATAAACGGGATTTTATTATATGTGCAGGATGTAATAAATCAATTTTCTTTACTCAATCTCTTTCTGAAGAGTTTCCCTTGTAGCGTCGTGAGGAATATCCATGTTTGTCATCTCCAATCGGGAGCTCGAAGAAGGTTGGAAACAAAAATGAATTCGCTGAATGAAGAATGTCGGTGACAGTACCTTATGGAATCAGCCTTCTTTCTCGGATTCCAAATTTTGTAATTAAGATGTGAAAGCGAGCATGATGAATGAAATTAGATTGGTGGTCTGGATACCAAAACTCTTTCCAAATTTGGAAGAAATCTCTTTGGGAATGGATAAAGAAAAGAGTTGGATGCCAGAAATTTAGCTTGTGGTTTTTCCCCTTAGAATGGTAAATTTTGTTCACTCCATCAAAGAACTGACTATTTCTTGGTTTGAACAACGGTTTCTACTTTATTCAATCATTAGAAGTTTGACCAAAAATAAATCTATGTTCAGATGGCAAAATGTCATTGGCCGCTTTTCCCTCAAGATTAAGTTTTTCGCATCTTGAGGTATCATTCATTAAATGTTTAGAAGATATCAAAAGGCCTTCCCCTTTCAGTCTAAGAGAAAGTAACCATAGTAAATTAACCTACAGAATCGCATGCTATTCACAACTTCGAAGAGGAGTTTTTTTTTTTTTAAATTACAGATGGTAAAATATTAAAAGTTGAATTATATCAAATCCAAAAAGAAATTTTTCACTTATCTGACGAGAGTTTTGTTCTCTTTTCATGACGAATGTATTCTTCATTCCAATGAGGAATGTCTAAGTAAAAACCTAGTCGATTAGTAAATCTAACAACAGTTCAACAGGATATTTGATTTGTAGTATGGGCTTCTAATGCCATTCCTAGCATTGTTTATCACAAAAGGATTCTGTCTACTACTAACATCACAGTGTGTGATTGCATCCATATTCGAGAAATGCACTGTTTCGTATATCACGAAGCACTGTAGATCATGAAATTGGATCAAGAAGCTTTCTGTGTGTTTCGAAAAATCATGATGTATTGCGAGAGTAGATAAGAGTTTGTTAAGTACTGCGTTTCCGATAGTACCGATTTTAGCTTCTGCACATGAAGTAACAAAGCAATTGTTATTGTGAAGCGAAGCCTGCGCCGTTTTTCGACAGCATTTTGTTGTTGTTGTTTTCATCTGTAGAAATTTTTTGCGAGACTGCAATTTAAGGATAAACAAAAAAAATGAAGCATATCACAAACAATTAATGAAAAACCAATCAAAATATTGTATATTTTGTAAATAATGATAGAAGCAACATATGTATTTATTACAGGGTATTTATTTTACCCTTACGGTTTAATGATTCTTTATTGTTCAGCGTCATTTGAATGATCTTCACAAATGAGAGTAAGGTATGCAAGATATGTGATCGAAAACATTTATTTTGAAGTTTTCTTTTTAATATAAATCAGTTAAAAATTTATTTATTATTTGTTAATTTTATTCCAAAAAAGCTAAGAATTTTACTTTTATTGTCTAATTACATTGATCAACAACAGAAAAGCTTCTTAAACCAACGAAACAGTTTGTTTTTATAAGTTGTGCTGTAGCGGCGTTGTATCGAATCCAAGTGAGTTAATATGTTAGCCGATAGATGGCATGATGGTATTTATAGTTCACTTGGGCAGTTAATAGTTTCGCACCAATATTCCCATTTCTGGTTTCCTCTATTTGTTGCGTGATGAATTCCTCCAAATCAGCACAAACAGCAATTATTTAGTTTGTTCGACCAAAAAGGGAGCACACATCAAAAATGTATCGCAGAATGGAAGAGGTGTGCGGAGAAGAATGTATCGTTCTATGCATCATATTGAGATGGTATCAGCGTTATGAGGCTGGATACTCTAACTTCAAGGATTTCCCACGGCCGGGACAAACATTTGTTGAAACCACAGTGCCACGCTTTCGGTTATGGCGGATGTTAATTTTCAGTTGAACTGTTGTTAAGCAAAGAAACATATAATCCACAAAATGCTTGGTTGTGGCGAAGTGCCACTGGATGTCACCAACACAGGAGACGGAATCCATTCAATATCTTCCTATGCGCTGTGATCACTATTTCTCATATTATGTGCAGCTGTAAGGTTCCCCATTTACTATGGTTATCAGGCTGTTATAAAAATGTCTTTCTGTTGTAATATTATTGACACCACGTAACTGTAGTTTTCTTCCATTCGGAAATGCTGAACAACAATCTGACAAATAAAATTGCTGTTGATTTCTATAACTATTCTACTGATAACTATTTTCTATCGAGATATAATATTGCATTTGATTTTGCATTATTATTTATGTATTTTTATAGGTATGCAATCAAACTGTTTCTTTTTCTTGCTCTTATTCGACGGTCATTATGTGACTATTCAATTCTCCTTTCTAGTTGGGTCAGTAACCGCGAAATTCCAATGCCAGTTGGAAATTAGAGTAATTGCAGACAAGTGAAAATAGAATTGGTTTTGAGCCGATTTCTTCTGCACAATGAATGCAATCAAAATTATTGAAATTAAAATCCAGCGTATTTTTAATTTTTCTGGAAATGCTCCTCGTACTTCACTTGCAGACCAGTACCGTGCTGACACATGACAGTACCTAAGAACTGAACAGCATCCCTTGCAATGAAGTAAGAAAAAAAAATTGATGCTTCTGAGTTCAATTACTTAAGTCCACAAGGGAAAAATGACACATTTACTTCCATCCGTATATTAACAGGAGGACACTGTTGTGGAAAGCATAGGGTGCTTCCATTTCAAGCATGATGACAGCTTCTGACTCCCAGGATATTGGCAATTTTTGAAAACAATGTCTGAGATCAGCACTTAATCCTAACTTAGAATTGTGCTTATTACTCGAACTCCGTTTGCCTTCGACGATTTTTCTGGAGGAAGTAACAGTTGTGAACGATTCAAAAACAGACACGCTAAAGAAAAAGAAATCTTCAGAGAACAAAATGATCACGTGACAGCCACCCATTGAATCAAAATAAAAACCCTTTCCAAGAGCATTCCAACTGCATCATGGCTGTTATTTGTGGAGCTGATTAATATTCGTTAGGACGTCTGTCAATTATATTTAAGTACTGGTTAGTTAAGAGTATCCACTGGTTTGTAATAAAGTCGGATTGCTGTTCCATTGTTCCTTATTATTACTATTTTTTACTGGAACTAAACAATAAAAAATTGCAAGATGCATTCTTGAAATAGGGCGATATCTGAGATTAGTATTCCAAATTAATAAAAATTATAAGACACTAGTGGGAAGAGGTTGAAAATATTTTGAATTTATATTCGACTTCTGAATACTATGTGTTTTCTATAGACTGTTAGTTTTCATCAATATCAGATGGATGGCGAGCCACGAGTCAAGTTCAGTGTCAATTTATTTAAATGAAAAATTTTATCGACTCTTGAGTGTTACGATTTTCTTAACCATGGAGTACTTTCACATTAAATTTACTTAATTATAGTATAATTTGAATTTAACATATATTAAAAAATATTCATTAATATTTTCATCATGTTTTGAAAAATAGTGCTCATCGTAGTAATGGTAGTTCAAAAATAAAATGTACAATACAATATATGCGTTGTGCCATATTTGACATTTTATTATTTCACGACTTCAATATTTAGATAAAATAAATATGCATTGTTAAAGTGAGGAGATGCCCTTGCCGTGACCCAATGTATTAGCCAACCTCCTTTTCCCTCTCTAAACCTCTGGTTACAACTATTTTACATTACGATGATTCCTCTGTATCTTGCATTTTTAGATCCCAATCCTGATACTTTTATATGCCGAAGCTGAAAATAAATGGACCATTTTGAAAGAATTTCGCATTCATCAATTTTTAAAAGTCGATTGTAAGTTGTACTAACCAAATCTGATTAAGGGTGACGTATCATAGTTTCAGAAATCACAAAAATATTAATGAATACATCGATTTTGGGGGGGGGGGGATTTACATTCAAACAAACTTTCGATTAATTATGAATATTATTTGGAGACAATAATAGGTCGACGCCTAACGCCAAAATGAAGGCTTGTTTAAATTCTTTCATAGAGCAAAGCTTTGGAAGCTTTTTTAACACTTTCCCTGCCACTGAACTTTCCGTTCAAGCCATTTGGTATTATCATTGTAAAATGAAGAATTTTTTTAAAATTCCTTATGCAGTCAATTATGGGCATCTTAATACTACTGCTGATGCCCTCATTTAATAGTGGGGCGTATACGCCCCACTATTAAATGAGGGGATGGGGAATCTGGATGGGATGGGATAATCTGGATGGGCAATTTTTTTCTCCGTTACTTGTTTTCTGCATTCCTTGTATTTCGATCAGTCATTTTTTCGCGTGTTATTGTGGATTATAATGAAGGGAAGTTTTTTGTATATATCTCCGATCAAATGGCTTCATATTGCAGTCCTCTACGAAAATCAGTAAAGTGGTATAACAAAATTGTATTTAAACTTTGCCTGAACACAGCTGTCGTGATTTCATGGATTACATAAAACAGTCTTACAAACCGAAAAATAACAAGCATCGAATTCCGAAAAAAATTAGCAATGAATCTGATGTCGTGTAATAGTAATAATAATTCTCCATGAATCGGACAAAGAAGAAATCGACACGAAATTTAAAAAAGTAAGGCCACTTTAATTCTATAAGAAGGCGCTGTAAAATTTGTTATGAAAAAAATGTTAAGAATTTACGTTCCCAATCGGCAAGAATCTGTACTGTAAAAGTTGCAACACTTTGCGATAGTTGTGTGGATAAACCACACTTATGTTTGCCATGTTTTAACAAAGTTCATCGTAACACCCCTTTGTAATTGCATACAAATTTGAATTTAACTAAAATGTTATATTTTAAACTGATACACGCATGATAAAAAAATATATGTGGGAATGCAACTTGTTTGACATAGTAATATTCAGCCAAGTATTTGTTAAACTAATTGATAGAAAAATAAATTTATTGGTTTGTTGTGTTATGCATATTAAACTATACAACCTTTCCTTGATAATTGCGATTTTTGCGCTATTTTAATTATTGTAAGGCCAGAAACAAAATAATACAAATGTAAAGCGTGGGGTGTATACGCCCCAAGCTGCCTGCACGGGAAGTCTTCAAAAAATGGTCTGGCAGGGAATGTGTTAATATTGTAATTTTAATTTCTTACTTTCAACCATAACGAAGTGCATAAATGCATTAGTCAACATAACTTGATCTAATAAACTAAGTGAGTTTCATTTCTGTTTCCACCTCAAAACCAAATATATTTTAATGCTCCGTTACAAGAAAAATCGGGTTATTTTTCTTCTATTTTCTAACGACAGAAGAAAGACTAACTGTTTCCATTTTTCTCAATTTGATTGCATTCTGTGATATACCTATAGTTTTGAACTTCAATTTTCCCAACAATGTTGCTATTATTGATGCATTCTGGGCATCCAGAAGTATACTGCTGCTTAACTAGTGGGTCTGAAATGGGAAATGGAGTCTCAGTTCAGGTTGAAACACCAGAAATGTACATAAAGTTATAAGATGCAATTAACAGTAATACAAATCTGAAAAATGTATACAGGGCTACTACTCTACAAATAAGAATGTCTCATTCTTATATACGATGTGGTAAAAAATGAGAGGCTAAGGGATGAGGAGAATTTGATTTCCTCAATCAAATCAAACGAAGCTATGACATAGTAGGGAACATACGGGTTCTATGTCGGAAAACATGAAGAGGCAGTTCAACTTACTGGGCTATAAGTTTGGATCCTCAATTGTTTCCAATAATTAAAGATAAATCAAGATTACAGTGTAGCTTTGGGTCGTATAGAATTAGAGAATTTATGGAGCCCCTTAGATGTTTTAAATGTCTCAAATTTGGGCATGTTCGATCGAAATGTAAGTAAAAAGAATAAAACTGTTCAAATAACATTATAAAAAAAGCTTGGAATCACATTATAAAAATTGTATAAAGAAAAATCCCGAATGCAGAAATTCCAAAGAGTATCGCAAAAGGACAAGGGTTATGATTCAAACGGACCATATTGCAATATCGCCCAGTATTTATCAAGGAGAGAAATAAATTGATTAAACAGACAAATTACGATTAATAAGCCTTTCAATGGTATTTTTGGCAAGTTATTCATAATATAAGATTAGCGAAAATTTGCGACACAGAAACTCCCAAATCTGTTTGGGGAAAATATTCCAGATGTTTACTTATTACAGGAACCATATGCAATTTAAGAAAAAATGATGAGACTTCCTCTGGGTTATTTCTAAGAGGAGATTTCACCTTTCATAGTCCTCTGTTGGAAAATAAAATTCCCCATCATAGACCACAGAAGAAATCTGGACCGTTTTTCGAATTCATTTGTAAGAAAAATCTTGCTCTTTGGAATGATCCAATCCCTTTGCCAACGTTTTAGTTTGCATGTGGAAAAAGCTGGATTGCTGTCAACTTTTCAACTAAAGACCTGCATAACAGAATAACGGGCAAGGTAATTCAAACTACGCTGAGTAACCTTGAATTTTTGTATTTTCAGATAAATATGGCTGGCAAAGTTCGTTCATCAAAAATATATAAATGACGCAAAAGGAAAATTTTATAAATTAGCTCACAAATGGCTGGGAAATATGCAAATATAAAAGAAATAATGCAAAGGATAAAAACTGAGATTTAGAATAATACGTAAAAGAATTTTCAGAATTCATCTAAGGAGTCAGTCAAAGAACCAACTATAAGGAGATAATTCACCTCAGAGTTCCCTGGTGGAAATTTGAGCTGAAGAAACAACAAAAATTGACAAGGACGTTGCGATATAGATACTAACAACGTAAAAGAGAATGAAGAGAAGACAAATTTATGGAAAAATAAATCAATATACAAAGGAACGTTGAGAAAGAAATGTAGAGAATGTTTTGAAAAGCTATGTAGCCGAATAAAGAGAATGAATCCTTTTCAGCTTCCTATAAATTAGTAGCAGATAAACTGGTATATATATATACTAATGAAATGTATATACTAAGTAAATATAAAAATTCATAATAAATAGACAAAATCTTTAATAACAATAATGGAGCATAAAAGGCAATTCATACAAGATTAGAACGTACAGAACAAACGTTTATATGTGAAATATAATGAGCAACTTTTAAATTTTAATAACGAAATAAGTATATAGCTTCTTCGTTAGTTTTAACATTCATTTTTTGTTTGACGAATGTCGGTTTACGTTGAGGAAGAAAGATTAGGATATAAAAGATCTATACATAAATCATCCTTACGATTAAAAAAAATACTGAACATACATTACACAAACAAAAACTATTGAGAATAAAGGAATAGAAATGAATAAGCTCGTCAGTTAATATATCACTTTAGGATTTACTTACAGATAACTATAATTTATTATTATTTTTTCTCCTCTAAGTTTTTATGTAAATAAAAAATCAGTTGGGATGCAATTGACAGCATTAAATCTCATATTCATCATCAGTTGAATATCCTTTAAGAAGCAAAAATATATGAATGACCTCAAAAAATGACAATGCGTTTAATAGTAATTGCACTATAGTGGACTCGCCTTTGAATAATAAAATCTCGATATCCAAACTTTTTATACTTTCCAATTCAAATACATTTGAATTTATTGCAAATAGATGCAGTGTTACATTACGACGAATCAGCACCATATTTATTACAAACAAATGCAGCGCTCATTTTCACTTTAAACTTTCTTACTTTCCGTAATGAAAACTCTTCAATCATTTTCACGAAATGATCAAAAATATTGTTTGCTCTTAAATATTTTTAGTTGTTACCCAGCAGTATAGTTGTTTCATCATCACTCATAAGTTTGCCAAAAAATAATCCCGTATTAATTCTGACTTGCCATAATAAACTATATCAAAATCCTGTAGTCAGTTTAGGTTAATTAGATTCTATGAAACTACACCTGAGCTTAATTTTTGGTTAGACTAAAACTTGAGATGATTTTGAACCGATGTTGAGAATTACAACTTGCATTACAAAGCAACGGGAGAATGTACAAATCGAATGAGGGCAATGCCAATCTTTTGAGGTACACAATCACTATCTTGGGATATTTTCAAATTCTCATCTCCAGTGCCTTTTTTTTTAAACCCGCTTCTTCTAAACTTGGTTCCGTTGGTGCGTGGGGGTCACAACTATTCAAAAAGACGAAATTTTCGTCATTTTCACTTCCTGCTGTTTTTGGCAACTTCTTGCGAGCTACTCTGCCAACAAACACGGCGACGAATAGAATATTTTCCGTTATTTTATTGATCAAAATGAAAGTAAATATTTTATCCCGGTTGATGGATTCCCTTCTTTTTATTTCAGTGTCTTTAAATAGATTTACAATAAATATATTCATGATTAATCTATTTTTTAGAGACGTCTTATTATTTGCCGTATTTATTTGGTCTCTTAGTAATTACAAAAATCTTGATTAAATACTTTAAAAATTC
Organism: Argiope trifasciata; assembly: GCA_026543055.1. Lineage (NCBI taxonomy): Eukaryota > Metazoa > Arthropoda > Arachnida > Araneae > Araneidae > Argiope > Argiope trifasciata. The sequence continues at coordinate 3,569,957 of JAPMOQ010020853.1, read as the reverse complement.
AATGTGGTATTAAAAATCAAATTAACTATCAATTCACCGCTCCTATTTCGAAGGAGCTCAAATCTATCTTTAAAAAGAAATATTTTTTTCAAAATGTTTGAATGAAGCAAATCATAAATGTTCCAGGTTCTTGTTTCAAACCATATTGAGGTGCCTTGATTTGTTAATAATTGTTAATCTGTTAATATTGATATTTTCTTGTATTCTCAATAGGTTTCTCTTCAAATGACACCAAAAATATTTTGATATATCTTTGCTAGAAAAAAAAAGACCCTTTCATGAGTTCAAGTGGTCTTTTTTTCAGAGCGAGGAGGACATCCGTTCATCAAATTAAAGCTAGCCATTACTTTTAATTTCCACATGGCTCATAGACAACTTGGGAACTGAAAAAATACCCGCCAAATTCTTGTAACATAGATATGTTTGCATACATATCAAAAATCTAGGAGAACAAAAAAAATTCAAAATTAATAAAAATAATTGAAATATCTTTTAAAATGTGCATTTAATTAAAAAAATTATTCCTGACTAAATTAAGCTACCTTAAATTCGATAGCCTATTTAATATGTTTCTTTAATACCTCTACACGTTTTACTTTTTATGTCTGAATTATAGCCTTTCATGCAAAAGTGAAAAACCAAATTATTTCAACCATTTCTTCAAACCAACCTCTTTCCGCACTCTTATGAAATCCATCTATGTGATATGTTTCGAATGACTAACCCAGTAAAAATGCTTCCGCCACATTTTGATAGTTTTTATGACAATTCGATTGGATTTATAAATGTCAGTTCCACCGTCACTTTCTAGCGACCGATTACTGTTTTAGAGATTTCTAATGCACATCGTCACATGCTTTCTTACTATTGCATTACTTCAAGTTTCTCCCGATGTGCACAACCATCTCTCTGGTTTCTATCAAGCGGGTGATGCAGGGTGTTGAAACGAGCTTTGCCTATTAGAAATTCTTAACACTATGCAGTGCAAAAGCGCACAAAGTAAAAGAAGAAATTTGTTTCTGGTAACTAAATGAATAAACACGTCTATGGATTCGCTGAAATTGCTACTTTACTTAGTTACAAAATTGGTTCTCAGGACGAGCAGCAACCGTTGCAGAAGTGCTGTTAGGTATAAGATCTCAGGTATATTAATCTACAAGTCAGCTATAAGATCTGGAGAAAAATGGAAAAAACTCTGAGCGTCTGGAATTCCTTTTCTATTTAGAGCATCAGTAGAGAATTAGTGCAAATTTCTAGTACCCTTTTCATTTGCAAATGAAAACAGACTTCCACGAAGGAATCAGATTCACAGTCTAAAAAGTTTTCGTATTGAAAAAAAATCTCCGGTAAAAAATTCGAGGTAACGGGGAATGATAATCAGAGAGCGCATTGGAAAGTTTGTATTCTTGTTGTTATTTTCAATGCCACTTGTCATGGACAAACCCGGTGACTGCTGTCAGCGATTTTAAGCCTAAATTAGCGTCCCTTGTTTTTCAGTAACGCCAACAGTACGACTTAGCTACATAATGCATCACATTCACTTACACAGCCCCTTTTTACAGGGGTACACATTCATACTACTCACAGATAGAACACAGAATAACTTAAACCAGGAAGCCGGCGTTTGTCTTCTTATTAATACTCTCTGAATGAAGAAGCAAAAGTTTTTCTCGTCCTATTATATCTTTTTTTTTTATCTTTGTCTGCTTGATGCAAGGAATCTCAGTTTTCCCCCGTTCTCTATTCCCAATAACACTCTAATTATCAGATCTCTAAGATTCCAGAAAGTCTCAATTTTCTCTCTCTCTCTGTATATATATATATATATATATATATATATATATATATATATATGAAGTTTCGTTTTGTATTTAGGACATAATCGATCGAAAATATTTGTCTACTCGATTTTCAAACCTAGATAACAAAGGACAAAATGTGAATTAGTATAGGAGGAGTAATATGAGAGTGTTTTAATATTAGTTAATGCATTAATAAATAGAGAAAATGCTTTGCCTTTCAAAATATCTCTCATAAAAATTTTATAGAAAATAAATTGTTTTGGTTTACAGAAAATATATATAGAAATGGAAAAATGATTTTAAGTTAGTTAAGATTTTTGAAGATTTCTTTGGCAAAAACTAATGTTAAAAATTCAAACGCATTTAATATTTTTCATTTCTCTTTGCCTAACTAAGTTATTTTGGTAGAATCAAAATTGGAAAAATCATTGATTCGGCACCCAAGCATCCAATACAGATAATTGTAAATCGGTCTTTCCAGTGCTAGAACTAATCGGGCTGGGAAGCAACTTTACAGGCTTGTGTGCGCGCGTGTGTGTATGTATATATATATATATATATATATATATATATATATATATATATATATATATATATATATATATATATATATACACACACACACACACACAGTACTGTTCAAATTAATTGGGACAAACACAAAAAGTTCTACCTATGTTGTTTAATTAGTATAAGTTCACTTACACGCATGATATAGCAATGAAGTTGTAAATATGTCCTCCTCTAACTTTAATAAGATCCTGTACATGTCCTGTACATCATATTTCTCTTAGTACTGCAGTCCATTTTATTCGCAAGTTTCTCCACAATTCTCCGGAAATTTTTGATGGGATTTACATCTCTAGAATTACCAGGCCAATCCGAAATTGTTAATATCTTTTCGTGATAAAATTATTTAACAGCTAGGAACTGTGGTATGGAGCTAGATTTTGTTAAAAGACACCAAACCACCAGCTGACATTTGTATCAGAGGCACAATTTTTTCTTTAAGTATTGAAATACATTTTTTAGAGTTCATCATCCTTCAACTGGTACTAAGCTGCCAGATCCAATGATCTGCTGAATCAACTCTCACACCATCAGCTAATAATTCTGATTAATGTTTCGCAAGGAGGCATTTTACTATTTTGCACTAGAAATTTATCTATCTGAAGTGTAGCAATGTGTTTATATCTATATCTACGCTTTTGCTTTGGAGAAACTGCTCTAAAATAATTTGGTGAGTTAATTATCCTAGAAAGACTTTATTTTCCACCTCCAGCTGCTACAGAAATAACCCATATTGTTATTGAAGTATGCTGATTGACGGTAAAATTTCTAGTCTTTTCCTGTGAATAATATACATTCTTTTTAGAACGCATTAGCACATGACAATTTTTACAATCGACCTCTTCTTACAGCATCTGAAACGCAATTGAGAGTGAAATGCTCTACTGTGATGATTAATGGTCAAATTGGACTATTAGACTGGTCAATTTAGACTGGTTAAGAACAGCCTTTCTTTGTTAGAAAATGCTTCGAAACCGGTTTGAGGTAGATAATTCCCAAGAAGTAAAGATATTTTAAAAAATTGAGTTTGTCCCAACTAATTTGCACAGTACTGTATATATAGAGAGGTGGAGGGAAGGAGAGGGGAAATCATTCATTTCAATCATATGTTGCCCTATTGGTAATTCTAAACTGTGATGAATTTTATATTATTTCGGTCGGAGAATGTAATGTAGAAAAATTGTGGTACATTCTTTTAAAGTCCTCTTGTCCTAAACAGTTATATTTAGTAAAAAAATATTCTGACATACAGAATAAAATTTTTTTCCCCTCAATCTATTGTCTTACAGCTAATCTGGGCTTAATAATAAAACTGTTTAAGGTAAATGAGGCTCGTATATAATTTTTTCAGGAAATAGTTGTATTCTTTTGAAAAATAAAATTCGATTGTAATTTTTTATTGGTTAAATATTTAATGGAAAATTCTGAATTAAATATCAAGCTTGCACTTAAATTGATGCAAAAACAACGTAGTTCTTGCTGTAAACAACATGTGAAAAACTGAATCGTTTCATTACAGAATGGAATATTATAATAAAAGATTATATAAGCTTCAAACTGAAATCACTTTACTTTAATGTGCACTCACAAGAGAGGTTCAAAACGTTTTTCATAGCTTACATACTAATAATGTGTCGCTGTTGCGCGAATAGTAGAATGGTTAAAGCATTGGCGTAGTGTTCAAGATACTATACTGGCTTGGCGTTTTTTGCTTTTTTCCCCTGATTTATTTCAACTTAATTTAACAATTTACAAATAGTTTTAATTAAAATGCTTTTCTTTTATTTTTTATGCAAAAATAAATATTTATTCTCCTGATTCTTAGATTATAATTTAATTTTTAGGAGAAAAATAATTATAAGTATGAATGTCTTTTTTCAATAGTCAGAATTACTTAAATTAAATTAACAGTTTAAAGATGGTTTCAATTGATATTATAAGAGGCCGTGGTAGCCTGGTTTGTAGAGAGTCAGTCTCGTAACCGGAAGGTCGCGGGTTCTGTCCTCGTCTTGGCCAAAGACCGCCATGTTGGCTAATGGCAGTTGGGGCACGTTAAATATGTCGAGACCGCAAAGTCCTCCAAGTTCCCATAACAAAACGACCCTTCTGGGGGTACTGAATCAGGGATGAGTCGGTCTCTGATTTGGATCTAAATTTCGACTTGCTGATGGATGAATGAGTGTATGAATGAATTCGACCACCCCCTAAGAAGGGTTGTGTCGTGAGTGTGAGCTAGAAGTCGGACTTCTGCCCTCTGAGTGCTCAGGGGTCTTTGCCCTCAGAAGCTACTGCACCCCCTTTCCGTGAAAAACATGGACGCGACAACAACAATTGATATTATACTCATTTTTGTAGGGAAAAAGTAAATGTGTTTTCGCTGAATGCATGTTATAACTTATTTCTGAAAATAAGAATAATTAAGTCCATGTACATTATTAATGTATAAGCTATGCAGAAAGTTTGCGGGCCATTTTCTCCAAACTGACAAGCCATTGCACTTTCATATTTCCGTGAATGAACATTCAAAATGTATATCACCATTGTACTAAATCTTATCATCCTCGTGTCTTCCACTTGTCAATATGACTTTCTTTGACTGATATAGAATTGTATGCAATGGTTTTTTTTTCTTTTTAAATATATTAAACAGAATATTTGTGAACGGGTGCTCCTTCATAGCGAAAATACCTTTCCTGACTCATCCCAATTTTCTCCAAATAATCATATGATGGTCAAGAAAAAATAACTATATATTGAGCAGAGAATAAACACAATCGATGTTGTGGTTGTTGTTTGTGATACTTAGTGGCGCAAGGGCCATATTTGGCCCCCCTCAGGGGCTCACCTTCTTTAGGTGAGTACGGGTGTCCCAATCCCGAGGTACCCAGGGAACTTTACTCCCCTTCAGTTTATTCTCCACTGCGCCTTCTGCTGTTTCCTATTTCTTCTTTCCCTCGAGGGTAGGCGAGGGAGCTCTCCATGAGAAGCTGTCGCCGCTCTGTTTGCTTCTTGCTTCTCATGGACAGCAAATACCCCCACGTGTTTGCCGTGCGTGGTGACCCATTAGACGGGTGGTGCACTGTGGTCCCCGATGTATCAATCGGCAGGTACCTAGTCACCTGAGTAGCTAGTCTGCTAGGGATCAAGCGAAGAGGTTACTCCTTGGGCTTGGCGTTAAGGGTGGTCACTGTCCCCGGGGGTAACTCCCAGCGTATAGGTTCCGGCTAGCACTAAGGTGTATGCCGAGGCTGGAAAGGACCAGAGCCGGTAATTGCCTTCCCTTGTTGGACTCCATGGTGGGTGGTGCCGTCGGGCCCGAATTCTTTGCAATATCGTATGGGCTCCTCCAAACGTGGTCCCTTCAGTGGGCGTCGCATTATTCCTCAACCAGTTAATTTTGATAATCATTTCGACAAGTTTTTCGTTATAAAACGTATTACAGAAAGTAATGAAACGTTTGAAACAGTTTCTCCATTTTTAGTGCAAAAGGCTATCGCTGCAACCGTCGGTGACATTACTTCTATTCGCAAGATGCGGTCTGGTGATTTGCTTGTCGAGGTAAATTCTCGAAAGCAAGCCCAGCAAATTCAAAAATTGAAAGCATTGTCTACAATACCAGTCAGTGTCAACCCTCACTATTCGCTAAATGTATCTAAGGGTGTTATAACTTGTGGTGAAATACTGAACCTTCCTCTTGACTTAATTGCAACGGAATTGAAATCTCAAGGTGTTACAGATGTCCGCCGTATTACTATACGTAAAGACGGCAATCTAATTGAGACAAAGCATCATATTCTAACATTTAAGTCACCAAATCTACCCGAATTCCTATACGTGGGATACATAAAGCGACCTGTCAGACCGTATATACCAAATCCACTGAGATGTTTTAATTGTCAGCGTTTTG